>JAHFWJ010000215.1:600000-987035 GCA_028555115.1 Himalopsyche japonica | reverse complement strand
AACATTTTTTCACACTTTCACCTCGCTAGGACGTCGTATAAGGGAGTTATGAGGGAAAAACATTTTTTTCAGTTTTTTTTTCAGGGACGCTCTCACCGAATCACGTCTCGTTGCACATCAATCTCTTTGGAATGACGAGCTCTATCTAATGCTGTTTGTTTCGGAACGATCGAACGTCATTCGAGAGAGTTTTGCCCAAAAAAACATGTTCTCAGATATCCATGCACAAAACTCGTCGTGTTGCACCTCAAACTGTTCAGTTGGACTAGCAGAGGCGTATGATCTTTGTTTGAGCCCGATCGCACTTCATTTCGGGGAGTTTTGGCAAAAACATTTTTTCACACTTTCACCTCCTTAGGACGTCGTATAAGGGAGTTATGAGGGAAAAACATTTTTTCAGTTTTTTTTTATTTTTTCAGGGACGCCTTCACCGAATCACGTCACGTTGCACATCAATCTCTTTGTAATGACGAGCTCTATCTAATGCTGTTTGTTTCGGAACGATCGAACGTCATTCGAGAGAGTTTTGCCAAAAAAACATGTTCTGAGATATCCATGCACAAAACACGTCGTGTTGCACCTCAAACTGTTCGTTTGGACTAGCAGAGGTGTATGATCTTTGTTTGAGCCCGATCGCACTTCATTTCGGGGAGTTTTGGCAAAAACATTTTTTTCACACTTTCACCTCGCTAGGACGTCGTATAAGGGAGTTATGAGGGAAAAACATTTTTTTTCGGTTGTTGTAGATTTTTTTCAGGGACGCCTTCACCGAATCACGTCACGTGTTGCACATCAATCTCTTTGTTATGACGAGCTCTATCTAATGCTGTTTGTTTCGGAACGATCGAACGTCATTCGAGAGAGTTTTGGCCAAAAAAACATGTTCTGAGATATCCATGCACAAAACACGTCGTGTTGCACCCTCAAACTGTTCGTTTGACCAGCAGAGGCGTATGATCTTTGTTTGAGCCCGATCGCACTTCATTCGGGGAGTTTTGGCAAAAACATTTTTCATACTTTCACCTCGCTAGACGTCGCATAGAAGGGAGTTATGAGGGAAAACATTTTTTCAGTTTTTTTTTATTTTTCAGGGGACGCAACACAATCAATAATCAATACGTCCGTTGCACATCACTGACTTTGGAATGACGAGCTCTATCTAATGCTGTTTGTTTCGGAACGATCGAACCTCATTCGAGAGAGTTTTGGCCAAAAAACAGCTTTTCAGACATGCCTGCACAAAACACGTCGTGTTGCACGTCAAACTGTTCGTTTGGTCTAGAAGAAGCGTATGATCGTTGTTTGAGCACGATCGCACTCTTCGGGGAGTTATGGCAAAAACATTTTTTCACACTTTCACCTCGCTAGGACGTCGTATAAGGGAGTTATGAGGGAAAACATTTTTTCAGTTTTTTTAGATTTTTCAGGGACGCCTTCTCACCGTGAATCACGTCTGTTGCACATCAATCTCTTTGGAATGACGAGCTCTATCTAATGCTGTTTGTGCCTGGAACGATCGAACGTCATTCGAGAGAGTTTTGCCCAAAAACATGTTTTCAGACATGCCTGCACAAAACACGTCACAAACGTCAAACTGTTCGTTTGGTCTAGAAGAAGCGTATGATCGTTGTTTGAGCACGATCGCACTTCATTTCGGGGAGCTATGGCAAAACATTTTTTCTTCACACATTCACCTCGCTAGGACGTCGTATAAGGGAGTTATGAGGGAAAAACATTTTTTTTCAGTTTTTTTAGATTTTTTTCAGGGACGCCTTCACCGAATCACGTCATGTTGCACATCAATCTCTTTGTAATGACGAGCTCTATCTAATGCTGTTTGCTTCGGAACGATCGAACGTCATTCGAGAGAGTTTTGCCAAAAAAACATGTTCTGAGATATCCATGCACAAAACACGTCGTGTTGCACCTCAAACTGTTCGTTTGGACTAGCAGAGGCGTATGATCTTTGTTTGAGCCCGATCGCACTTCATTTCGGGGAGTTTTGGCAAAAACATTTTTTTCACACTTTCACCTCGCTAGGACGTCGTATAAGGGAGTTATGAGGGAAAAACATTTTTTTCAGTTTTTTTTTATTTTTTCAGGGACGCTCTCACCGAATCACGTCACGTTGCACATCAATCTCTTTGTAATGTCGAGCTCTATCTAATGCTGTTTGTTTCGGAACGATCGAACGTCATTCGAGAGAGTTTTGCCAAAAAAACATGTTCTGAGATATCCATGCACAAAACACGTCGTGTTGCACCTCAAACTGTTCGTTTGGACTAGCAGAGGCGTATGATCTTTGTTTGAGCCCGATCGCACTTCATTTCGGGGAGTTTGGCAAAAACATTTTTTCACACTTTCACCTCGCTAGGACGTCGTATAAGGGAGTTATGAGGGAAAAACATTTTTTTCAGTTTTTTTGATTTTTTCAGGGACGCCTTCACCGAATCACGTCATGTTGCACATCAATCTCTTTGGAATGACGAGCTCTATCTAATGCTGTTTGTTTCGGAACGATCGAACGTCATTCGAGAGAGTTTTGCCCAAAAAACATGTTCTCAGATATCCATGCACAAAACACGTCGTGTTGCACCTCAAACTGTTCGTTTGGTCTAGCAGAGGCGTATGATCTTCGTTTGAGCCCGATCGCACTTCATTTCGGGGAGTTTTGGCAAAAACATTTTTTTCACACTTTCACCTCGCTAGGACGTCGTATAAGGGAGTTATGAGGGAAAAACATTTTTTTTCAGTTTTTTTAGATTTTTTCAGGGACGCCTTCACCGAATCACGTCACGTTGCACATCAATCTCTTTGTAATGACGAGCTCTATCTAATGCTGTTTGTTTCGGAACGATCGAACGTCATTCGAGAGAGTTTTGCCAAAAAACATGTTCTCAGATATCCATGCACAAAACACGTCGTGTTGCACGTCAAACTGTTCGTTTGGTCTAGAAGAAGCGTATGATCGTTGTTTGAGCACGATCGCACTTCATTTCGGGGAGTTATGGCAAAAACATTTTTTCACACTTTCACCTCGCTAGGACGTCGTATAAGGGAGTTATGAGGGAAAAACATTTTTTTTCAGTTTTTTTTGATTTTTTCAGGGACGCCTTCACCGAATCACGTCTGTTGCACATCAATCTCTTTGGAATGACGAGCTCTATCTAATGCTGTTTGTTTCGGAACGATCGAACGTCATTCGAGAGAGTTTTGCCCAAAAAACATGTTTTCAGACATGCCTGCACAAAACACGTCGTGTTGCACGTCAAACTGTTCGTTTGGTCTAGAAGAAGCGTATGATCGTTGTTTGAGCACGATCGCACTTCATTTCGGGGAGTTATGGCAAAAACATTTTTTCACACTTTCACCTCGCTAGGACGTCGTATAAGGGAGTTATGAGGGAAAAACATTTTTTTCAGTTTTTTAGATTTTTTCAGGGACGCCTTCACCGAATCACGTCACGTTGCACATCAATCTCTTTGGAATGACGAGCTCTATCTAATGCTGTTTGTTTCGGAACGATCGAATGTCATTCGAGAGCGTTTTGCCAAAAAAACATGTTCTCAGATATCCATGCACAAAACACGTCGTGTTGCACCTCAAACTGTTCGTTTGGACTAGCAGAGGCGTATGATCTTTGTTTGTGCCCGATCGCACTTCATTTTGGGGAGTTTTGGCAAAAACATTTTTTTCACACTTTCACCTCGCTAGGACGTCGTATAAGGGAGTTATGAGGGGAAAACATTTTTTTTCAGTTTTCTTAGATTTTTTCAGGGACGCCTTCACCGAATCACGTCATGCTGCACATCAAACTCTTTGGAATGACGAGCTCTATCTAATGCTGTTTGTTTCGGAACGATCGAACGTCATTCGAGAGAGTTTTGCCCAAAAAACATGTTTTCAGACATGCCTGCACAAAACACGTCGTGTTGCACGTCAAACTGTTCGTTTGGTCTAGAAGAAGCGTATGATCGTTGTTTGAGCACGATCGCACTTCATTTGGGGAGTTATGGCAAAAACATTTTTTCACACTTTCACCTCGCTAGGACGTCGTATAAGGGAGTTATGACAGAAAAACATTTTTTTCAGTTTTTTAGATTTTTTCAGGGACGCCTTCACCGAATCACGTCGTGCTGCACATCAAACTCTTTGGAATGACGAGCTCTATCTAAAAAAATTAAATCGTTCCAACATATTATACAGACTGCTCCATTTGGTATTACAGTCCAATATAAGTGAAAATTCTTTTCCGTTCTCGTTTTTTACATATTTTTGTAGATAGAATCATTTTTCGTAGGTGATCTTTTAAATATCACTACCAATTTTCTGACTCTATTTACTAAATCGTGGATGCGTTGATTTCCAGATAAATCTATATTTTCAGATTCAAAATGAACTATTGTAAATCCTTCGTCTTCGTACTCAGCAATTTATTCATATTCATCATTTTCTTCATAGCAGGATTTCAAAGATTCAGCTGGAATTTCCCTGTAAAGGACTTGGAAAGAAATGGCGAGGTGAATTCCATGAGCCATGCATAATTGATGTTCAGGCATTACAAGTTTCCAACACGAATCATAACGCTTGCCCCGTCTCTTACTATAGAAACTATATCCTTTTTAGTGATATACGATGATCTTGCAGACGTTTCTCCAATAATTGAACACAACCATCGGCTGGCATCGATCCATGCATCCGAGATAAACCAATATTCCAAAATTTTCCACTTTCACTGTGGACGTTAATATTCTTGTATCGTTTATTGGCAACTGATGTCCACTTGTCAAATGTCAAACTAAAACGTTTTCCTTTTTTTTGTATTCATCAATTTCTCCAATTATCTTATTTCGAATTTCCTTAATGTATTCGACAACACGATTTCTTATCGTAGTTACAGAGTAGGAAGAGACTGGTATCCTTTGGCTTTAAGAGCTGTTCTCAAATCAATCGATGTAGTAAATATATTGAATGATAAATCAACTCGGGATGTCATCCGTGCAAGCACAGCGTCAAGTGATTGATCTTCATTGGTTAAAAAATAGTCGGATATGTGTTTTCTTTTCAACGGTCGATCAGGCGATTTAGTGGTTTTCTCGGTAGAATTGACAGAAGATGGCTCATGAACTTTCGTGTTGTGTATTGAAAGCAGATGTGTATGCAGTTCTTTGGTAGATCCTCCGCCAGTTTTTAAAGCCACACTGCACTTTTTACATTTAGCTGTAGCTCCATCCGTTGATGTAAAAAAAGTATTTCCATATCAAATTAATATCACCATCTTTTTTGTGAATATTATATTTCGGTTGTTTATCCATTTTTGAAGGGAACATATTTGGAGATTTATAAGAGGGTCTCGTTAGACTGCGATCTGAAAATTAATTGAAATTAGAAATATGGTTATATAGTATCTAACGGGACAAAATTCGCATTAAATTGATGGAATATTGTTCAAATGTACATACCTTTTATTATTTATTTAAGTTATATTATAAACAAGCAGAATCTATGGCAAATTGTCTCACCTGCACTAACTACTGGTCAACACGGCAAAACTATCGCAGTGCAGCAAATCGTACAAACGCCCACAGAAGACTGAAGTCTGTGTGTTAGTGTATCGAGAGAAGTCACCAATAACCATTGGTGATAACTTAATAACCAAATACATATTTTGATTATGCATTTTTGTGCAAAAGAATTTTTTTTTGTCTTATATCACAGTTTACGGCCACTGACTAGCCTTATGCGGCGTCGAAGGTCACTGGAGGTGCGGCACGTGTTCAAAGGCGCGCTTAGCGACAATTGCATTGTTTTAATTTTACAGGCAGAAATAGATTTTTATTTATCAAATTATCGTGTTTTTTCGCCGCCTTTGATGACGATGCGGGACAGAGACAAAAATACATTTGTTGATTATGTGCGAGTGAGATGAAACATAGGTGAGAGAAAAATAGACTTGGTATAATAACAGCTTAACGACCGGGGACTCGTATTTGAGTCCTTGAAGAACTTCCGTTGCGGGCCGTGGACTCATATATGCGTCCTACGTCATCCATTCCATTGCATTGAAAAATCATCTGATTGGAATCGGGCTTGATTTCAAATGTTAATGCGGTATGGTAGTATACACATCAACGCATTATTTAACAAAGATTAAATTATTATTTCCTAAACAATTTCGTAAAAATACCCTTAAAAAATTCATGTATATTTTTTTCTTATGTGATCTTTCATAGCACAATTTTACATTCTGGTTAAAGATTTTATTTTTAAATAGTCTGGTTTGTTTCTCTACTTAGCAATGATATTCATCATTCCAGTGTACAATGATACGCATGCCAAGAAACATTTCGGGGCCCTTTACAGACCGAAGTATTGGCGTTAGACATTACCTTTTATTTATCGACCGAGCCACATGGAATTTTTATGATGGTTATGAAATATTAAACCGAAAACATTTTTAATATTTTTAATGCTAATTTGATTTAATTATGACCTATTCAAACTCAGTGGCAGGTTTTCTCGACTTATGTTGACGAATTAAACAAAAACATATTTTTCTGAAATATATTCTTTTATGTTACATTATTATAGTGAATAGTGGATATCATTCTGACGTTCCTTTTCTTATTTGTTTTCCACACTTGGACGAGTGTGTCACCTTTTCTGGAATGCTTGGTTTTTTGAGACTTTCATTATGTATTTTTTAAAGATTCCAGTAAACCTCCATTTTTCCGAATTGTCCAGCAAAGTCCCGTTTTACGTAAAAGTAAATCTTTAGCGAGCGATACACTGTTATAAAAATTATATACATAAATCCTGTGCCACTTATTCATATATGGATTCAACTCGCTCATTACAGAATGTATGTACACTCGAATCAGAACCACTATCGTCCGCGTCATCTTGTTCACAATCACTGGGAACCTCCGACAATGCATCCTCAAAATTTTCTAAATATGTTTCATCTCTTCCTTCAATTTTGAAGTGATTAAAAATAAAAATATAACAATTATAATCATAAAAGACAAGCAAGAGAAAAGCAAATTTCGCGACGTTTTCACCGATAGTTCAGAGAAACACTTGCAACACACTACCCTGATTTCTCAGAATGGCTGTAAAAAAATACGAAACAAACTAATGGGAGTGATAACATCTGCAAAGGGGATGACATGAGAACCAAGGCTCTTTAAACTGCGGGTATTTATAATATTATCTTGAATATATGTAGCATGATTTTATCTTCGTTCTTATATTTTACTTAGATATTATTGTGAGTATATAAAGGCAGGCAATATAACAATGAGGATCGATATGAATTAGTTGTATATATTAATTTTTATACGTACAAAAGGTACAGTATGGGGAAGAAAACCTTGTTTTTTTCACTTCTTCAGCAAAACAAATATGGATTCAAGTAAAATAATTTACTTACAGCTAAATTCTTGAGAACATTGTACTTACTTTTCCATGGTTCATATCGATCTAATAATCCGGCTTTCACCTTTCGCCATCTTCAGATTCGATATAAATCTATCGATGGGGTAAACACGAATTGAAATTGTATATTTCCCATCAACTCATAATGAAAGGTATTTATACAAAATTAATTATTATCCATGAACGTTTTTTTATATAGATACTTACACAATATATAGAGTATAGAGAGAGAGACGTAAAGAGTTTATCTAAAAAAAAACAAAATGAAAAAGTAAATTCTACATATTAAAAAAAAAAAATTTGTAGTAAATTTAAGTTTTTTTCACTATACCACATGAATACACAACCTACAGGTGTAGAACCACTGCTCAAATGGCATTGATTTATGGGGCAAAGTATCTAGAAGCCAGCAAATCAAATTTGGTTAAGATATCTCTATCGGTTTACAAATTATAGTGAATCTAGTAAAAGGACAGTTTTCGGGCGAATTTTTTGCAAAATCGCCGGCCAACACGCGAAATTCGATAGAAAACATGCGGCCGCTAAGATAAGAAGGCCTATAAGATAATATAACTAATATAAAATAATAGGTGTTTGCAAATTATATAATACATTTTATTAGCTATTACTTTACGCCAAAATCTTGGTATTTCTGGTACATTCGTAATAAAATATTTGATAGCCAAGGGATTAATCCCAAAATATCGGGATTGTGTTTTCTAATCCCGGGACTCACCAGGTATTGAAAATCGTCGGGATTGAAAACCTTAATTGTCAGCTATTGTCACAACATGATGGTGTTGCTAATATGAAAAATTGTGTCTGTGAAAACTCATTATAAACGCTAAATTAATAAAAAAAAAAATTTTGATTGTTTTAAAAAATTCACTAATATCGGAATTAATCGTCATATAAAAGTTTCTTCCCATCTCATCGATTCATCTTTAATAGACTTCTCATGAATTAATTTATTTTGTTCCATTAAGTAGTGATTGTGGGTTATTTTCGTCATTAAAAATTTCCCACTCCTTACTTCCTTATTGATTGTTTAGAGCTCCTAATGGATTATTGATTTACCATAATTGTAATTGTAATTCTTAATAAGTGATTGTGAACATTTAATTTTTATACTAATTTACTTTATTTGTATCAATATTGTATGATTTTATGTAAATCGTTTCCTAGTTCTTGTACCCATGGTTTTGTACACCTGCTACCATTAACTCAAATTAATTTTTTGTTTTGTATAAATAGACTTGTTTGTAAATTGTATTCTATCAGTTGATAATGCTCGCGATGAGCGAAACCGGTCCTGATCAAAAAATATATTGTGGAAATAAGTACTAAAAAATGTGTTTTTATTATTTAAAATATAATGCCTTTCCATCAAGAAGTGACAGTTAACACCTTAAAAGTGATATAAAAGTTTGTTGCAAATTATATTATATACTGTTTAAATTAAAAATGACTTTTTCTCAATGAAAATCTTGCATCACTGCGGGCAGGGCGACATGTAATGACAAGGTTCTGTTTTATTGATGTATTTCGTTAGCACTGATTTACGTGGACAATAATGTTTTTAAATATTCTGCTGAATTGTGAGTGTCAATTGATAGGTTGATAAGAATTTCAGAATTCTTGCTAATTAAATTAAACCTCATTATTTTTTTGTTAATAGAATTATTATCCAACACTTCACTCAATAGTTTAAATTATAAAAATTAGTAAAATGACATGGTCATTTCATAAACATCTGTATTCAGGGAAGACGAGCAAAAGCCTATGCAGTGTGTTTCACATTATACATCAAGCTATGCGGAAGGACACGCAGAAGCCAATGCAGTTTATTATAGGACAATCGGACAACTTATTGGAGAGTTATGGGCAAAAAAACTAATTTTCTAGTATTGTCATTTTTTCACGCAAGCCATCATAGAATCACGTCGTGTTGCACATCAAACTCTTCGGAATGACGAGCTTTATCTAACGCTGTTTGTTTCGGGACGATCGAACGTCATTTAAGGGAGTTTTGACAGAAAAACATTTTTTCCAGTTTTTTCAAGCATTTCTTCATCAAACAAAAAACTTTTCACCTAATTTTTAGGAGATGAGAGATGCCTTCATGAAATACCTCGTGTTGCACATCACTGTTCGGAACAACGCGAGAAAACTAATACACTTTGTTTTGATTCGTAATTTTAATACCATAAATAACTTTATCATATATACATACATTCAAACACTTAAAAGAGCAGCATAATATTTTCTATCCCATCAATAAGGCATTTGACTAAAGGAATTTTGCCTGAAAATGATCAATAGAACATTAGATATAATATAAGTCATCTTGACGTTTTCGACAGTAATAAAATCTTTACAGAAAAACAATATTAAAATTATACATACATTTTGCTTCAAATACTTAAACAATAATTCAATTTGCACATTTAGCAGTGTAAAATATGTCAATAGAGCACTAATGATCAAAATTTATCTGCCACCGGATGAACGCATAGGCGTCGGCATCCCGCAGACCACATGTTTAATATATACAACTACATGTATCAAATATATCAAAGAACGTCAAAATAAGCATTTTCAATTTAGAAAGCATTTCTCAGTCCAACTTTCATATTTTTACATTATTTTTGCAACAATCAAAGTTTAACTGTCAACTCAATACCGCATATGCGTTAAAATAGACTACAATATGATACGCAGAAACAGCAGCAGCTGCATCATAACATTCGTCAGAATGAAATAGGAGCCGGCAAATCTCAGGGAGTCTCGTCTCGAAGAAACAGGCGGAAAGATGTTTCAGCCGACTGGCTGCAGAACAATTTCGGAATGATTAGTATTCGCTGTAATTTAATGAAAGGCGGTGTCGATCGCGACGGTGCACTGCATCCTAGCGATGACGGTTCGAGAGCGGTCAACCGGAACTGACCGGACAACCGTCAATAAAAACAGATCGGAGAGTCTCACATGACATAGCCGTGAGGCGGTCCGGATTGATTGGGATGATAGATTCCGCTCGGCGGCCCAGTCCTGCAATGGAAGATGTCATGAGATCAATTTTTTTTTCATTGAAAAACTTAATTGATAGTTTATTCCATCTGTTTCACAATCATCGTTTGTGAGAGTTCGATGAAATGTTTGGAGTGATGATGATAATGATTATGTAAAAAAATGTATGAATTATAAGACAATATACAAAGGCATTCTTCAGCAATGAAATCACATAATCTACTATATACTTATGCATATCCAAATGAAGTAAAAATTCACAAATAAAATGTTAAGGACCTCTTAGTAGTAATTTGTATTCCAAATTTAACCTTTCCGGGAGTAGGATAATTTGTATGGTAAAAGCTATGGGGAGTGAGTTTTTTTGACATGGAAAATACAAACTTTTTTTTTTATCAAATCATGATACAAGAATATGAAAATAGTAAAAAATAGTAAAAAAAATATTACTCAAGTTTTTAAAGTTTTATCGTTAAAAAATCGATTGCGGATTTCAGGGATCGCAAATCATCGATACACACTAAAAACACTCCACTTTTCACTATTATAGTAGGTATGCAAAATAAATAAAAAAGCAGTTATAAAAACAATATTAACTTAGAAGTGTTTTTTTGTATGATAATCCAGGGCAGAAAAACAAAGATTTCTTGCGCTGTCGTGTTTACCCATTTTTTCATTTTGGACGATTCAGGTGTTTTCTGGGATACAGCCGCGGCATAAATATTTGTTTCTCTAACTATTACGTCAACAACATCATCGGTAAAAAAAGAGCTGAAAAAGTTCCAACTCGACGTAATCCCCTTGTACATTTATATGTGTTCTTTGAAACCCATCGAAATCGTGAAGAGTTGGAGTAAATGTGGAGTTGTTCCATATTCTTGATTCTTCCCGCCTGTGTTTTGCACTAGGTTGAATATCTGGTTCCTCATCATCATCAGAAGAAGAATCATAAAACTCCATTGATATATCATCAATATCTTCGATGTTTTCTTCCTTATTGTCACTATTCATAAATATTTCCTCAATTCCTAAGTCTCTTTCCATTTTAGCAATATAGATCGGTAAAAATAAATCACGGCAAAAGTAAATACAGAAGGTGATATAATAAAAAAAAACTTCAAATCACGTTAAAATATAGTATGGTACTGTAAAACTTATAAAAATTGCAAGAAAAGTATGATAAAACACTGTATGAAACTGTAATTCACATTAAACTACGTAGAACACTAATAAACCTCCGAACCTTACGAGAATTTTGTAGAAACACACAATATATAACAACAAAATCACACTAGAACATGCTAAAAAACAGTAAAACTTCACAATATCGCGAAAAAAGTATGAAAAAGTGCGCGCACAAAAATCTTTAGTTTGCAATATATGACTTGTTGAAGCTTGCTCGTGTGACGTCATACAAACATCACGTGACATTCGATAAAGTAGATTTTCGCGGTTTTTAAATTTGGAATCTGTTTTGGAATGGTCAAATAATACTCTATATTGTCCACAGATGGCATTTTAATTCATACTTGAAGCATAAACACACCAGTCACCCATACAAATGCACTGTCGTATATATACGACCATACTCCCCTAAAGGTTAAACCAAACTAGTCTAATATGTCTATTAGAATATCAGACAACAACTGATCCCAAAAATTCTGTTATTGATAAGCGACGTGTGTTATCGACCTGATACATAATGCTTGTGGATATTTTTTTATTTTACAACCCATTATGGTATATTTAATAGCTCTACATCTCTTTTATTCAATTTCTAACACATTTGTGACTCAAAATATGCCATTTGAATATGAAAATTGGAATTGCAAAAAAGAAAAAGGCACGAAAAAAATTACCCTGCGGGCTGCTGAACAGAGTAAGAAGGCGGTCCCGACGGGGCATCGGCGGGAACAGGATTTACATTCATCTGCGGAACCCCACCCATGGAAATGGGTTGATGGATATGATGAAGTGTAGGCATTCCACTCGCGTGTTGCATCATTTGTGTCATATGCCCTAACTGCGGCGGATGCTGCTGATGCTGCGCTCCTTGCCCTCCCGACGGGGGAGCCGGAACTGCGCTCATGATTCCACTAGAACCACCTGTGATGATCGCATTATTGAAAATGGATGAAAAACATTATTAATTATATTTTGTGAGATCTCTGTCAATCTTCTAATGTTAAAATCACATGTTTCAGTCAAGTTGAATAAATATATAATGATTATGCCTGTGCAGGCAATTTTACGAGTTTTTAAAAAAGCTATAACAAGTGTGCTCGGGAAGAATGACTGTTGGATGGAACATACCAATGGTGGGGTGCTGAATTTGAGCATAATAATTCTGCATGGAAGGCATGTTCATAATGACAGGTGGCACTCCGTTAAACATCTAGAAAGAAAAAAGAATAATTGAGATCAAAATTTTTTGGTTTCACCGCAACCAATATTATCGTGCAAATTCCAGACTACTACTGCTACCTATTTTTTATTTAGAACAACTACTAGATTCTCTCCTTGTCTAGAAAAATTTGGAAGAATTGGTAGGATTCTTTATTTCTTGAATACTGGAATCTTGAATGAATGGTTTTACTATTTTCTTCGGTATATAAATCACTGGCTCAGCGTCATTGTTATTAATTCACAAAACTAACCATTTTTTTTAAATTGTTCAATAAGAAAAACGGTCATTGAAATAATGAAAAACCACAAATTGAACAGCCTAAAAGTTTTCACGAAGTAAAAAAAACTGTGAAATAACAGACCAAAGCGGACAAAGTATCTTTTGAAACCAAATAATCTTAGCATAATAGAGTATGTTCACCGGGAAGGTTTACTTCATAACATTTATATAACATGTAAAATGAAGACAAAATGGTTGAATACTGATAAATATTATTATGAATTGTTGGAACTGTGTACAATTTCACAAGTATTGCCATTAATGACACAGGTTTCGCATTTCGGCATCATTCATAAGCTTCTATGACATGGAACTAAGAAACCGAACAGTTCGGAACACTGTTATATCCAAAAATTACCATTTTGATTATGACACATAAAACTGAAAAAGATAATCTAAAAAAATACAACCCCCGATTACTTAGCGACCTAAGGTTATGATTACATCTCTCTTGACACACTTTGAGCGGGAAAGGTGTTTCTACCCGCGCGCTTGACTGGTGTTGAACAGCGAGAAAGGTATATGTAATTGATTTTTTCATACGGTTATAATATTGAGCTATATCTCTTGAACTATCATACACCGATCTCAGTCACGGCTGCACATACATTAACAAAAAAGTAATAATACTTTGTTTCTTTACACACCAACACTTCATATCATATAAATCATCCACATATTCTCTTGTGGAGCTTTTATGACATTTTATGGATGGTTTTATTGGTTTAATAATTGAATGAACGGTTAAGTGACCACGACGATACTGAATTAACTCTGCTTCATCTTGCAATTCCTTTGGTGCGGAAGTAGAAAAGACTAAATCTAAGATATCATGATAAAGTTTTTAAAATATACTTCATCATTTGTTTTAGGAATGTAAATGTTTAGTCGAATGACGATACCAAATATATACTTGCTCCTTTCTGACACATAGTTATCCGGAGAAAAAAAATGAGACTTAGTAAGCCATCAAAATGCAGTCAAAGTGTATGCATGTGTATGATGTATCACCTGTTGCACATGTGCATGTCGAAAAAAACAATAACCATAATATAATTGTGTAACCTTAAATTATTTCACGGTGAAAAATTATCAATGTATTTTAGTTCTACAAAATTTAAAATTGAAGTTGATCACCCATCGTCAGAATTATGTTTAATCGTACATTTGCTTATCTATATATAGCTGAGTAGAAAAGGTACGCAATATATTCTCTCTTCTGTTTTAACAACCTAGCTTATATCATGCTAGCAAAAAATTAACTAAATTAAAATTTAAAATAAGCAAACAGGTGGCACTTCCAACAAGCTTAACTACTACCCGGAGATGATTTATTACCGGAACGCTTTAGCCCCTCGCAATGGTCTGAGGAGCGGCAAAAAACTAATATTTGTCTGTTTTATCTCTATTTTTTCAGTGTTATAATGGAGTTCTACCAAGTAAATGCCAATTCAATCAATAAACTTTAATTAATTTATTGAATTGGCATTTACTTGGCAGAACAGAAAACAATTGTAAGCAACAGCATATTGTACGCATGAGATCAAAATTTCATTGAAAAATTACCACTAGTTTGGGAAATAGAATGATTATTATAAAATTTGATCTTTTTTCACCTCCTCTAGATTATCGCCAGCTGCACGTACGTGTGCATTTATGTATATATCAGGTAATCTTATGCATTTACATTCTCTCAAAATAATGAATGAAACCAGACAGGTCTGCAGTACTCACAGAGTGGGGCCCGCCTTGTGGAAAAGGTCCCTGAGCCTGTTTGAGATGCGAAGGCTCTCTCATGAGGGTGTGATATAGGTTGAGGGCATCCACCAAATCGGCGCTGAGCTGAGTAAGGCGAGCGTGCTTCCTGTCCACTCTTTCCAACTCCATATCAATTAGTGGGCCCATTCTGTTCACTTCCCCTAAAAAAGTCCCAAAAGCATGGAGAGGAATTTTGGTTGTATAAAAATTTATTACTCATACGGTGGTATTTGCAGGAAACCGATAACAATTTTGCTAGCCGGAATATGTTTAGCTTTCAATTTGATTTATAATTAATATAATATATAATCAATAAAAATGATAAACTTATTATTCCAATTGATGCACTGCTAAAAGTAATTTACTCTTATAGTAAACAATAATTCTTAACATAAAAATGGAAAGTGGGATGTTCTTTTTTATAATCACTGAATGTGGGTGATGAGTGCTTGTTACCATAACACCTATAATTACAAAATAAATTCCTAGGGTTCAAGGTGAAAATACCATGAAAATAATAAATTCAACAGTGGCAAGCCACCTGCCTTATTTGTATGCTATTTACCAATAATAGAACAATGTCAAAAGTTTTATAAATTTCCAAAAAGGTTAAGATATTTATTTTAATTCTTCTATTATTCACCCAATGGAGTATTTATACATTATTGAATTGGGTTGGTGCAGCTTACAGAAATTTTGGTTAGTCAGAACCAGCGCACGGTTGAAATCTGACATTCAAAATAAGGAAACATATTTTTATTTTTAGCATGTTGTGTTCTTTATTTATTTCTCCCCATAGAAATTTGTGTGAATAAAGGATTTTTTGGCTGTAACCCTGCTTTCGAAGCATGTTTAGCGACTTCTTTTATATAAGGACCTTGTTCAATTGTCATAAACGATCCATTTTTCGTGGCATATTATAATTCTGTTTAAAAATTGTCCCCCAATGTTTTCAAGTAGTAAAGCAGAACAAATTCCATAACGTCGCTTCATTTGCATATCAATTCATACATGAAAATAAGCTATCCGATTATGATATTTAAAGAAAAATGAATGATCTAAATACTACAAAAAAACCCAATAACAGAAAATGAATATACCTTCAAGGTGGAGCATCTCTCGAGTGTCAGTAGAGCTGTCTTCGGGGTTGGCCTCGTGCAATAATGACAACAATCGGTCGACTTTGTTTTCATTTATTTCCACAGGCTCGTCGGGATCGGGGGAATCGCTTCTTTCTATTTTCTTCACTTCTACGCTCTCATTGAATTGAACAGATTTCCTCTCCGATACCTCTGCTTAGAAAATTTTATATTTTTATTTACCGCAATTATTCGCAAAAACAACAATTGAAATGATATAGAAAACGGATGAGGTCTGAATCGACAAGTTTCTATTTGGTGAGATAACATATATCAGATCTCGAAACCCCGGTGAGGGGTAAGGTTTTCGTATGACAAAAAATAGTGCAGCACAATTTACTCACTTTGAGTCTCAACAGAGAGATCGGAGGTGACAAAGTTGGCAGGGAACAAACCGTCTCCCCGCTGGTTGTATCCTTTCCACCAATTGGGATCACTCGAATCGGTGACATGAACTGTAATAATAATCAACTGTCAGTCGGCCATTTATTTATGCAATTTTTTGTTTTTTAATAAATTTTAATAAATTTTCATAAATACACAATTAAATTATTCAATATATTTTCTTTGTTCAAAAATTTATAGGTAAGAGTTTGGAAAAAGAAAGTAATAAACTTAAGTTTGTTCAACAGTCGAAATGTTTTTTGTTTGAAGTGAAGTTTCTGTTGTGTAACAACCCATCATGTCAAAGACCAAGAAATCGCTACGGGAGGAAAACAGATTATTCAACGAGGACTGGGAATTGGAATATTGTATTGTTTCTGTAAACAATTTGTTTACTTTGTGATACTACTTTCTCAACATTGAAAAAAATTCAATGCTCATCAGCATTATAGTACTCATAAGGACCACAAATATTTTAAATTAGAAGAAGAGCCGCAAAAAGCTATTTAACAAAATTAAAACACAAAAAGGAGAAGTAAAAATATTTTCTTTCAAAAAATAATGTATTCAGCAAATAATATAACTACAGCAACATATAAAGTGGCTTACATAGTCGGGAGAAAAGGGTAAGCCATTCAGTGATGTTGAAATTGTGGGATGATTAGACCCCGATAAAGTTGAAAAATATCAACAATTGCCCCATTCGAGGAGAACTGTAACTGATAGGCGGCATGAATTAGCCTCAAATTTAACAGAACAACTAAGCGCAGTTCTTTTGAAAAATAATACATATTATTCAATTGCATTCATATTTGGATGAATCCAACTGATATCACTGACTCGGAACAGATTTTATATTTCATTTGGTGTATTACAGAAAAATTTGAATGAAATGGATATATTTAATAACTTCAAAGATAAATGTCAAAAATTGGACAAAATTTGGACAATTTAGTAATTGTATAAAAAGACTGTGCATCTTCTATGACAGGAAAATATTAGGGGTTTATTGGAAATGTCAAAAAAGATATAACACATCCAGGTTCACTTCTTTGTTTTCGTTGTATTTTACATCAACAGAATCTCTGTGCTAAAGCTACGATTTTAAATGATACTTTACAAGTTATTAAAATTGTTGACTATATTGGTGCAAATGCAAAAAGACATTGTCAGTTTTGTAACATGTTGCAGTCGAACAATTAAATAATTTTAAATAATAAAAACTAAACTGTAACATTAACAAATAGTTTTAATGATGTACATACTTAATTATGTTTCTTATAGATACGCAGCTTGACTTTTGATAGTTAGTAAAAAAAATTGAGACGGCAATAATAACAGATCTCAATGAAAAATAATATATAATAAAATATGATTCCTTTAAATACACACATATGTATATTTTTTTGACAATATGCAATATAATAAATTAGATTTGTGAATGTGTATTTTTTCTTATAGATTTTTTTAAATTGCATTTTTACTAATTTATATCATGAATTAAAATATTTAGCTAATATTGGTGTCAATGTTTTCTTTACTGCGGCCTTATGCTGAATCAAATAAGTGATTGTGGCCTTTTGAAACGAAAATGTTCATCACCCCTAATCTAAATAATTAAATGTACAGAGTTTCGAACTACTAAGATAAACTGTTTGCACTCACTTATTTCTCCAGCTAAAAATGTAAGCTCATTGTCTTCAGCGGCTTCAAAATCGTAGAGTGCTCGTACTTTTCGCGCATCTTGGGTCGGTCCGCCAGAAGTCACTTGCGACACGCTCGGGTAGAGAGAGGCGGATGCGACTCCCCCGCTGGCACCCTACACGCAAGGCCGGATGTCAACTTCTTATAATATCTCCGAGACATTGGTCAGTATATATTTTATGTGAAAATGGCAGAAAGCATTAGGACTAATATGAGATAAAACAAAAAATGTTCAGAAAATGGCAATCACAGGATTTTAATCCAACAAATAACCATTTTATTCATTTTTATGCATATTTTAATATATATATATTAATATATCATAATATTTGACTATTTGGAATTAGATTTAACCGAAGGTAATACTTGTCTCAATTTTATTTAGATTTAGAACATTATCTATCAAAGTGCAATAAATACGAAAAGCATGCTTAAAAAATCAAGACATGTTAACACTGAACACAGAATAGACAGTGAAGGACTAAAGTCTCACTGTCAAAACGAGTTCCTGTAAAAGATGATTTTTAAAATATAAGTCACTTCCCGGATAAGAAAAGTTAGACAATTTTACCGTATTGCGAGGGGACGACTGTTTGTTCTCTTGCAGAGATAATTCAATGGCTCTGGCAATATCATCTTGCTCTTTTTGCATAGAGGAACTGGCGGATGATGAAATCGCGGCTCTATTAGCCGATTCCTTTTTTCGGGCCGGCTGAAAATTCAGTATAAACGGTATATCAAATGAATCTTACTCGATAATATCAATTGATTACAGTATAGACATGAAGCATAAAATTTAATTAACTATAAAAAAGGCAACAATCACCACCGCTCCGCGGCAGAATGACATCGTGAACATATACCTAATTATAGCAGCAGAGCGAATATCAATTGAGAGTTTGAAACAAATAATCGTTTATTGTAGAAATGACAACAAACCATGTCAGTGATGTCGTTGAAATCTACTCCTTCACTTTTCAGCTTAGACAAGAGAGAGGGGATGAGATTAAGTTGAGGGTCGGTCTTGAATTCCCCTTCACTCCACTTTTTTAAAATTCCTTTCAGTTTCTGAGCAACAGGAGACGGAGCTCTCAAAAGCAGTTTTCTATATTCAGTTTCAAAGTCGCGGGATGCAATCTCTAAGTGAAAATTACGGCCACAATTGCTAACGCAGGCGTCTAATAACTGTAAAAAATCAATTATACTATAATATACATGTATTATGTAATTTTCATTTGCATGAATGACAGATTGCCCATAATTCATCATCATTTCATCAGGTTCATCATTTTCTACTGAAAAAATTAGTGAACGAATCAATTTCAAATAAGAAGCAAAATCAGACAGTCAAATTAAACACTACTGCATTCAGAGATTTGAGATAAAAATACCATAATTTTACACCATTTACATCACTCTTATAACCAGCTGTACAACTCAATATTTTTTTAATAGAATTGACCAGACAAAGCATCGCATTGATAAGTTATAAAAAATTAAACTTTATCCATTATTTGTCAATTTTGAAGCTTATGAAATGGAGCGAAAGGTGAAGTAATCTTAATCATCCTTATTGCGGTCGAAAACTTTACAGGATAAAGTCGGTGCACACAAACCGTTATAGCTTGGACAACAATGTGCGGATCAGGACTTCCGAGCCTCTTGACTATGGAGCGCAGACAGTCTTTAGCATTGGTTGACGAAGTCCCGACTTTATCACATATTTCCATAATTAGACTCCATTCTTCTGTAGTGTTTTTTTCACTCGTGGCCTTCTCTACAAATGAAATTAACAGTGGAACATGGGTAAATTTTCAATAAATTTAAATGCCGCGTCTATATATAAATCTCTTAGCTCGTAGACCCGAGTGTCGACGGGCAGACGACTGGATGATGATAAAACAATCTCTGGTCATTGTTACATCAATACAAGTAGTGATTGATGAAAGGTCAACGGAGTCGTGGCGTCGTATTCGAAATCTTCCCCGAGAATCGAACGCCTTAATGATATATGCGGGAAAAATACATCACTTTAAATGTGAACATTGCCATTCCTAAAACTATGAAGTGTTCTTAAGAGTCTAGTTTAAACGAAATTCACGCTCAGTATCACTTTGTATATAGAGGTGAGTAAACTTACCTACGTCGGAATCGAATGGTGAAGAATTGCCAAAAATTCCCATGGCCAAATGACTGAAATAAAATAATAAATTTCACTGAACTATATAAAAGTCAGCCTCGACGGCGAACGATCATTCGCGAATTATAATTGTATACAGTCAATTTCGTGAACGGTGACTAATAACAAATGGATGACATCTTGATATTTTCATTTAATCCTGTTATTGGCATTACTGTACGGGTGTTGCTACAGTTGAACGCGTTGGTTATGTTAGACTCTCCCACGATGTTTACTTTACAACGCTGGACTTTGACTTCGTTATATTATTCTGAATATCAAATTTTTAAACGAAATCGTAATGTTAATCAATGACAGAGTCGGAATTGTATTTTTTCAAAGCAAGCAGGGATATAAGTTAAGACCTAGAACATGACTAATGGTCTGCTAATAGCCATACATTCATACAAAAATTTATAAATGCCGATTAAAAAAACTCTATTTTATATCGAGCTAAAGTTTTAAAGAGAACATTACATTTTGATAAACACTTACAATAACTACATTTTAAAACTGAAAAATGCATACTAATAAATTGATAACGTTTGATAAAAAATATGTATATAGGACTGGTCACGTGCCTTGAATAATTCATTTTTTGAAAGTTTCGTAGTTGAATTCTAGCTACGTCGATTAAATAAAATATCTTACGTTAATTGAAAAGTTTTTGACGTGACAACGTCTTATAAATCGATGAACGCCCGCCGCACGCACGAAAAAACATGACTCATTGTCCCGTTTGTCGCGTTACGCCGAAGGCAAGCGTGCGAGCGAGAGCGCGGATAAGCGATAGAGAGGCACGATCGGCCTACCTTTCGGATTGTGCCGCATCTATCTCTCTTCCACTCGATTGGTCGATGCGTCTGAGTAGAAAAGAGACAACGGCAGCACACAACTTATACACCTACAGTACCTACACGTGATCTGTTTACAACTGTTTATAAAGTGAAGTGAAATGTTAATGTGGTTTTCATTGTTTATTTTACAACAAAAATTGCGGCAATAAAGGTAATTAATTCTTGCAAATTAAAAATCTGATTAACGTATAACAAATATACTTTTAACAATAAATTATCAACGATTTCTTTCAGAAAAAAATTGTAGATTTCATTTCAGTCCTTCTTCGTATCCATACAAAATAATGATAATTCAATAAAAATGATTCCATTTTATTCATAAAAGTATGCAATCATTTCATCAATGTTTTCTGATGACGTTGTCACGTTAAACTATCGTCCGTAAACCGACTTTACAGACAACCAATTTTTTTATAATAGTAACACATGAAGTCAAGCTCCTCCCACTGTATCAATAATTTAAGCAGGGGTCATAGACAAGTACACTCTTTGTCAGCGGTCGGCAACTGGTGGTCCGCGAGGAAATTTTAGTGAGAAAGAAAAGAAATCAGACATTATTTCAATTTTTAATCCTATCACCTGAAAAAAATCAACTGAATCTCGTAACAAGCATATAATTTTCTTGATGTATTGCATGCTCTTTCTCACTCTCTCACCTCTTTTTCTTCTTTTATATTCTTCTCCGACTCTTTCCACTACATCTCAAAGACCACACTAGCCCACCCTAATCACCTGTCTGGTGACTGCCTACGGCTCCGGACAGCAGGAGGCGAAAACTAGTAGACGTCACATAGCGCTCACACACCAAGACCTCTCCAACGCATCACTGAGACCTTCATCTTCCAGCTTCGCTCGTCTGACCCGGACCATTCGAGTTGATCTGGCGAAAAAATTTTTTTTAACCACAACATACCACAGACGAAAGGGGAAGGAGGGCACTAAGCGTGTCCTCGGCCCCCCGCAATAGTGAACATGCTACTTGACTTCCACTACATACGTGACGGTTACATGAATTCACACTTCAGTTGTCGCGAAAACAGTGCAGGTGTGGTCGTGGATGTGGATTACAAAGGTGGAGTTTGTTTAGTTTCTTTTTATTTGACGCATTTTTTAAGACACGTACGTTACGTTCACCCTTTGACTGCCACGCTTCTTTAATAAATATTCCAGAAATGCCACGATTCTGATATAAAAAAGTGTTCCACATTTTATAAACAGTGTGTGCCATTGTTATTTAAATATACAATATTTAAGGCCATTTGGTGGTCCACCGGATCAAAATTTTGACATTTTAATCCATTTAGTGGTCCGTGAGTTCGAAAAGGTGTCCGACCGCTTTTCTATGTGTATTATGTACTTCTTTATGCTGCGTAGTTGTGTGTAGCGTATCATCTGTGGTACATGGTGGTCACAAATTATACACTATATATGATGGTGGTACACTCACAAATTACAGTACGACCTCGATTATCCGGATTGGTGAAAATAAACAAAAATATTACGAATTTACTGATATGTACGTGGCAAATTGCGTTCACTGTTTACGTACGTGATGAAATGCAATCTTAACGTTTTAACTTAACGTGTAACGATTAAATTGCGATGCAAACGACCCTGGATTCCAAATTTTTAATGATGATGAAACAATTAAAGAAATATCTGCCTCAAAGGAACAAGATCAAGAAGACATTTGCAAGGACTGAGATATTGGTCCTACATATTCTAAAGATTTTCAGTGTTTAGATGTAGCCATGATGTGGTTTGAGTCAAGAAGAGAGCAATTCAGAACTACTTGTAGGTCTTAAAAGTATTCAGGGTTCGTCAGCATCGAAAAGAAGAGCTAGCTTTAAGAAGAAATCGATGATTGAATTTTTCAATAAAATATAATTTAACATTACAGCAGTTTATTAATTTGAATAAATGAAAGTAGTTCATAATGAATATACTTGTCTTTCCCTTTCAATTATCTGGACTATCTTCATCCCCAATTAGTCCGAATAATCGAGGTTCTACTGTATACACTATGTGTATACCGCAGTGCACAGATTATGCACTATCTGCAGAGGTGTAAGTAGAGTGAAGGAATTATAGTGTATTAATTTATGTAGAAAGCATCAAGCATCGGAAACTAGCATAATTTATTATGCTGTCAGGAAACATATTAGTACGCGAAATACTTCTGCTTATGTAACAAAAGTAGCTATATAACAATATTGTTGAATTATTTCTTTGATTCTGACTTAAAAATTGTATGAAAATTAAATACCTCAAAATCCATAAAAATAAGAGCAGTCCGTGAGTCGTCATAAGGAATAAACATAATTGAATTGGCCATCTATCTACAAATCAATAATTTTAGTAGCAAATAGTATTGCATATTCATAATTATAAAGTGCATGACCCATCGGGTCTGATTTTAACTCATTCCGTGCTAGGAACACGCCTACTGTGTCAATATGTTTAACCGCTATGGGCTCAGGACCCGCGTAACGTGTTCATGTCATAAACTCGTAACAATAATTTTACGAATGTTGATATCATTTGTATTTCTTACTAGCGTGTACCCTGCATGCGTTGCAATGCCACTAAAAAAAAGAGACCGCGACTTTATGGAATCGCCTCGTCGGGAGCCTCTCGCCTTCCAATTGTATAAGTCGGACTTGAGGCGAGGCCGGAGCCAATTAGAAACGATAAGCTTAGGTTATGTTTTTTTACCGAAATTTGACAGTGGCGGCCGTATGTGTATTTATTTATTGGAGTGCTTTTGGATACACAATATTTTTTTGTTTTTCTATCTGGTGCGTACACAAATAAATCAGAAGGTTTTCCAACACGTGAGCAGTCCACATACAGTTGTCCATGTGAGAAGCATGGATATTCTAAATTTAGTCCACACACTTGTAACGATTGTCCTTGTGTCTTATTGATGGTCATTGCAAAGGCGACTCGCACTGGAAACTACAGACGTTTAAATTCAAATGGTATATCTGTCGGAATCATTGGGATGCGTGACAACAGTGCTACTTCTCCTTTGAGTTTTCCATTTAAAATTGTAGCTTCAATAATTCATCATTTTTCTAACCGAAAGCCTGGTACCGTTGCAAAGTCGTGAGGAATTTATGTTTCGGAGAAGAATGATGGGGACGCCAATTTTCAATGTTAAAACATGCGGCGGCATGCCTAGCAAATCAAGTGAATTCAAGAATTCTGTTGGATAATTGACGACTTCGTCTTGATTCGGTATAGTATCGATTGACTTAAGCGTTGTCGCTTTTCCTGGTATTTCATTTAGTATGCCGAAATTGATTGCATTGACATCCTTGTTTTTGGCTATTAATATAGCACGTGCACTGAGCCATTGATGACTTTTATGATTGTGTGCAATATTTGGAAAAACTTTGTGAATCAATTCGTCTATGGTTGCGGTTATTTTACAGAAATTTGCTGGCAATGTGATACATTGTGTGGATTCCTCTATTGCCATTTTCCCATTTCTTATATCCAACAATTGTTTTGCGAAACGTTCAGCGGATGCATCATGTTGTAGTTGTACACGCATATTGGTCTTCAAAGTGAATCTATGTACGTATCTTCATAAAACGGATGATTTGTAACATGCATTAAATTCATCGGCCACTGTTGAATATGATATAACAGGTAGAGTTTATCGAAAATTACCAGACAATAAAATAAGTGCGCCACCGAAAAGTTGTGAAGAAAAGAAGTGCTTCCAATGATTTTTTGTATGCCATAGTACATTCGTCCCATACAATGATTTTACATGATGTGAGTAGTTTGCCCGTTTAAGAATTTTTGTTGATATTGCATGTTGGTGTCTCAATTATTTGCATATTCAATGGCAGTTTCTGTGCTGAATGCGCTGTTCGGCCACCATCCAAAAGAGTTGCTGCAATTCCAGATGATGCGATTGCTAGTGCAATGTTTTTTCGTGATCGTGTGGCTGCCAAAATGAGTGAAATGAGGAAGGTTTTACCTGTGCCTCCGGGTGCATCTATAAAATAAAATCTACCACTTTGACTTGTAATTGCATCCATAATTGTGTCATACACTATACGTTGATCTGGAACCAATTTCGGAAGATTCGATTGAACAAATTTACCCAATTCATCCACATAAAAGCGTGTTTCTCGTTGGAAATCACGATCACGTCAGTCGGTTTCATATCGATTCAGCGCAGCCATTCCCAATTGTACCAATGATTTGTTAGCAATTACTAAACATATATCCTCAATCAATAGCAATGCCTCATTATACACGTTTGGTGTGAATTGAACGTATGGATTTTGAATTGTTTCACGCAAACTATGTAAAACATCTTCACTCATGTAGCCTTTGTATTTTTCCAAAGATCTTTTGGATTGGATGGAAAGCAAATTGTTAATATTACTGCAAATAAAGCATGTATTTGTTGTGGGTCAGCAGTATTCGATGAATCAGCGAGTGAAGTGTCCCAATGTGCATCGTTTTCTAGAAGATTTAATTCGAGGCAAGCTTCACTATAAGTGACACATATTCGACCGTTTACTGTTCTCGATTCTTGGAAGGATGTCGGTTCACGTATGTTGATTAACAGTAAAACATCTGTAGAATGTTGGCACTTTAGAGTAAGGTAGCGTCTTTGCAAACATATCATCCCTACACAATAAGAAAAATGCAGTTAACGTTGTTGACTGTGGTGACAATGCTCTTACACGTGCATTTTCTGTTGTGAAGTACACTCGCTTTCCATTTTCAAGGTGAACTGCCAAATGAGTAAATGGTGGATGCCGTTCATGAATTGAAAATGATAAAATGCGCCATATTGCTTCACTCTAATGTAGCGTCCCAGTTGATATTGGTTGATTTCATCGATAGAAGCAGTTGAATTTCCCACTCCAAAAACTGCCATGACGCTTCCTCTGTTGACATATTTACAAATGTATTTGATGGATTTCACTGAATTACAATACTCGACGTTGATGTGTGCTTTTTACGTTTTCGAGAGAAGCTGTGAATACGGTACAATCCAACGATTATCAACTTCAACCTCATTGTTTCGCCCTTTACTTTCGTGCTTGAGTTGTACTCTGACCTATTCCTTTTCGTTTGGGTGGCATAATTGATTTCACAGTGAATGTTACGTTTTGAAATTCACTTTTGAAAAAAAAATTGACATATTGAATAAATTCTTTCTATATCACACACGATTTATACGTAATATTTATTTCAATTCGTTCTGTCATGCGACATAAAACCAAAAACAAAAAGTCGGTAAAAAATAGAACATTGAAATACTTTTTTCGAAAATCTAACTTTGTTTCAAAATATTCAGTACCTTACGTAAGTACCTACAGGTGAGTGAATGTGACAGATTTGCGTCGTTCTTGTTTTCGGCGTTGCTATGGATACAATGTGTCATAAATGGCCATTCTGTATTACAATAGTCTTGTATGAAAACATGTTTTTCGTAAATATTCAATTAATTTTTGTAATCAACTCAAATTCTGAGTATCCTATCTTTTGCCCGGTAGTCTAAGCAATAATTCGACAAAGCTTTATCGCAATTGGATTAATGGTGTAGGAGTTTATAAAGTATAGACAGACAGACAGACATTCATATATATATATATGTAGATTAGCCGACGATATTCATTTCTGATTTCGTCCCCTTTGAATCCTACCGCGCGTAACTCTTTTTTGCGTAGTAAAGCTGAGTACACTTGCAGTTGTGAATATTTTTTTTGTAATTTTCATTCATTTTTTTTTGTTTTATTGCACTGTTTTCAGCAATTGGAATATACAAATAACTGGACCATTTCTATAACGTCGTTTTGTGAAAAGTTCAGTGCAGAAAAATTATATTATGTAGATTTTGACTATGGTAATTTTTAATTTTGAGTGATTTAGTGAATTTTGAGCAAACATAATTGCTTTTTGAATAATATAGTATAGAAATTTGTGTGTACAGTATATATTTACAATCATGAATCAAAATATATTTGAAAATAAATATACCTGTGGACCAAGCATTACAGTATGAACATGTGCCGATTTATCAGTGTAATGAGGCGCAAAAATACCGAAGTCGAGTTATTTGTACTTACTGAAGTCACATGTATTGTCTTTGAAATAATGCACATTATTAATAATTTACAATACATTTTTATAATTCAAATATATTCAGCATGACACTTTTACATGGGATTTTAATGTGTTTCTTTCTGAAGATTTAATTTGTAATTAGTTATATCAGTGTCAATTTCATTTGTATGTCATAATGCATCTGTAGCCCACAAAATATACTGGTATATTTCATAGCAAAAGATCATTTGATCTAACTGTTAATAATAAAAATCAAATATCAATGTCACTCGGAGTAGATAAAGTAATAGGAACTTCTCTGTTATCTAATGATGAAAATATTTTTAGGGACATTATAATGAATGTAAACAGGGCTTCGAAATTTTGATCCAATCGAGGCCAAAATACACACTCCTATAAACCACAGTGTCAAAAATACATTCTGATCAACCAGATAAATGAAAGTCTGCCTGAGGGAATTATAATGATGCATCTGAAAGGAAACGGTGATAAATAAAAGTCATTAAATTATTATATGAAATTTAATATTACTTTTGTTATGTTTTAATCTGATTATAACAACAGTATATGTATATGACCAATAAATTGAGTATATTCAGATCGAAATAACCTTCATTAAATAAATACCTGTATACAAAACACAATATTTACAAGATATATAATATAAAAACAAGCGCACCCGCTTCCTCTCCGGAGTGAGGAGGCGCATGTGAAGAAATAATGTTCATTGCGATCGTTAAAAATATCAAAAGCCCCACGTTTTGCAGCTCCGAATACTTGAATTGTTTAGTTCTTGAATCAGTTCAACGGTTCAATATGCTCAACATCACTCATAAAGAGAAATCGGAGCATCCGGAGTGTCCTCTTTATGCATGTAAAAAATATGGGTCTCATTTTTCATTCCAACTTTTTTCAAAAATACGATTTCCCCGAGCCCGGAACTTATTGTGAGAAATTGACTCTCAACGTGATTATTATAAATAAGCAAAATATAATCAATACTATTGGTCTGTCATAAATAATTAATAACAAAGAAAGTTTATTAGACGCAGTCAGTTTGCAAGACTATAACTTCTCCATCGCGGCTGTTTTGGGTTTTTCCTAATTTTTGGCTGATCTCGGATCATTCTCCATCCGAGCCCTACTCTTTCCGCTCAAGGTGTGAAAATACAATGATGAAATTCAAAAATAAGCCAATGAAATTTCACACATTAGATACCAAATTATCACATTTCAGTATAATTCGGTCTTTCAAAACACGGGATTCACCTAGCTGTATTTTCTAGGGTATCAGGACACAGAAAGGCAGGCTACGCATGGTGTTGAATTTAAAAAAAACACATAAATGTATAATATTAAAAATAATAAAATAAAGATCGATCCAAAAGATCTTTAGAATCATAAAAAATCATTTAATTTTATTTGCTGATTAAAAACTTAGTGCGTCTCAAAGAAATTACAAGCAAAAATGCGCAAGCCGACCGCCGGCCCGGAGAAGTCATAACCCCGCGGAGAGCCTTTCGGCCCTCTCCGTTAAGAATTATTATAGGGTACAATAAATTATAAAAAAATTATCTAACATTGTATTAGTCTTAAAAAATTATTAAACATTCAATCCTCAGAGTATATTAAAATGGAGACTTCCTAGACTCGTCGCTCGCATCATAACTGCTGAAGCTTAAGAAATTAATACGCACCGCCCGCCACGATATGATAAATTCATACGATATACACACTTACGTATGTGGAAAGTTCAAAAAGAATGTTTGCGATGAATGAACCGTTGAGTGACAAATTTTATAATTTCAGCCACAGTGTCTACTATATTGTGCAAATAGGCCAAATATATTGGTAAATATCTCATCAAAACTGGCAGCCAAAGCTATATTTTCTAAGTGTCAAAGTCTAAATGTCTTATTAAAGTGAACATACCGATATGAGCTTTCATAAGGCAATCCAAAGTCTCTCCTGAGAAGCGTGCGACAAAGACTGCCGGGAATGGCTCAGTCTTGCGGTGCGCGTTTTTAACAAAATTACTCAACGACACCCTGATGCGTAGCGCAAATGATTTTTATTTCTTATCGATAGCTAAGCATAGTTTAAATTTCGGTATAAAAAAAATAAACGACGGTTCTTTCATGTCGCTTAAAAAGAAAGAAGTTATACATTTAACCTATTCCCCGCATTGACATTTTTTCATGTGTAATTATTGTGGCACATTTATTCTATGGATTTTTTCTCGCTGCACATAATAATATTATGTATAACTCAAGCATTGACTGTAAAAATAAACACTTTAGCCGTTTAAAATGGCAATAAAAAGAACACCCAACTAAAATCTGATCATCAAAATCTCAGTGGCACATAAGATAAACAAAAGTCTATGATACCTCACTAAAATAATGAAATATCAACTTTAAGAAGTGAAATTAAAATTATCAAAGTCATTGAAAAATTAAAATTTCATCATCATATGAAAAATTCTAGAAATAATTTCCGATTGTAAAAATTTAATATCATTTTTGACCAAAAATTTAGTTTGAGAAGTATCCTATTTCATGAATAAACACACCGTTGGGTTTCCCAAAGCGACGAGAGCGGCGACTGCGGGGAAAGTTTACTAAATAAAATTACAAGGCGACGGGGTCGAGTGGTGATCCGCGTGGAATTTTTTATAAACCTAATAAAAATATATCGTGGTCCCTAAATAGACAACAGAAGATATTTGTATCATATTTAGATTAGTATTTTTATAATTTTTTTAACAAAGGAAAATATTAATATATAATATATATGCATAGATGCAATGCGTCTTTACACACTTTTAACGGCTCTGTGACTTACGCGCACACAACTGCGCACATGACAATCACACAGACAACAGGTGTGCACGGTGGTGAGCCCTCCCAGCCACAATTTCAAACACAATAATAGAAATATGTTTACAGTCTAATGTTATTCCTCATATTTTGATTATAGAATTCACTAAAAAAATTATAAGGCGATGCAAACTTATCAACTACAGATCACCGCCGGTATACCGGTGGCATGTTCATAAATCATCTCAATGGAAATGTTAATATTTTGAAGTTATACAAATCAAGAAAGTAGCGAATACAAGTCAATTTCGTTTTAAATTATAAATATTATCGCATCAGAAGTGTTTTTTATTTGTTATTTTATATTGTAAATACATATTCCATTTTCTTATTATAAATGTATTTGTAATATTTTGTGTGCAATTGTCTATGCGAGCATGGGTCATTCGCTCACCTGTTGCGTGTGCATTTGTCCGGTCACCATTTTTAAAAATAGAACCCAATTTTTCAGAATTGTAAAATTCCCAACTCTTCACGCTTTCTTTGGAAGGAGACAATAATAGCGTTCGGCTAACGATTACTTCACACAAAGATTAGATTTTGCCACATACGATACGGCAGACGGCTCGACCGTTACAAGCCTCGGATATTTTACACTTTGATTTCGTACACTCTGTTTATGATGCGATGACTGTACACAGAACAGAAAATCATTATTTCAATACATAAATTTGCCATACACAATAGCGTGGTGACGTATATGTTGACATTTTTCATAATAGAGATACAACACAGAACGCAGATGAGAAAATGACTTAAAATAAACGTATTTGAAGCTCAATGCCGTCATACCGTACCGTTAAGTAATATCGTTTATGTTAAGGGATTTCACATAATATATAGCGAGTTATATAATGGTAGAAAGCGTCGCGTTTGAAACGATTTTAAGTAATAAACATTATTTCATTAATATTTTGATCGTAAACTTTGCTCTGCCGAGGAAAACATCCCAAGACCGGCGGCGATGTGAGGAAGTTTGCAACTCAGATGACGAGCGCCATGTCTTTTTTGCTCGGCAGCTGCACTTTTTTGCCCTGCCACAGTGAATTGTGAATGGTGAAGGCATCAATTGTGACCGTGAGATGTTTTGTGTGCACCTGCGAGAAGCATTTGCTGCCGGAATTATACCTGGAAAGAAAACAATTATCATATTGAACAGAGAGTCAATAGACAAATATAATTTTGAATAGCGATGCATTTAGACTCAGATTGTTGATCAATCAGCGCACGTGCGCTGAAAAGCTTTATCAAGCCAATTTATCGACTTTCAAACTTCCATGTATCATTCATATTCATATGACAAATAATTATCTATTTAATATATAAATTACGCAGTATAATATATATTTTGTACTTTAACTCTTTGATTAGTGAGTATTTTTCTTAGACTCACCTCCCGGGAGTGAGTTAATTTTTCAACTTTTTTATAAAAAATTTTTAATCAAAATTTTATTATTTTTTGTGTTTGGATGGTAAATTAATATAAATCACTATTTCTCAATTATTTTTTTATCGGAAAACTTTATTTATTTTGCAATTCGATAATTATTTTGATTCATAAAATTCCTTGATCCATTTTATGTTGTATTAATCTTTTTTACGATTATAGTAAAGTATAGTAAAAATACCTGTGGTGCTCAAAATTTTATGAGAACGAATATTTTTTATTGTTTAATATTTTTTCAGGTAAATTATGGAAAAAAAACAGTAAATTTTCTTCTTGGCTTGTGGTGTTTTTCGATAATTTGTGTGATTACTTGAAGTCTAAAATCACTAAATTTTGGTTTTTTTCCAGTTTCCACTTGGTAAAGGTTGTACGTATTTAGTGTTGAAATGTCCAATATGCAAAAGAAAATTTTTTTATACCACTTCAAACTTTTTCGCGAACAATCCATAAAACTTATCATCATATCTGCTTTGTCAACTATTCCCATTTTTTAATTATTATCAATCACAGTTTCGGGTTTTTTGATGAATTCACCAGTTGATTAATTAATTGCTTCTGATTCGATCATTTTTGGCTCATGAAAATTAGTGAGCATGTGTACCTCTCTTCTATCAACCCACTTTATCGCCAAAAGATTTTTGGAATGTAAAAATTGTACATATCCACGTTTTTGTTTTCCTTTTGGAAATTTCGGAAAGTTTTTACGATTGATTCGAATAGGGCCACAAGCATGTGTTTTATTTTCAAATAAATAATCGAATAGTGCAGGACTCGTACACCAATTATCGATAAATAATCTATGTCCCTTTCCCAAGTAATCACGCATCATAGTCATGACTATTGATCCAGATAACAGATAATTCTAAGCCACTAATGAAAATTACTACATAATTTGTGGCAAATAGCTTTTTATAAGAAAAAACATTTACGTAGTTTTTTATATTATTTAGAATTTTTTTTCGCTGTTAAAAATAATATCAATGAAATTTAATTTACATATTATTGGTAAATCCATTTATTGTATATAATATAAGAAATAATATTTTTTTCTAAATTATAAGCGTGGCACTAAAAATAAAGTGACATTGGGTGTGGACGTACAAGTATGGTGATACTCTATCTGGATCACTAGAATGCGGCCGTACATGTACGGCGATACTACTCAAGGGGTTAACAGTTCATTTTCATGTTTCTAGCAAATTTTGCTTGTTCGGTGATTTCTTCATCAAAATTAAATCTAAAAATATTGTGCATAAAAGAAAAATTTTAAATAAATCAAAATTAAAACTTGTTCTCACTTAAAGAATTTATCAAACATTCTCTCGTTGACTTGTCGCGGTCCGGTCCCGTACAGTTTGTAGACCTCGTCCCCGTCGGGACAGTAGGAGTAGAGCGCTCTGAATTGGCATCCGGCATCTCGGAACAGAACCAAGAAATGCTTGCTCTCCGATCGGCCGATCTCTTCTAAGACTCGCCTCTTGGCTTCTTTGTTGACCGCCCCCGGGAATACGCAGTACTCGACCGCATTCAGCATTATGCCGCGGTTTGATTTGGTCGCAGGCTGTTTGTAAAGGCGAGGGCCTGCAAAGATAAACTAATAGGTCAGTTCCTCCGAGTCTCCGTTGAACAGTAACAGACTCGTCCTTAAAGATGTCACTCTCATATAGTACACTTTTAAGTAAATCGAATAAGCAATGTCAAAAGATTTGCAAAAAAGTTGATCGTTTTCAGGCTGAAAGTTAAATTGAAAATTACAAACGTTTTTAGCATACGCTAATATTAAATTTAAAGCCATGCCAAATTAAAAATGAAATATACGTCTTCGCCTACCTCTGAAAAATTTTAGGAAGCAGACAATACTGGCTACCACAATTGTGTTGAATTTGTCCAAATTTATTTGGCAAAATATTTTGATTTTCCCAAACAACAGTATGGCGATAGGATCGCCGTCTGTCTTACGATATTATCAATAAGGCACAGGATCTCGGTCTACGAGGAAGAACCTGGAATGAACTTCTGCAGAAATAAAACAGCGGACGAGGAAGGGAAAGGAGACCTACCGGAATAGTCCATGATGGAGCTGGGCGTGGAGCTGATGTCGCTGGAGCCGTCGTCGAAGTTGCGGCGCTTGGCGACGAGGCCAGGCGGAAGGGATCCCGGTCCCGACGGCGACGGCAGAGTCCGCATCCCAGGAGACGGAGCCCTCCTCGGCGGGGTGGCTCTGCCCAGTCCCGAATCTGCGTCGTAGCGGAACACCATTGAATCCTGCTCATAGCTTGATCCTACCCGCGACCGCAACCGTATAGTTATGCGTCTTGGCAGTCGCGCGGTCCGCGTGAAAGACTCTCGCTTATTACCGGGCGTTGTGCTCGCTGAATATTTCCATTTAAAATTGAACAATGGACTGCTACAGAGATAAAAACTGTCTCATAGCGTGCAGCATATCGCGCGATAATGAGCAGCGTGTTCAGTCTCATCAGCGGGCCGCTCAGTATTAGAATCATACAAGTATAGAGAAATGAAAGCGGTGGCCGCAGTCATTTTGAAAATTTTGTGAAATACACTGATATAGAATTTATAAGCCGCATTGAATGTAATTCAATGTCTGGGCGTCGACTTTGACAGCACCTCGGCTGATGATTGCATTCATCCCTCTATGCTCGTATAATTGAATGTACTATTATTACCTCCACCTCCGTCTTCTTGTGAGACATTATTGCAACATTAATATTGGTAAATTTAAAACAGTTAGTGAACACTTATGCAATCGATTACTCCGATTAATATTAGTACCATGCGTAAGAAATATTTTGGATATATAATTTTTTTAATTATTCATTAAAAATATTGCGCCACCAAGTAAAGCCAATAGTCAGCGAGAAGGTTTAACGGTCATTAATAATCACTGAAGAAATATGACTCATATGTGATCACAGTAAAAAGCACTTTCAAGTATTGGCAATAACATTTATGAATAAGCATCCTCGTGAATTCCGACAGTCGCCGATAATCGCTGACGAGAAATAGCCTCGAGCCGTTTCAATTGGCCAACATCGACAGGCGTACGCGTATGATAAAAATGTTCATCTCGATATATTAGACTATATAAATCTAATTTATTTCTATCAAACTGATACGCTATCCGGCTTCAGAAAGGCATTCGACTTAAATACTTGAAAACAAGACATAATGTACAAACAATACCAAATTGCAACAATAAGTGGGTGATAAGGCCGTGACGGCATCCAAGCGAGTGCGCTAAAAAAATAATCGATAAAATAAAACAGCACTACACAGACCACCGCCACCGACGTGTTTCGCTCACACGGAGGAATATCATGCTTTCGAATGATAAAAATAGTATTTACAGGAATCTAAGTATCCGAATAGGCTACCTGGCTACGGGAAACCTTAACGAATCAAAAAGCAGACCACATAAATAAGGTGAAAATAAAAGAAAAGAGCTTTGCACCAATTAACCCAGTGATGATAGCGAGGAAAAGCTATGTTTGACAATCGGTGGAATCTTACCGCACAGATTCATGAGCGAGCTGGACTTCCGTCCGGCCTTAAAGTTATTCTGGTAAGTGGAATACTTAGACCTTCCCCTGGTCTGAGTTTGCGGCTCCGTCGCATTTACGTTCTCTGAAAGATTCACACATTCAACTCACAATTTCTCACTTCGTTTATTATTATATACGTAACGAATTGCATCTATGAAAAAGAATCAACGGCGAGCGTACCGCCTCACCGTGTCAATACTCCGAGAGACAGGCGGACGACGATCGAGAGAAAGCGACATCGAAACGTTCCGAGGCGACCGAGCGATGGCTGCAAAAATACGAGAGAAATCTCTCTCCGAACGGAAAGCCTTTTTTGAACCATCGCCGTTTCGAAGCGTTCCGACGTCCTCCTCGGGGCGATCTCCATCTTGTCAGTCCAAACAGAACACACCGAGCTCTACGATATGCATGCCAATACATATATTGCAGTTTTTTGGAACGAAAGATGGAATTCAATAAAAAAAAAAAAAATAGGCAACCTGTGAGCGCGATACAAATACAAAATAATAAATACTCTCAACAGAAGATGATAAAAATAGCAAAAAACAATAAAATCATATATGCAGAGCGGCGGATGACGACAATTGAATCGAGAAAGCTTTCCGTATTACAAAAATAAATCAATTTACAGATGAGACAAGAGACCTCGGACGTGTCTCGGTTTCCGAAAAATTGAACTGCCGGGCTGTCGCCGCTCAGCTCGTATTTCATTCTTCATTAGAGGACAAGCCAAAAAATAATAAGCTCGACTACGTGCGCACCGTCAACGTACACAATTGCGTGTTGCAAATCTACACTTCTAGGATACTACTAAGTCTGATTTGTGCAATTTTTTACTCTCATTAATTACCGGGATTTCCAAGGCATGCTTACACATCTCGATATTTCTTAAACAAAATATCAGCTTCAAGTCTTACTTACACGTGACAGATCTCATAACTGTCACTGTGTGCTAGAAACACACAAAAATAAATAAAGCACACTTTTTAGCACTATTCACAAAATTCTATAAAACTATCATGTATCATTGCTTTATATTATAAAAATGAGGAAATAGTACAAAATATTTTTTTATATATTTAAATTCTATGAATAATTCTTCACTATTTTTGACTTTGAAATAAAATTTTCTCATTGGATCATTCATTTCTTACAAACTGGGAAGAGAGCTGTGTGTACATTAATCGGATGTCATAAGAGTTAAAATAGGAAGATCGCCTCAACGGTGTCCTCAGAAACCATTAAATTTATCGATCACTCTTTTGACAGGTATCTTTCCAGTATCTTTGATTATATTTCAAAACATTACGAAAAACAGAAAGAAAAATTGGGGTAATAAGATGAAATGTAATAAACGAAAGCCTCCATCTTTGGGTATTTATCTTTCGCAACTTCAAAATATGCAAAGGAAAAACATGCGGCCCACCAGTCGCAGCACACTACATACAAAAATCTACATGCACTAATGGATTTCCCAAAAGATGAATATCTCTGAAATGCAGATATTCATTACCCAATCTGGGGAGCGTTTTGAACACGGGTTTTTATGATTTTTTTTTTTTATTATCATGCTAAATTTTAGTCGCATTTGGACGCTCAAAAAAGCCACACCGTGCAGTCCAAAACATTGCATACTGACACAAGCGAAAAGAAACACTAAGCTCGGTACGCGCTCTCGGTGAAGATTTCAACAGAAAAATTCAGATAAACAGTTCAGACCGAAAACGAGTGCCGCATGAAATATTAAATATCATAGACCCACCTCTGGACGTTTTGTACGAGCCTCGCCTTCCGAGCGCACTCGGCCCGCTACCCGGAGACATTCCTCTGCTTTCATCGATTGGTGAATCTGTAAAAATTAGATTCGTTCAAGAAGGATATCGAGATTTTTAGGTATGCTCACCGGCCTGATTACGGACATACATTTGTATAGATTGAATAAATGAGTTATATGAACCGTACGCAGCGTGCGTCATCAAAATGAAAATAGTCTTGAAACATTGTAGCGTTCTGAATCTGCTACATGATATATTATAAATAATAATCAAATCAAGAAAAGTGCAATCTGTATGTGAAAACGAATATCTAATCACGAGAGCATATTTAATAATTTGTAATTGAAAAATAATAATGGATACCTCTGTAAAGACCGGCTCTGTCGGCCAGACTGTCCTGGGAGCCCCTGTAATAATCTCTCCGCATCGTCGATTGACCGGAAGGCGGTTGACTATATCCGGCTGTATTACCAAAGCAAAGCCACAACACTCCAATGAGAAATTATAAAATATGACAATCATGCAAAGGCCACAAAGGAGACGTCGATGTGCCGCAGATCAAATCAAACTTTAGCGAATCCATAAAATAAAAATCTGCTTTTATATATGTTTAGTCACACATAAAGGTCTATTATCTATTGATGTTTTTATGTTTATTATTGAATTATTACTACGTCTTTAGACATGGATACGATATATCTATCAGAGGTCTTCAGTTTCACATGTATGTGCAACATAATTCTTTGGAAACAAATTTGTACTATTTATTTTGATTATCTGCAATCTGCACCGTTTGCAGTATTCATTATTGAAATGATCTGCAGACTCCTACTTCTACCTTCTACGGACGGACTATAAATGTGTATAATATTCAAATGAGAGGTGCCAGGTTCACAATTCTAATGTAATATAATTGACTGTGCCTAATTGAACATTATCAAGCTCGTTGGCCCTCTGAGTAGTTTTCAATATTTTAAAACAGTTACGATGAAACTACAAATTACAAACGCTCCGTTCCAAACGTTTGACTGCCTTTTCTATTTTCGCAATATCCATTTCCGATGTAGAGCATGAAAAAGTTTAACGGAGAACTTCAACAGAAATCATTTTTAGAAAGAAACAGCACCGACTCAATCAAACCGCTGTATCATTATAGAAGTGTTCCATTGATATAAATTTGAAATATTTCTATATATGTCTTAACCGGTCTTATTCATCAATTTATCAAATAAATAAATTTTCCAATTGAACATTAAATCTGCAAAAAAATACCATCTGTTAATGGTGATTTTGGCTGATTTTAGACCGGGATATAATATGAAATTGAATGTAACTTCTGGAATCATGTTCATTGGGACTCGAGGGCTAACTTTGCTTTTTTGTTATGGTCGACTGCTAAAGTGCACTTTTGAAAAGAATGTATTTTCTTCTAAAAATAATAGTAATAATGCATACAAAATTTCAAAACTGTGATCAGACAAACATATTAAAAATTAGAAATGTTTTTAGAGTACTAGGTGCAGTCAGTCCTGCACAACTAGACGAGTGAAATGCGCCAGCAAGCCAGATAATAAATAACAATAACTAATCAAATTGGATTCTATACGGTTGAAGAAAACAGCCAGAGGAACAGATTTCCTGAGGCGCTTCTCCCATCACAGTAATGAAATATACAAATATGATGAATAAAAAATATAGCATGTAAAAGTTGCGAAATAAATAATAAAAGCATTCTATCTTTTTGAGTAAAAAAAGGAGGCGGCGGCGAGTTGACTTTCATTTTGATAAAAGATGCACCTCATCTCATGTCGGTCAACATCACCAAATCTGCTTTTTTTCCTTGGAAAAGAATGATAACGTATCAACATTAACCATAAAAAGATCTCTCCGCCACACGGGATGATTTTGAATACACAAACCTCCTATAATGTTTTCCTATACATCCTTCCGTCACCGTTAAGGAATGATGTTCACAAAAATACTGAGTGAAGATAAAAGGGTAAATCTTCATAAAAAAAATATGTAATCAGTAATTATGATTTAGTAATTAAATCAAACTCAAAACAGGGTCACATGCTCTGTACAATTTATATTTTTCAATATTTGTACTATTCCCGAGTATCGACGCCCTTGAAACTCCTACATAAACGCACCGGTGAGATTGGAGGAAGAGCCCTGTCTGGCGCGCCCGGCTGCGAGCATTCCTTCGGCCATCTGTACGGCTCCGCTGTCCACATGTATGGTCTTCGGTCTGGCTCGAGGGCCCGCTCCCGCCTTCTGACGAAGTCGTGCCGTTCCGCCTGATGCTACGGCTGCCGCCGAAGGTTTCATCAACGCGGACAGCAGATCTTTGTCTAACACTTTTCCCTGGAAATGTGTAATTGTGCATAATTTTATTCAACCTTTTAAATGCCCGGAGGAATTCATTTGACCATCAATTTCTTTGGAAAAATCAAAACTTAATAAATCTTGACAATACGTTGTCGTGAAAATGAGATGAGATGTCACTGTACGTTAAGAATATTAGATTATTTAAAATTCAAACTTGGCTAGATATTGAGTGTCTAATTACGTTATTATTTACATAGTATTTTCTACAGTCAGCCTGTTGTGTATGACACTTAATGACAATTCCCGCACAAATGCGCAAATTTGTACCAAATATTAACAAACATTCTCCACCTGTGCGGAGTTTGCTACGGGTTGACAATATGAAATCTGTCTGAGATGCTGTGAATGTATCACATTTTTGAGCGGATTTTTTTCCTTTATTTCATGGAAGGTTCGAAGCTGACACAAATGTCGTAAAAAAATCATAGTGCCCCTTCATTTCTCGGAAACATATGCAAAAAGTATTTTTATTCACACTAGGCATGGCTACTTGTTTGAATAAAAGTCAATTTCAATTTATCTATTGTTAAATCTTGATGAATATCGTATTATTAAAATCTCTTCTTAATAATACTGTTAATATTTTAAATAATAAAAACACATTTTTTAGTACTTATTTCCACAATATATTTTTTGATCAGGACCGGTTTCGCTCATCGCGAGCATTATCAACTGATAGAATACAATTTAAAAACAAGTCTATTTATACAAAACAAAAAATTAATTTGAGTTAAAGGTAGCAGGTGTACAAAACCATGGGTTCAAGAACTAAGAAACAATTTACATAAAATCATACAATATTGATACAAATAAAGTAAATTAGTATAAAATTAAATGTTCACAATCACTTATTAAGAATTACAATTACAATTATGATAAATCAATAATCCATTAGGAGCTCTAAGCAATCAATAAGGAAGTAAGGAGTGGGAAATTTTTAATGACGAAAATAACCCACAATCACTACTTAATGGAACAAAATAAATTAATACATGAGAAGTCGATTAAAGATGAATTGATGAGATGGGAAGATATGGTCAGTCAGGGGCGTTCCAATATTTTCTGTTATTATTTTTATATATATTATTTTGTTATTTTGTCAGAAGACAAAAGCCTGACCTCTATCGGGTGAAATTGATTCCCTCAAAATAATATTTTATAATCAAAATCTTCTTATTTAGGAATCAACTGGCAATTGTTTTGTTGTTTGATATAATTGAACTATTAATATAAAACATTCACTGCACACATGCGCATTCATATACACCCAGTCCTTTTTTTACGCGATACATTTGTTCCAGAAAAAGGCGCATAAAAAAAATTGTGTAAAAAAAATGATTTCACGCAATTGCATTATATTTCTTTACACATGGTGAAAAAATAGCAATGTATTTTAGTTCTACAAAATTATTTTTAAAAAACATAGTTGATAGCTATTTCGGCTCACGCCATCGTCAGAACTATGCTTAAACTAACATTCGCTTATCTATATATAGCTGTGCAGAAAAGGCACACAACACATCCTCTCTCCTGTTCCAATGGCCTAACTAGTTACTTTAACACACTTTTTGAAAATTTAGTGTCATTGTGTTAAAGTAACTAGCTAGGCCATTGGAACAGGAGAGAGGATGTGTTGTGTGCCTTTTCTGCACAGCTATATATAGATAAGCGAATGTTAGTTTAAGCATAGTTGTGACGATGGCGTGAGCCGAAATAGCTATCAACTATCATATATATATATATATATCATATCATCAGCCGGGGTCGATCCACTGCTGGATGAAGGCCTCCCCCTGCTTTTTTTTCAGGGGGTTGTTTGGATATAGCAACACCACACTGCCCAGGCGGGTTGGTATTCGGTTTTCTGTCTGGGTTTTCCTTCCCATAGCCAAGAGAACACGGCACGCGGTGTTCCCGAGCAGTCACCCATCCAAGCCCTATCCGCGTCCAATGCTGCTGAACTTCGGTGATCGCACGAGAGCCGGTGCTTTCAACGTGGTATGGTCTTGACTATCAACTAGCTATAGGTATAGCTATCAACTATATTTGTTAAAAATAATTTGTAGAACTAAAATACATTGCTATTTTTTCACCGTGTTATAATGGAGTTCTACCAAGTGAATGCCAATTCAATCAATAAATTTCTTTACACACTTACACTTGATACACTTGTTAACATTTGGCAATTGTATTTGTATTTAAAAAAATGGAATGCTTTACAAAATTAGGTTTTAAAAATACACATATTTTTTTTGTTTAAAAAAATAATGAAAAGTACATACCTAGTATCATATATAAATGTCTTCTTTAAAATAAATTTGGGGAAAAAATTACGTAAAAACGAGTGAAGCGCATAAAGAAATTTAGCGGTGCCGTCCAAAAAAATCGCGTATAATTGAATTCGCGTAAAAAAAAATCCTGTAAAATAAAATCGCGTAAAAAAAGTACTGGGTGTATTTGATGAAGACAGGATCCGAAGATAGCAATTCTGACACGAGAAATATCTAGAAAAATAGATCACTCACCTCCCTCTCGGCTTCTTCCATGGCTTTCTTGAGTTTGTACTGCTGCAGGATGTCCTCCCTTCTTCTGGCCTGCATGTCTTTGCGTGCATTCTTTTCATCGGCCAGGGCGGCCTCTCGTTGACGCTTGGCATCCGCTGCCGCTTCCGAACGGGCCCTCGCCTCCTCTGCAGCTTGCCGTCGCTGCAGTGACAGCATCATTATTCTCTCCTTTTTGCGCTCCATCTCTTCTGCCGTATCCTGAAAGAGCAATTCTGATATTCAAAGCATCGCTGACGTTTGAATTTATCACATCGATTGAAATTATTGTACAATAACCAAAAAATTGATTGACTCTACTTGTATGAATTGTAAAACATTAGGTAGGGGATCACCATTATATTTTTATAAAATAAGTCTCGTTAAGATATGTATTTTTAGATGAAAATGCTGGCGATGAACGAAGCCAATCTTAACTATTATTAAAAGTACAAAACAAATTGTGTTTCAATGAAATAAAATGACTTTTTTCCTGTAGGATAAAATATCGAGAGTGTTATTGTTCAATATTATAACATAAGCCGGTTGACAAACATATAGCTAAGGAAAATTATCTGATGATGGCAACATTTTCCCACGGGGTATGAAATTTGAAACAAAGTTTCACAATTTTTAATAGTAGACACAATAATTGAAGAGGTCACATGAATAACACCATACTACACATGACACATATTTTAGTCAAACTCATTCTTCAAACTTTTAGCCGAGTTCGAATTTTCAAGCTTATTTATAATAATGCGGCGAAATATTAGTCTATTAGTCCCGATAAACGAGGTTTTACCATATTTTAAATTATCTTTAACATAAAAATTTATTTTGTTATTATTTACAAATCAACCTTGCCAAAAATACTGCTTATTAATGTCAATTTGTATAAATAATTTAATTCTTTCAATAGTTCATAGTTTTAGTGAAAATCACATTCATATGAATGGTTTTGTTTTATATAAGATCTTAAATGCAATGTGTTTATCAAGTAAGACTTTCATTTACCAAGTATTGCTAATTATCATTGATATCGTATCAAATTATTTCATATTTGGCTTCCTAGAGATTCGTTTCAAAACTGACTCTAGACAATAAGCTTTAAATATGTGTAAAAGTTAGAACGATTTAATTTGAGGTAAGAAAAGATCACTCACAGGATCAGGATCGGCCAATTCTGTTCCGATGACAATGGCCGTCGGTGGATCTCCGACCGGACCTTGGACCCGCGGAGTCGTTACATTCTCTCGCGCCAGAGGCGGGGGGGCCCGATCGATGCGCGCTTCCCTTCGGAGGATGGGGGACTCACGCCGCCGCTCATCGCCTGAGCCATCATCGGCGGGTATTCGCTCTGGACTGGTTCCTCCCGAAGGTGCACGGTCACGTCTCGGCGATCCACGCTTAGCTCTCAAAGGAGGCTTGGGTCGCTTGGGTCGTTCCCCATCGAAAGAGACATAGAAGCCCTTCTCGGCTGGAGCGTCAGCCTCTACTGGCGGTCTGCGGAACGAGTCGCCGGTGAGAGAAGGGCGGGTAGGAGAGGGTAAACGATAGGTACGATTGCCTGAAGTTATATTCAGACGACCGATACCGTGCCTGAGAGCCTCCTCCTCCGCACTGCCGATGAAGGATATGTTTTGGGGCTCCATGTCATCGGGGGCGGGAGTTTCCACGGCTCGGATTACCGGAGATGATAACCGTTGCTGACTTTCAACGGCCGCATCGTCGAGTGACTGCTGACGTCGAGCGGCCGGGGGACTGGGCTGAGTGAACAGGGATTGGAGAGCCAGATGGGACTGTCGGGGGGGACTGCTGGCGTAGGAGGGAGCGTGACGGTCAGCACCGTTGCGATAAGAGTAATCGTGTCTGTCAGGGGAGCGTCCGAGATTATCACCGTGGATGGCAAATCCAGACGGCGGGGGCACCGCCCATCCTCTCTGAGGATCATCATCAGAGAAGGGAGGCTGAGGTGAGCGATAGCGCTGAATGTCAGACGGGGACTGCCATACTCCGCGATCGGATCCATCCGAACGCGCCTGCTGCGCCCAAGTCCTCCTCGGTGGGGCCTGCGGCACGTGATGAATCTGCTGCGGACGGTCATGCAAGAAAAACTGCGGTGGCTCCGTAGACGGCCGCTGCGGAATGTGCGGTGACGAACCAAAATTGTGCTGTGAACCATAGGGGACGACGCCTACATCTCGTTGAGAACCAAACTGGTTACGCTGGAAACAATGTTACAGTTTTTGTAAGTCATGTTACGCCTACCTTCTGAATGTGTTGTATTAATCACCGATTGCAGCTCGATTGCCAAACATGGCGAGTAAATTTAATCAGCTTTTGCAATTCACATTCATATGATACTGCAAAGAAAGCTGTGTGTATAATTTTTTTATTAAATATTTGGATACGTAAAGGAAAGTTTCATATCACTCATTGCCATTAATGAGATTAATAAGAATGGAGTGAGAAGAAAAGCGCTCACCGGAGACTGAGTGACGTGCTGAATGTCAGGCCGATAAATTTGCTGTTGCAAATATTGGTTGGCTTGAATCTGGTCCTGCTGAGTGGCGAGACGCGCTATGTCGCTTTGGATATCTCGTAAGCTCGAGTTCATTCTGAAATAAAAGGAGACTCGTTAACCCTGCCATATGCTGAACTGTTGAATGTGTTACGGTTCAAAATTGAAAACTCAATCGAAAGCGCATAGCGAAAAACATTAGCATAATATTGAGTATTTTTATGGAGAAATTAAGATAACAGCACTTTAAAATAAAGTATAATAATAGAAATTTCTTAACCCTAAATATGCAACAGCGCAGGAAACAATGAAACCTCAGTTACAGTAATGTGATTGTTCAATTGATGTAACAATGTTTTGTCTCAAGACAGAGGTGTCTGTGAGTGCGCATTGACCAAATCTTAAAAAGTGACTAAGAATCGCCTATCTTCTTTCTTTGTTTTCACTGAAATTATAACCGGTACTCTTTACAAATACAGTTGACACGGTCCATTGAGGATCTTAAATAGAGTTGGATGTAAAATACACAATATATTAAATCGATAGCCCTGCCGGCTGAATAATCATATATGTACATATAAAACCACAGGATAAATCATTCATTAAATAAAAACCATAATTATGAAATATTGATTCATTTGGGTTACTTCTCTATTAACAGACCACAGTCCCGAGTTACCGGGCTATGGTGAGAGGTTTGCTTGACCGGAGCAGTCAGAAACCGGTGCCTCACAGCGCGTCCCCTCGGTCGAGGCGACCGGCACAAACACGATCGATCAGTTCACAATAGTCGAATACGAAAAAATATCATTTCACTTTTGAAAGATGCACGAAATATAACTCACTTTGCAATCGACTGGTGGTAATCTTCGAGGGCCATTCCGTCCAGATCGGGAGTGCGTCTCGTCTCCACGAACGGCGATCCGTCCCGGTCCATCCATTTGCTCTCCACAGTCTGAGCGTCCGTCGAGATGTCCTAACGGGACACAACCCATATTATTCAGAGGAACGTCATTCATAATACAGAATCGAGATAGTTTCATCAATTTACCGTACGTAGATCTTTAAACATGGACTGCAGAAAACCGCCACAGAAACACATCTTTCTATGAGGTTATTTTCCCTACATAATTTTAGCAGTCTAGAAGAGAACATTTATTAACGGCAAACGTAGATTTTCACGGAACGGAACGACAAGTCGGCGGTTCGTCACAGTCGGCCGTTAACTGATCGAGAGCTCGAGCATTGTGTAAAATTAACAGAATAAATTAACTGTTCTGTTCATAACGATCGCATTATACAACACTCTTACATATGATATTTTTCATAATAATTGGATTTGTGCAAAATTAACATACATTCAAAATTAATCGTATAACTGAATAATAATTTCACATAAATTTAACGGTAATAAAAAAATAACAGTAAGAAAAAATATAGACAGAAATTTTATCATTCAAAAAGTGACTTCGATTGCTTCGGTTTATTCTACTTTTGAAATTGAACTTAGTGTTCACTCTTGTCTATTATAATAGTAAAATTCAACGGCACAGAAGAGTGTAATTGGATGTTAGTGAAATGAAAAGAGTCATTCGAAGGTGCGAAAGATTCAAATAGATATAACAGAAAATATTAAATATTAGGACGATCAAACCTGCAGAGTGACCGGACGCTCGGGCTTGGTGGCGGCTTCCTGAGCGGAGACGGGCGCCGAACCACTCCGGGGCGTCGGGCTCTCCTCTTCCGCCGTCCCGTCCCCGACGCCACCCGCTGACGGTGACTTAACTACGCTACCCTTATTCTGAAACCACAGGCCCAAACAATGCATCCCTTCACCCACGAAAAAGACAGTCAAAACATGCAGAAGTTCTATTCGGAGAGACATTTCCGTTTTGATGACTGAGATTTCAATGAAAATGTGCACACTAAAGTCTGACTACTGAAACTGTCGACTGCGAATTTTTGCAATCAGAACACTCTGAGGGCAGAAATACGCATGTCGTCCTCATCAGATTAATTATAAATAAACATGCGGGCAGATTTGCTCAATTTCAACTGTTGAAAGACACACTGTAGTCTATTTGTATTGTATAAGTTCAATCATAAAGTCCCTGAAGTGAACATCTTTAGAAACGTTAACTTTCACCGAATCGAAATTCAGATTACACGGTCGACTTTGACAGACTGCAACATGATTATCTCTACTGAAGAGAAAAATAAATTATTTCAAATGAATGACATCACATTATTAAAAATTTGTAAGTCGTATGTAAAATCAATCGTTTGCATAAAAGATGAGTATTTCTCACGATGAACAAAATTTTCACCGGCAAGGTTCGCATCGAGGTGATGATTATTTTGAAACGAAATAAGCGACAGCATTTGAAAAATGGCAAAGTGAAAGCATTTATATGTAATTCATAAATCAGTTAGAAAATAACAGTGGCGACTTTCTCTACAAATGAAAAGTGAAATGGTTTTAGTGCACCCAATAATTGAATTCGACAGAATGCAATCACTACTATGATAATGTTTTACTTCAAAATAATTACTATCAAAACAAGTATTCGCATAGAGACATTTCTATTGGACTATTTGTATTCAAATTTCAAATTAATAAACCATGCTTTGTGTGAGAGAAATATTTGTCAGATTTAATAATATTAAAATCATGGTAATCGAAAACTTTATCATTTAATAATACACTATATTGACTTAGGATGCTGAATGGACGAAAAATATTCCATAAAAATAAACTACATTAAATTATCAAAGTGCAGAGCTCATGTCATAGGAATAGTGAAATACCGAAGGAGTGAATGAATGCCGAATGATGCCGAAGTGACGAAAAGTTATAATCCATCCGTCAAAGAGGAAACGTAATTAATTTTCACAGTATAAATGGTTATTGACTCCACCGTTGCACCATTGCACCGGAAGTGCAAGCTAAACGATTACCACTCATTATTAGAACTTAAGGACACACAGATTTACATTATATAAAATGAAATAATCAAAGCCAAAAACCACAGCTGTTTCATTTGACAAAACCACAAAATCTAAGCCCAAGAACCGTGTGGAGCATATTATTAGGACACCACCATAAGAAAAAAAACAGCTTTCGGTGAGAATATAAAGACAAGCGCGGATTAGCAGCGTATCGTGATGGTGTTTACCATTCAATTCTGGAATCTTAAGCTATGCGGCATGAATTATTTATTTTAAAAACTCGTTCTTGAAAATATAGCCTTTTCCATAAGCTGATTTTTAAATTATGACAACGGCACTGATAATATCTGTCACACCAGCAAAAGTGACCCATCTCACCGTTGACCTGTCGGAGGCAGTTTGAATGTCTCGTTGGCAACATATTTACGATGCAACATGAGATAAATACCTTGGTGACGGCCTGAAAGAATGCCTGCTGCCCCACTTGCTGACGCTGTCTGCCGAGTGCTGTCTCCATCCGTTTCTTTTCGTGCTCGATCCGTCTTCTTTTCTCCTCTAGCTTCATGCGAATATTATTAAGCTGCACGGCCATTGTGGTTCCGTTGTTCGGTGACAGCTCTCGACAGAGAGTTTGATTTCCTTCACCGTCTATCAAGGTAGAATAATGTCTCAGTCGGAGAGAATAATAATACAAATGAACGAAATGAGCAACAAATGATCTTCTATGAAGAGATTCTAAGCCGCAGAGCATTATAGCAGAACCGCGGAATGCAAAGATAATTATAACAGTAGTCCGATAACTCACTGGAATGATGCTGGTCGATTTGCATCGACTGCTGTTGCCATGTGGTAGTATTGGGCATCACCCCGAACGAGGTCATCTTTTTCTCTCCGTTCCCGACCTCAGAGTGATTCATTTTGATTCCGGTCTGCGGGGCACCGTTCTCTTCTCTGTGTTGCATATAAACTAACTGGATGCCTGAAATAACAAAATTACGCTTTGTAACATAATACTTTAAATATGATTTAATAAATTACAATTTTATAAAGACACTCCGCAATTTCAAAAAGAACAAGATATTATATTAACCCTTACGCGCCCGGCAAGATTGATGTTCAGACCTGGATAGTGAATAACTGAAATATATTGTTCCACGTTTATAATGTATAATGTTCCACATAAATATCGTTCAAAACAGAAAAACCTTTTTTTGTCTTGTTTTTGTATCCGAAACAATGATTTTTATATTGATCAACGGTATAGTATTTGTTCGTTCATAAATTATTCAGTATCAGGTTCCCATTGGGTTTAGACGGTTGACAATTCCTTGCGTCAGAAAATTCATTATTAAAAAATAAAATGGATTTTAATGGAAAATATAATGAGATTACATGGTGAAAAAGTAGCAAATAAGGAAATAAGCTAGGTCGTTAAAACAGGAGAGAAGAAGTATTGTGTACCTTTTCTACACAGCTATATATACAATAGATAAACAAATGTTCATTTAAACAGTTAATTCTGACGATGTAGTGAGCTGAAATAGCTATTAACTATATCTTATACAAAATTTTGTAGAACTAAAATACATTGCTATTTTTTCACCATGTTATAATGGAGTTCTACCAAGTAAATGCCAATACAATCAATAATGAGATTATATGATTTTTCCTATAATCTCTTTATATATCATTGTATGCTTCATGCTGAGTATTTAAACCATTTTATCCTACTCAAATGAAAAATCTGAAAGATCTTAATCCTACTGTGTCTGTAGAAAATCGTATTTTATGGTAAATTGAAAAGCAAATGAGGTTTTCAAGCTAAGAAATAGAAGTCTGACATAACTACGATACATGACAGGAGTGGTATCGAAACTCACATGCGGGCTGGATCAGGCGATTTTAATAAATTTAAGGCAGATTAGACCCATAATAGCTTAACTTAATTGCGTCATATGTTTTGAAATACTAAATAAGTTTCACAGAAACCACTTGTAAAAAGTACGTTGAATATCTGATTTTTACACTTTTTTTATTATTCACCTGACTGATCTCCATTACTTCGAAATTTGGTCAAATCGGCAAAACTTGATACTTTCGAATCGCCGATATCTCCGTCAACAGCATCAGGAGTATTATTATTATTCAAGAAATATTCATCTTCTTCTGAAAAGCCTTTAGCGGCTACGTTCTGACTGTGACGATGCACATCTTCTCCTATCCTTCTGTCAGCCGGCGGACCTTGGGCGTCTTCTGTTCTCTCCGCGTCTCTCGGATCCATCATCTTCCTATTTGGAAAATGCATAACGGAGTCGCCGTCATTGAAAAACAAATCTATGGTTCCCCTGGCGTCTTGCACTGAAGATCTGAGAGCGACAGTCTGTTCGACGGGACCTGAAAGAGGAATAACCCAGCGATGAAGGGGAGACAACGACTGGATAAAGTGATCCACAAAAGCAAACGGGTGACTTACCGGCGGGCGCCGATATTTTCCTGGGAGAGGAATGCCTAGCCCCCACCGTGGCCAGCTCTTTTTCAGGATTGCGACCCAGAAAATTGAGCCGATCCTGTGAACCGCCAAAGTTTTCGACAGTCAGCTGGGAGTCATCGGCGGCGTTGATGGATCCGCGTCGAGACCTGCGTCCCGCATAACTCGATCGTCTCTGCTCTTCCCAATTAGAAGGACGGCCGGCTGCCGCCCCATCACCGTTCGAGCCTGCCGATCAAGTAAACGTGATAAATTGAAAATAAAGGATCTCATAGATAAATAAAATAGAGAAAATAAATTGAAATATTTTTTATTCATGTACCTGGCGTACATGCAATACTGCAGAATGCAACCATAAAAATAATTGCATTACACGCACCATAAAAGATTTTAATGATCGTCGAGTTTTACATGAGGCTTTTGCAAAAGAAAATATGGCACCTCTATCGTCAGAGTTGCGAACAACTGTACTAAGAGTGGGCACGGCTCTTCCACGGTGCACGACAAATCCTTCATCGGGGCGCTCATGGTGAGGCTGAGAAGTTCGCTGAGGACTGGCGCTGCGCCTTTCCGGAGTCGAGCACGCCGATCGCTGAGAGGTTCCACCTTGACTCGTCCGACCCCGCGTCATGTGAGATGCTGACGGTGAACGACTCACTGTGGAAATGACACAGTAAAACGTTGCATTTTACTAAGTTTTGAGACTGAATAGAAAAGTCTAGTATGAATCTTCACACGTGCAATACCAAATATCTACAAATCTCTAGAAGAATAATATAGACTTTTAAAGATAACATAAATTTACTTAACAAATAAGCAAAAAGCAGAAATAAAAGAAAGATCAATTTTGAATTATTTGACTATTATACTTATATGACTATTCTGATTTGCTAAAAAACTATTCATAGGGATGGTCTAATACTAACACCCAAAAAACCGAAACATGACTCCGACTGAGAAAAAGTTTATTTTTTTTCTGTCCTTCCTATTTATCATCATTCAATCAAAGATTAACCGACCAATCCGGCAATTGTACATTGAGATATTCTCCGAGATCATAATCCGTAATCAAAAAAGTAGTCAGTCGCTCATTTCTCACGACTCCACAGCCACAGCCCTGCTAATAAATGTCATTTAATCTATTTGTATCTTTGCCCGTTAAGAAAAATTTTGCATTTCAATGAAAAGAGGATTTTTGTTTTATTTCCTTGGTAAAGAGTTTTATCTCAGCATAAAAGAGAATTACTAACAAATTTTACCAAACAAAATATGAGTTATCAACGAAAGACCGTCGATATGCACTTTTATAAAGTAAGTAAATAATAAAGATTGAAATCGGATTCATTTAAAAAGCATGCTTCAGTTTAATGCATATACTGTCCGCGGAGACAAGATTTATTAATTGGAAAGAACTATAAAAACATAAGCTGATACCCTAAAAGAATATCACGGTTTGACAAATGACAATAAAAAATAATTTTAGGCTGAAATTTGCAGTGCAATAAGTTAAAAGTTAAAATATTACTCACTTCTGGGCCAACCCCCTGTGTAATAAAAAAATAATTTGTATAAGAATTACAGGCATCTACCACAGAATTGAAGTTTTTTATTGAGAGGTACATTAGAGTGGAAGGGTTATTAATGATTAAGTGAATTTCATAAGTTAATATTAAGCAAAATTTAGTAATTTCACAAGTCCCTCACTCCACTGTGTGCGAGTGGTTTAAATTTTTTTGCAAGTGAAATTGCCTATGAAGCTACAGCACACGAGAAAATCCAAATAAGATTGGGAAAATGAATGAATTTAAAATGGCAGTGCGATGATGATAAGAAAAATCGAGTGAGGAAATGATTTTCACACAAAATTTGCACTTCTGTTCTGAAAGAAGTGATACACACAACACATTATAAAAGTGCACGGCAAATATCAAATTCATACTGTACTGTCACAAGACAATGTTAGCGCGGCTACGAAGGATCGCCGCTCCCTACAGATATAAATTAAGAATCACAGCGAGGAAAGCATGCAAACATTTGTAAAATAATACGAAACAGAGGAAAACTGGAAATGCAGGATTCAAAGGAGCATGCACTCATTGAATAAATAAATAATCAGCCATTGCATGGCAGGAATGCACATTTATAGTGGATTTTTATGAAAATTGGGTTCATTCTAATAAAAATATATTCACTCATTCATTGACGGAAATTTCAATGTGAATCAAATCACTATCAGAAGACTAGTTGTCTCAGTAAAGAGTTCCATCTCCAGTTTTCAATCCAATAAAAATTATTTGCCTCATAAAATAGCAATTGCGAAAGAATCTAAACATCAAAAATTATATTCCCATACATTATTTTTGTCACTATCGATTTGATCATATTTTCATAAACAGTTTTCAATCAAAAAAATGAATAAGAAATTATCTTCGAAGGGATACAAAGGGATCGAACAAAGTTATAAAACTTGAATCAAAATGAACTTGAAAATTGAAATGACTTGAAAAAAAAATACAACACAAAATTTCAACCGTGTCATACAAAACACATCCACGGATCACTTTGAGCCCATGTACAAGTATGTAAATTATTCTTGTACATGGAATATACATGGAACATATATGAAAATAAGCATATTTCCTGACCATCATATTTGTAACGGGCATAAGAAACGGTCATTTTATTTCAGTTCTATTTGCCCAGAATTAATATACAGAAATCACCGTATGGGATAAATGTGAAACGCCACTCCTATAGGAAATATTCATGGAATGAAATTATGTTTATGGGAAACGAAAATTCCGGTGAGGATGGATGCGATGCGAAACGAAACGTGCACGCCCGCGGCGTGATCGTTGAGATGATGTCACCTGTAAAGGGCTGGTGCTGCTGATGACAGCCAGGCGGAGGAGTGCGCAGCCCGCTGCGCAGATCGGGAATGGGCACGGCGGGAGCGGGCGGTAGACTTCTCTTGTGAAGAACGCCGTGTGAATTGCTCCCCTTCGCGGACACTGCACGCATCCGCGCCACGTGCAAACCCCAAACCGATGTTAGTAATGTCGCTCGGACAGACGTACGCTCTCGCATTGTTGCCGAGCTCCAACAGAGGGAGGCGACAATGCCGAGGCGTATGTCATAGTTAAGTGAACGGTTCTCATTAGCATTATCAGAGCGTGCAATTCAAAATGGATTAAGGAAAGAGCAGATTAATTAGAAAAGAAAAAGCATTATACAAGACGGCTTCCTCGTCGGGCTCCCCTCAGAAGACTGGGGAGTCTTACGGGCCGCGGACCGTTTCCCCAGTTGCAGTAGTTTAGGCAGGTCCTGAATCCACAGCAATTTCTAAAGATGCCTTTAGAGGTTTATCAGCAGGTATTAATAAAAGTTAGTCTTCGATGTGACAATTTTACCTGAGTTTTCATTTTGAGAGCCAGAAAATCGGACGCACTTTGCCGGATGTATCTCAAGTACGTTGAAGAGATCCGCCAGCATCACCAATAAATTTTGGTGCATCGATCTGCAAATCCGGACGATAAATCAATAAATTAGCTTTAACATTTACAGTTATTAACATTGTTATAATAAATAACATTGTAGATGTTGCCAGACATTTAGTCAAGCGGCTGCGGTCGGCATCGGTGTCGATAATCCTCACGGTGTTGAATCTCAATATAGACCACTTTCATATATTAATTTTTCATTTATTTATAGATTTGTATTCGAGCAGTATGGATATATGAGATGTCAAAAATTTTCTGCCACCTATTAGGTACTTAAGAGGAATAGGGGAAACGATAAGCCGACCACTAGTTCTTCCATAGCCTTATTCTTCTATATTCACATTCAGAAAAAGTTTTACAGATGATTAGTAGTTATCCAATAAAATTTTGGTCACATAAGCGCTGTCAGGGGTCCACATATTCCAAATTGGGAACATTCATATCATACTAGTTATAAAGAAGTGTAAATGATGCTGTAGATTACATAGTACAGTACACTTGAGCAGATCAGCGATGAATCATTCGTCCAAGTGAACACTTACCCTCTCATGTAGGTGATATCCTCAGGCGTCATGTGGAAGACGTCATAAGGAAGGTGCCTTTGGCAGAAGGCGTGCACGAGACCGAGGTTGTGAACGGAGTCATGAACGGAAGACAGCCGCGGGATTCGAATCTGCGAGGCGGGAAGAGCATCAGGACAGTAGAGACTCACGAGAGCGGCCAGAGCGGCTCCGTCGCAAAGATCTCGCAGACACTCGACGGCGGGCAGAGTCGGTTCTTTGTCCTGAATAATATTATGACACAAGAATGACTATTTGTTATTATTTTACTAATAAAGAAAAAATAGTATCATTCGTATTAAATAATTTAAAACACACCTGAGAGTGAGCCTCGAGCGCTCGGCAGGCCTCGCCCACCCAACGAAGCAGGTTGTCTTCGTGAGCGTCTACAGCGTCGGGAAGTGAAGGAGGCGGTCGGCCTCCCCATCGCCGAACGGCGGCCGACACTCGTTCTCCGGTGCCCACCTCTCGTCCGTACAGTGTCATCAGAGACTCCATCACGGCCATGTGAGCCGACTGAAAAATGAAACGAAACATACATAATGCAAGCGTACGAGGAAACACAGCCGTGATGTCACAGTAGTAAGTATACTGAAGATGAACACACTCTAAGTTTGTTGTGCTAGTGACATTAGTCTGAATTAGTTTATTATCTCACTGATCTCAATGTGTGAAAAAATTCATCAGAACGTAGCAGGGCCCACATTCTGAGAAATCGCTAGGTGATGAAGATGAAGAAACACGCTTTTTGAAATGTGAATTAAAACATTTCTCACTGTTAATATGATCTTCACACTGAAAATGATCGATGTTGTATTATTTTATTAACTAAATTCCAAAATATTCAATGCCACAAAACAAGATTATTTAATAAATAATATTATAGTCAGCCTCTCGGGGGAGTCTGTAACCCCTAGAGAGCGTGTCCCCAGGTGGCGGATAGGGGAACACTCTTCAGGCATTGAAGGGTAGGAGAGAAATTAATTATCTCCCGCGAACCAACAGATCTGGCCCTCCAGGTTGGGGGTTGGGCAAAGGGCTAAACACCCTCTCCCATAAAAACACAAACTTGTTACGAACAGATGAACCTTTGGAATCGCCAGACATCGCTACAGCAGAACCTCTAATACCACCACCAAGTAAGGTTAAGGTTAACCAAGGAGTTAATGGGAGCACTTAGTTATTTAAAGAATAACAAAGCGGCTGGCAATGATAATATTCCATCAGAGCTACTGGGCGTATGGAGGAGAAACCCTTCTTAACGCCATGCTTGAATTACTGCAAGAAATATGGGAAGAAGAAAAGATTCCCGAATAGTGGAAAGAGTCACTGGTTTGTCCTATCTTCAAGAAAGGAGACAAACTCAACTGTGCAAACTACCGTGGCATCTCTCTTCTTCCTACTGCATACAAAGTTCTGTCAAATATTATTCTCGAAAAAGTTCTGCCGTATGCTGAAAACATTCTTGGTGACTACCAATGCGGCTTTAGAAGAAACCGCAGCACCACTGATCAGATCTTTACACTGCACCAAATATTTGAAAAGAAATGGGAATACGCCCAAGATGTTCACTGTCTCTTCGTGGATTTTAAAACTGCATATGACTCTATAGATAGAGAAGCTCTCTGGAATATATTGAAGGAATTCCAAATACCATCAAAACTTATAAATATAAAAAAAGTATGTATGGATGGATCCAAGAGCAGAATTCATATGCAGGGAGGGTAGTCTATTAGAATCTTTTGAGGTGACAGCAGGACTAAAACAAGGAGACTCCTTATCACCTATGCTTTTCAACCTAGCTTTAGAGAAAGCCGTAAGAGAGGCAATGAAAGCAGAAGGCGGAGTTATACTGAATGGGTCCCACAAAATATTGGGCTACGCGGATGATCTAGTGGTGCTCGGAGAATCTGATGACGATATAAAAAATATTTTCACTCCTTTGGAGGACACAGCAAAAAGGTTAAACCTACGAGTAAATGTGGGAAAGACTAAATATTTGAAAATGACAAGAGGCAACGAACCCTCTGGAGACATTGTAATAAGAAACTCCTCGTTCGAGAGAACCTCTCTTTTCAAGTACTTGGGCTCTAATATTTCCTCTAGGAATGAGATGACTTTGGAGCTTGCTGACCGACTGAGAAGTGGAAATGCAGCGTACTTCGCGCTAAATAGTCTGTTTAGGTCCCAAATGCTGTCCATCAAAACCAAGTGCCCAGTGTACAACGTGATCATTAAACCGACAGTCATGTATGGATGTGAAACCTGGGGTTTAACAGAAAAACAAGAAAAGGCGCTCCAAGTATTTGAAAACAGAATCCTCCGGAGAATACTTGGTTCCGTTAATGAAAACCACCGGTGGCGCATTCGTACGAACGCTGAGCTCTTCGACCGATACAAACCAAGAATCATTAATGTCTTGAGATCGAGAAGGCTCAGATGGGCGGGTCACGTTGTACGATCTGAGAAGTCTAGAGCTCTTCATAAGACTTATGAAGGAACACCAGCTGGCACCCGACCTCTCGGTCGCCCTCGACGGAGATGGGCGGATAACATTCAAAAGGATGTTGAGAGGTTGGGGATAGTCAGCTGGAGAGAAAGAGCGCTCGACAGAGATGCCTGGAGAGAGGTTGTACAGTCGGCCATGGACCTAAACGGCCCCTAGCGCCATTCTATAATAATAATAATTATAGTCAGCACGATAATGCCACCTGTGAATATTATACAATCCAAGTATAATTGTTATTGCTGTCGCTAAAATATTTTTACCACCCATAATGTGATGAAAGCAACATAAGTCAAATATGTGGACATTTATTATCAACAACGAATACTTGGGACTGCGGGTGCTTGACAGAGTGCAAGTGATAATTGGTACCATTCTCAAGGGGTTAGTCTGTATCAGGACGGTCTCGGTGAGTGAGCAATCAGGGGGGTCCGCTACGTGAATTCCTTTTCTGGCGAGCGTCTGCAAGATGTTCCAGTGATTCAGATTGTGGTAGTTAGGGTCCGAGTACATGTTGGAGAGTGCCAGGCAATAGAGCTCGGCGTTTGCCAAGGCGCCGATGATGGGAGGTTTCAGATGCTCTTGTTCCTGCAAATATAAAAACAGCAAGCCGTTATTGACTAAAGTAGAACCCCGATCGACCTTTCTCGCACTTTGTATAGTCCCGTCCCATGATAACGATATTAAATAATCCCGCATTAGCCGTTTCCCGATTTAACAATTTGCTCGATCTATTGCCTAAATATTATGGTCCCATCTCAAATATTATCCTGATTAACACGGTGAAAAAATAGCAATGTATTTTAGTTCTACAAAATTATTTTTAACAAATATAGTTGATAGCTATTTCGGCTCATGCCATCGTCAGAACTATGCTTAAACTAACATTCGCTTATCTATATATAGCTGTGCAGAAAAGGCCTACAACACATCCTCTCTCCTGTTCCAACGGCCTAGCTTGTTACTTTAACACAATGACACAAAATTTTCAAAATTCTAAATGAAACAATAGGTGTCTATGACAATAAGATTTTATGTGGGACGGAAGTGGTCCTTATGGAAGCAAATCAGACCACCCCTTTGTGCAACGGCTGGACAAGTGGAGATACTATAATGTTAGTTTGTTCGTTAAGAATCCTTTGTGATAATTGGTGTCTATTGATTTCTAGCTGTTCCAAAGCCGTCATTCTCCGACCCTTACTACAAAGATGCAAGCATTTAGGGGCTGAGTTTGAATTTTTATTATGTGATTCATTAATAACGTGATTAGTGAATTGTGAATCTGTTTTTTTAATGTTGAATGATCTTACACGTTCCTTAGCTCGAGTAGATATACTTCTACCTGTCTGTCCGACATAAACGGATAAACATGAGCCACAGGACATTTTATAAATACCGCTTCTATCCAGTTTATTGATTTTATCTTTACTATTTATAGAAAACTCATTTACCCGAACCCAATACAACTTTCACCGTGTTATAATGGAGTTCTACCAAGTGAATGCCAATTCAATCAATAAATTGTCCTGATTGACCGGTTTTGGCAGATAAATCTTTCTACCCAATACAATTTGCGAGCTTGAGCACATTAAATCTTATATATTAACTAAAGAAATTAATAATGAAATATATAGTATATAAATATATGAAAAATTGAAGAGAAATGTATGTAGCCACATACTTCTTTCGACTAATTCGAGGCCAAAATGATAATTCTGCCATCCTTAATATCAATTTGTATGTTCCGGATAATTTTTTAAGAAATCGTAGACATGAATTGTTTGTTCTAAAGTGTAGGACCAGTCCGCCAATGGGGATGCCAATGGTAAGAGCATTGACAATGTTCAACAGTATTGCTCCGGATGTCGACATATTCCATTTGGACGAAAGAGAGTTAAGGCGTATACTATTTTTTAATGTGTTAAAGTAGATTTTCCATGAGCTTGCTTGGTTGGCTTTCTTTTTATCCTTATTATTTGTTTTTTTAACACGGTGAAAAAATAGCAATGTATTTTAGTTCTACAAAATTATTTTTAACAAATATAGTTGATAGCTATTTCGGCTCACGCCATCGTCAGAACTATGCTTAAACTAACATTTGCTTATCTATATATAGCTGTGCAGAAAAGGTACACAACATCTCCTCTCTCCTTTACCAACGGCCTAGCTTGTTATTTAAACACAATGACACTAAATTTTCAAAATTCTAAATGAAACAATAGGTGTCTATGACAATAAGATTATGTGTGGGACGGAAGTGTTCCTTCAGGAAGCAAATTAGACCACCCCTTTGTGCAACGGCTTGACAAGTGCCGATATTATTATGTTAGTTCCAAATAATGTTACAAATAGCTATCAACTATATTTGTTAAAAATAATTTTGTAGAACTAAAATACATTGCTATTTTTTCACCGTGTTATAATGGAGTTCTACCAAGTGAATGCCAATTCAATCAATAAATTTGTTTTTTTGTTTATTTCTTGAATTTCCAACACTAAATGTATAAATATTTTGACATTGCAAAAGCAATGAATTTGTAATTTTAATGGAATCGACGTTTCACTTTATATATATTTTTAGCAAATGAAAACTCGCAAGTATCTCATAAGAACACAATTTAAAAGTAATAAATTAGCAACATTTCGCCCATTTCAACCCTTAACCATTGGATTATGGGGCTTTTAATAATATTTCGACATAATTTCTATGCACGAAACATTATAATAACATAACTTCTCACAACCTTTTAACAATTAGACAAAAAAAAACGGGTGTTCCATTGAAAAGAAGTGTGATTATGGAACTAAAAATAGAATGATGAAAAAATAATGACATAAACTTACAATTTACGACCCATCATCAACTACCTTATTTCTGATAAATAATTTATGGCTAATCAAAATCATTAATTTTCCATATATTCTTTAAAAGCAATTTAATAATAAATGTCTTTTTATAAAATATTTATCAATATTCTCAGAATACAAAAATATATATATATCATCATCATCATCATCATCAGCCGGGGTCGATCCACTGCTGGATGAAGGCCTCCCCCTGCTTTTTTTTCAGGGGGGTTGTTTGGACATAGCAACACCACGCTGCCCAGGCGGGTTGGTGTTCGGTTTTCTGTCTGGGTTTTCCTTCCCATAGCCAAGAGAACACAGCACTCGGTGTTCCCGAGCGGTCACCCATCCAAGCACTATCCGCGCCCAATGTTGCTTAACTTCGGTGATCGCATGAGAGCCGGTGCTTACAACGTGGTATGGTCGTTGGCATATATATATATATATGTATATATCCGACACGCCCTACTAGTGCCTAAAAACAAATGCGTACTGCCGTCTCAACCCCGATGTCAAAAAAAAAGAAGAAAATGATGTCGAAGACAGATCTCTATTTCATTAATAAAGAATATGTCTCAATGCAAATAATACAAGCCTGTAACACACAATAATTAAGAACTCAATAACTTTCTTCGGTGAGACACCTTCGACCAGGAAGAATTTGAAATAAGACAGCAGATAGTCCATGCTACCTCCTTCGTCTGCGGAAGCAGGGTTTGACCATCGATAAGATGCTCGCGGCAGAATTACTGATATATCGCATATACTAATTTAAGTTTGAAAAATCAAAAAAAAAAAATTTGCGAAAAGAAACTTTATTTAATCCAATCTTGGAGTCTCTCAAAGCCACTTGACTTTTAATATTAGGTGTACCAGAAAAGAATGACATTTTTTTGTTCTTGCTTTGAATTGTCAGTTGTGCTTCTCCAGCTGATCCTTCACAAAATGTTTTTGTGTTTTATTGTTCACCATACATACCTGAAGTTTATTGTAATTTTTAAATAAAAATAATAACAACTATATTTACAATGAATAGTTTTTACAGGAACAAAGAATTATTCGAAATATTATGCTGTACCATTTTTTTTGAAGAAAGATACCGAACAAATGCTACAGAAAGTATTTATGTAGCATTAAGTAGGAATGTTTTAGATGTTTGTTAATGTCAGAGGCGGTACAAATAGTTTCAATCTGGAGATTTCAATTTAAAAAAACACCCTGGAAGTGGAAGACCAGCTCAAGTGGATGAAGATGTTTTACCTATGCTTATAAAGCAAAATCGACCATTAAACTATTCATGAACCCGCAGACAAACTCGGATTTTCACGGTCAAGTGTACAAGAGCACGATAAAAACATTGGCAAGACTTGGAGACAAGGAAGATGGATATCGCACAGGTGAAGTGAAAAGTATCAAAGTTAGGGAATAAACGCGTGCAAAGAGGAGTTGGAATTTAATTAAAAAACAACATTTTTGCAATATCTTATAATGGAAGATATAAAGCGGTGTTGTATTCTAGGTAAAGACGCAAAAAAAAACAATAGTTATCGAAAAAGCGACTTGCCCTTGCTAATCGCAGGACAAACATTTTTACAGCAAGTCAATGCACAGCCACATACTGCAAAATATACAACAAAAAAAGAATATATGGCCCTGGAATGGATGACGGTAACACACCCACCATATTCACCAGATATTGCTCCATCCGATTACCGTTTGTTTCGATCGATGCAATATCTTTTGGATGCCAAAAAATATACTTGTTACGAAGAATTGAAAATGGGACTATCTGAGTATTTTGATTCCAAGCCAATCAAATTTTACAGAAAATGGATTCAAAAATCGCCATATAGGTGGAAAGAAGTCATCACATCACAAATGGTAAAAATTATATAGCAAGACAAAACTTTGATAAATAAATGTTTTAATCGGTTCAAATTGTCTCATTAAAAAAACGACATTCTTTTCCGGTACACCTAATATAAGACCCAAATTTTGCAAGAAGCTAAAAGCCTGCCTCGAGTCGCTTCTCACCGAGGCACTTCCACATTTGCAAAAACATCAGCAAGCAAACTGCGCAATCTAACGTCACGCATCGAATTCAGCAAGACTAAATATCATTACCTAATTTTCAAGGTTAGTGGAGCAGAACCGTTCCGATGCCTATCGGGACCGATCGATCACATATGTTAAACGGATTTCAAAATTGTCGCCCTTGTCCATCGACATAATATCTATCGGGCTGCACTAAAGGTGTGCGTGAAGTGATCCATCTCAAGTCTTTATCGTTATTGTTTACCATCGCTTCGATGATTCAATTTAAACAATTATAATTTCAATGCCTGTAAAATCTTAGAATGAAACCTGTGAAGTAATCTCCGTCCGGTTTTCATTGAAAAATAAAAATAGATCACTGCACCGATAAATAAATTATCTTGTACAGTGAGAGCTTCGCCCTTCACGAATTAATGGTAGTCTTCTCATATAACATTTATGGGTGGCTTGCTTAAGACGACAATTGCCGAGAGCTCTGACGGAAATGTGTCGATGAGGGGTTTTCTTCCCGCCTTCGCGGCGATTGTGTGCTCTTCGAAATTAAGGGAACGAAAGCAAACTAACATATCATTGTGCCGATCGTAGAAAAAATAAGATAAAAATGGAATGTGTGTAAATGTGTATGTTAGTATATTTGCTCATCCGAAACATCTCACCGCCAATTATGAACAATAAAGAAATTGATTCGGCCGGTAAATCTTCAATTAAATATTTAAAGCGTTCGGTCCGAGGCCTGCTTGATCGAATTCATATAAATTGCAAATTGGATAGCCGATGGCGCGGCGAGAATTGTTAAGCCGGGCAAGTGAAGACGTTAACGATAATTATTATAAATAAATCGGTATACATAAAGTGACCATACATCCCGTTTTTAGGTAGCCTGTCCCGTTGTCCCCAAGTACAGCTTCGGGACGTCGAAATGTCCCATTTTCAAAAAGAGGGCAGCACGTGGTAACAATTAAAAACAAATCGACAGTGGTGTATAGTATTTACTAATACCAACCAAGACACAGAAGTATTTGATGAGCATTCACTGATTAGTAACTATATTACACCCCAAAAAGTGACCGAATGGAATATTGGAGACATTTCAATCGAAAATCGTTGGTTGAATTGTTCCAACACTTTCGTAATAATAATTTAAACCATAAAGACTTAAGAGTAATCATTGAATACATTTTATACTTGCCCGGAACAAATGCACCCGTAGAAAGAGTCTTTCCACAGATGGATAAGTTGTGGACGACAAAAAAACACAATAACAAGTCGGAGTACTTAAAGCGATGTTGTTAGTTAAAATAAATTTTAAAAATCCTGCCAAGAATTCCATTCTTATTTAAAAGCAAACGCAGTTATACTTAAGAAAATTTGTTCATCAAAAAAATATAAAACAACATAATCTTTTTCATATTATTTATTCCTCTTATTTTCTTTACCAACATTCCTTTTCTTTTAAGTAGTAAATGTTTTATGTATTAGCTATGAAAAAATACGTGTTTTCTTGAATATATATACTATTACGTAAAAATTGGTAGATGTCCCGTTTTGAGGACAAAAATAAATGGTCACATTAGGTATACACCACCGGTTCGAACGCGCGTTGTTTAAACGGTCTCGAATCAAAATGAAACTTAACGCTCATTTGAACGAGGGAAGCGATCACAGAGATGGAATTTCCGAACAACCTTTCCGACTGAATATTACTTAAGATACATAAAGGCAGGATTCGGCGCAGATTATTGGCGAATATAAATGGTGGAGCATACGTGTTACGTCACGCGACGTGTCCACACCCGATGCAAACCGCGCACATATGTAGGGTGCGACGCCAGAATACATTAGCCGGCGAATCCGTCGTCGGCGTACACTTTCAAACTTTCTGTCACCGAGGGCCCTTCCATCACCTTCGGGCAATGTAAGGCGAGGATGCAATCGAACTGACGGTCAGTAAACATTTTGCATCGCTTATATATATATAAGACGAATTGCGAAAAATAAAGAGTATATAGCCTAGAACTAAATTTATATCTGAATTAATTTTGATAACCACCGATTTGATAAAAGTTACATACACATTCGGAAATAAATTATAAACTTGCGATTTTCAATGGATGTGTTTTGGTTGGATAAAATTAAATTATTCAGACTGAAGTGATGTTACGTAACGTAACAGGCAGTAAAAATAAGTCATTTTCATTTTATTAATATTGCTATTCTACGAAATTGGCATATTGGTCGATCATCAGGACCATACAAATTCACACTAAAGGAATATCAATAGAATTGTGAAACGTCCAAAACCACACGTGTGTCGCTTTCGGACCACGCGACAAAAAACTACCGAGACTCTTGGCAAAATAAATAAATAAATAAATATTATTATCGTTAATACGCTCCCATCGAAATATGAACATTTTATTAGCGTTTTTACAGCGAATAGTGACTAGCAGTTCCCGACACCTACTCAACCGACGAAATGGGTGAGTGCCGAGTTACGGAATAGACATTGAGTACAAAAACAGAGATCGCCAACTTTTTAATTCGAAAAATATTCATTCATCACATTGACATCAGAGGTGTTAGTTTTTACTAAGCTAAGAGATTTGTAAAATTTTATATTTTTATTATCAGTAGCAGATTATACATATAGGAAATCCTGAATGCTATTTAGAGGCCCTGTCTTTCAACTAACAAAAGTTGTAAAATATTTTTATAAGTCACAAATATACATGTCGAAAACGTTGAAATAAAAGCAAAAAAAAAAACGCTTATGGGCTCATTTCAATTTGGTAATTTCGCCAAACCATCTTATAATATTGGAAGAAAGTGTCGCAATACTAAAAAAATGATTTTTTTCTGCAACCAGGATTTATTAAAACAATAAAAAAATGTGGTCAACCTCAACAACCTCAAGAAAAATGACTTGATGCTCTATCACCACAATAAAAAAAAGATTACCGAAGCTTTGTTATACCTATGCATCTGTCCAAATATATACTAAATTAAACTCATTAAGGTTTTCAATAAATAATTATATTTTTATTCGTGCGTGAGAGACTACATCTCAACACAAATATCAAATCCGCCAATCATCATACTTTATTCAATGCGTCCAGTTATATAAAATGAAACATTGATTTATAATAGTCTAATTTATGATATCGACTGAAGGTGCTTGATGGAACTTCAATATTAAATTTGAATTGTTGCAACTTTGTAAGATCCGTGCGATGGAATGCCTGAAGATGCCGAAGGGCGAAACCCGGGTCGTTTGTGATAAGACATATGGAATCGTACAAAGTTGCAACAATTAAAATTTATAATAGTCTTTTTGACTTTTTCAAATATTTATTCGCGATGTTGCTAGGCACCTAATATGTATTTTTCTTCAGCAATTCACGTTCATTCGATTCAATTCAAACTTTCATTACCATGAGTACAAACATTGTATGACAAATATTAAAATATATTTATAATATTTTAAAAAATAAAAACATTTTTTTAAATTTAAAATGCTATCAATACGAAAGAAGTCTTGAACAATAAATTATTGTGTTTCAGTTGGCGGTTTTTCTAAAGATAAAGAAAAAACACAATTTTACTGAGCGTGCGACATGAAGCCAAGTTTCCAAAGATTTGCCGAGGTGCAGAGGCCGGCAGTTTGTCGAGTGAGAAGAGTTAAACTGTCATGGAATCACGATAATATAGGTACCAAAGAGCCGCATAATTGTTATATATATATGTATATCACATTTATACGGCTTTTATGGATTTTAGGATGAAAAAAGTTCGAGATGTTTTGTTTAATAAATGAATAAGAACGATATCAGAGTATCGCATTGGTAAGTTTACTATATCTGGCAAATGGCTACTTATTTTTAATTGAATATACGATTGTAAATTTTCACCCGTTATTCGCATGCGGCTCATATAGTCATGTGCGGACGGGCTAAAGAGTGATAAGAGTATACCGTACGAGCCGTGGTTTGTTCGGCAGCTGTCTCACAAACTCATAAGCTATAAAGCCTGCTTGAAGTGAGGTGAAATTTGAGTTTACGTCCGAATAGCGTCAAACGACTTTGCAAAGAACCGCTCCTGCCAATGTTTGGCCCAGTGTATTGATATCACTAAAAAATCGGTTTATGATACATGTAAAATACTAGTGATATTCTCGTAAAAATGGCCAAGAAGCTTTGGAGTCTGGCGACACATAATAAAAATTTCAACCTTCCCCGAATAAATGAGGTCACCCCTCCGGCGATACGTCATGCAATCAAGTAGTGACGCACTACGAAATTTTTAACACTGAATTAGCTAAGAATACAGTAGAAACTCGACTATCCGGGCTAATTGGGGATGAAGATAGTCCGGATAAGGACAAATCCGGATAATCGAAAAAATCATAATTGACAGGAAAAGACAAGTAAATTCAGTATGAATCATTTTAATTCCTTTAGATCAATAATATTTTTGTTGGACAAACCAATTATCGATTTCTGCTTAAATCTAACTTTTCTTTTTGATGCTGACAAATCGAGAATATTTTTAAAACATAAAGTCATGTTCCTGCAATACATTTTTCTTGACTCTCAGACCAATTCACGGCGACATCAAGCATTGAAAAGCTTCAGAATGTGTAGGACCAATATCTCACCCCTCACAAATCCTTTCTTTGTATTCTTGATCTTGTTTCTCTGAGGCAAATATTTCTTTTATTATTTCATAATTAAAATTTTGGAATACAGGATCGTTTGCATCGCAATTTAAACATTCGGTTACATCTTTTTTGTCACATTCAGCAGATATTGAAATTTGTGTCATTGCTTCCGCAATGTCTCCTATATCATTTTCTACTTACTTACTAATGGTCTCTTCAAAGGTTTGCTCCATCTTCTGAGATTAAACAATTGGTAAACTACAAAAAATTTTCCACTTAGTATTTTTATATTCGAGATCGTTGACGTTCCGACACCATATTTACTAAACAAAAAACGTCCCGATTCACCACTTTTGAAAGCATCGATTATATCTTATTTGTCTTTTAATGAAACTACAACATATTTTCTTTTTTTTAAATATCGGTTATATTAAAAATAAACATTTTAATCGTGATCAATTTTTGAAGACACAAACGTTCAATGCGCATCAATCAAATTTGGACGATTACTGACTCATATTTTACACAGGACTTGTTAGAACAAATGTTATAATCAAATTGTGATCAAAATGTTAATATTGCATTCCACCATGTACGTAAACAGTGGACGCAATCCAACACGTGCATATCAGCAAATTCGTAATATTTTTGTTAAATTTGACCGATCCGGATAAGGTAGAAAAAGTATTTGGAGTAGTTTTTTTCATGACTACGACCTCACAGCCCTTGTTCGAACTATTATAGGTGATCGGGAATCATAGATATTACTCGCCGCCGATTGATTATATACATATATTATAGCAGTAGTATATTTCAAGAAAAAATATAATTTAACCGACATTTCAGAGAAATCACATCCCAGAAACATTCTCACCAGCTGAAATATAATACTAAATAATAAAACACGGTAAAAAAAAATAGTATTACAGCCAATCCTCTTTTTATGCGGTGGATGCGTCCACGATATATCGCATAAAAAAATATTTGACTAATATATAAAAATGGTGAGGCGTCCCATGAATTTGAAAATCCGCATAACTTTAAAACAGCAAGTTGAAATATATCCAGATTCGCATAAAAAAAGTTTTGAAAAAATACAGCGTAAAAATTTTCACTTAAAATATTTTTTTATTAAACAATAAAATTGTAGGTTACATATTATTTTACTCTAGTAACACTTTAAGTAATATTCTCGTCACTTTATGACAATGCTCGCATAACTTTGTCGCATATGGTCGAGGTCACTCTATTCTTCGGAATAAATAGTATAACTCTCAAAATGCGTTGGTTCACATGGAATTAGTGTCAACCACATGATCGTTCTGTGTTGAATCAAGATATTAGTGATTAATATTAATTCGGATTTTCTTTTTTCGATGGTTGACTATTCATGCAGTTCGTTATACCCAACCAGAAATACAAACTTTGTGGAAATTTAATATAAATAACGTTTCAAAATCATTATATTTTAGATTAAATTCGCGTAACTAACTTATTTTTTTCAAATGGATCATTAAATGGCGGAAGGAGTCCAACTGTTCTTGGAATGCTTGAATTGTGAAAATACTGATTTATTAATTTGTCTACAATCCCAAGATTGCATAAGTATATAAAAATGCGACCAAAAAACACGCTGGCACTGTGACCTTTTTATTATAATTACTAAATACATCATTCAAACAACATCCAGCCGACACTCTTTGCCTAAAAGAAAGTTCATCATTGTGATAATGAGTTTTTCATACGTCCCGTGCGGACGTGTTAATAGCAAGTAAGCTTCCAGATTGTAAAAGTTGCCCTGGAAATTCGATCCGTTGAAAATAATTTTCCTCCCTAATATGCATTCCGCAAAACCCTTTATTAAGTTATTTATCAGTTATATTTTTGCAAGAATAAAACATGAGCTTAAACGGTTCACGACCGATTATGTTAATTTTAATGTAGTGCTTCGACGAATAAATCCGCGCCACACTAGGTGTATCGGACATCGCCTAATGTCTACTATGCAAAGGGCGAAAGCTCTGCAGTGCTATGCCAGTGCCGCTGTCGAATCAGTCAGCGTGGACTGTGCTCTGACAATTTCAACGCAACCAATGCGTCAATTTTATTAGTGATAATGTTGATAATTCTGTTTAAAAATTTAAAAATTAAACCCCATTATCTCGTCATGTTATCATATTTAATGTAATCAACTAAGATATTCGAGTTGTTTTCATATAAATTCTAAGCGTTCACAAAAATACATCATAAAAAATCACAGAAGGTATACCTTTTAAAATAATGAGCTTTTTAGTATGTGACATATTTTTACTTGATAACCATAACAATATATTTACGGGCGTTCTTTGATGAACAGTAGTGTATAAAATTAAGTTTGAAATAAATACTGTATAGGCACACGCGGGATTTTAATACGAAAATGATAATTTACATGACGACTGTTTCAACCAGTGTGGCGCCAGCTTCAAATAATATTATACAAAATCAAATGACAGATTTAAAGCGTTATAAAACGTATACTAGTAAGAAAATGATTTCAGCTCGAAAAGGCTCGAAGTAAATCCCATTTTGATATCAAACATTTGCAGCTCGGGTAAGTAGGTGTGAAGCTATCCTTGCTACAAGTGTATATAAAACCCCACCCTCTTTCGGCGGTAGTTAATGTTTTAAACGCAATATGGCTAAAACCCACTCAGCACTAAAACGGTTTACTAATCAGTGCAGGTATCGATAGGTATCTCAAAAATAAACCATTCACCTTCGATATTAATTCGGAGGACAGTAGCGCACCTGTCGAATTCCGTTAATGTGATTTAATAACCAATAAACATTATATGTACCGAAATTTCAAGGTCAACGTGTATTTTTAAAATAACCGAAGGGATTTTTATTGTATAATATTGTACTTATAGACAGTCACTTTTTGGTGGAAAGGCATTATATTTAAATTATAAAACTCCCCGTTTAACACTATTTCCACAATTTTCTATTCTCCATATAAGTACCTGGTTACTCACAGCGAGCGCTATCGGCCAACATAACAAAAATAAAAACAAGGCTATTCATACAAAATGTTGACTTAATAATTTACGGGTAGTCATACAAAATATATCTAAATGAAGTAATTATCTTACAAATAAAAGTACCTTTTAAAAATTAAATAAATACTAATTTGTAATAAAATATAATACCAAATTAAAATTCCGTTAAGAATTAATAAATACATTTGAAATACTCTTTACAGACCACATTATATTAAAAATACTAAACGTTGCGTTTTGTCATTTAACAAATAATCCGAACGTCCAAGTTAAACTGACCCAAGCCAAATACTTCACGATGTCTTATGAATCCAAGTTTTGTTGAAGTCTATTCAATTTGTCAGATACAAACGTGTTATTGATTAAACCAGTAAGATTGAGCCGAAACTCTTCAATCGATATCAGAGATTTTTACTAAGAGATATACATTTTAAGAAATTAATCAGGCACGCACGACAATCAGAGGTCGGTATGGTAATAAACCAAAAACCGCACGTTCAATTAATACGAGTGTTATATACGTCGAGTTGAGAAGGGGTCTTTTGATAATCACCAAGCTTTCCACGAGAACGTTAACCTGAGTGCGAATCGATAGTTTCTTTGCGATAACAGGTCACTCGCTGGACGGCGTCGGTCAACCGGCATTAATTTTACATTACAGTACACAATAAATTCATTGCAACCAGTTTCGCATTTCACGTAAATGAGCGCATATAATTACGTGTGGATCCTTTTTTCCATTTTGACGATTATGCTAGTCTATAGACTTGGCCAAAGGAAAAAAATATACACGTAAAATAGTTTATAAAATATAAAATAATTGGCGCAATAACATTAGTGAAATGATAATTCTCCGCAAGAAATTTGTGTGAATGCAGATATTCTTACAACACATACAAAGCTATTAGGTTATCGTTGTAATGTCATTAGATATAATTATAATATAATTTTGCGGTGCAGCTATTGTAGCGAAAGAAGATGGGATTCATTTTGTTAACGTTGAGTGATTTACGTGAATATTTTGCCGGTTAGCGATCGAGCGAGCGGAAAGACCCAACCCTATCATCGCATTATGGTCCCATATACATGTTTTAAGCTCGGAAATTTTAGAACTTTTTAGAAAGAAAAATCGATCGTCATCCTGATAATTTAAATAATTTTACAAAGCCGAATCTCATTTTAGGCAGCCGGTGTGCGTAATTGAAAACACGAAAAAGGTTTTTCATTTATGTTTCGACAGAGGGTGCTTGGTGGAATTTCAATATCAAATTTGAATTTTTGATACTTTGTATATTTCTATATGTTTTGTCACTGGGTGTCGTCTTTCTACATCTTCATGCATTATATCATCATATAGTAAAAGAAAATCACATGTTCATTTTATTTTTTATTTATACACGAAATCAATTTGAATACAGTAAAACCTCGATCATCCGGATTAATTGGGGATGAAGATAGTCCGGACAAGGTCAAATCTAGATAATCGAAAAAAATCATAATTGACAGTAAGGACAAGTGTATTCAGTATTAATAATTTGTATTTATTTATGTTAATGAATAGGTTTATACAATTTTTTGTATTGAAAAGATCAATTATCGATTTCTGCTTGAAGCTAGATTTTTTTGATATTACGAATACTCTCAAGACATATAAGTCGTCCTGAATTGCACTCTTCTGGGCTCCCAAATCACTTCATGGCGACATCTAAACACTGAAAAGTTTCAGAGTGTGTAGGGTGAATATTCCCCCCCCCCCCACAAATCTCTTTTTCGTCTTCTTGATCTTGTTTATTTGAGGCAGATTTTTTTTAAATTTTTTCCTCATCATTCAAAATTTGGAATCTAGGATCGTTAGAATAAATATTCAAATCGTGATCAATTTTTCTAGAAACAAACGTTCAATGCGTATCGAATTTGGACGATTACTGGCCCATATTTTACACAGGACATGTTGGAACAATTTCATAAAAAACAAATGCAACGATCAAAATGTTAAGATTGTACTACATTATGTTCGTAAACAGTGGACGCAATTTTCGACGTGCATATCAGCAAATTCGTAATATTTTTGTTTCTTTTGATCAATCCGGATAATTCTTTTTCTACATCCATAATCAAAAATGAAAATAAAATAAAACGTTTCGACTATTTATGAGCTACGCTCGTGTAGTGGGAACACTGTGCGGCGGAGTGACTCAACACGCAGTGTTAACATATTCTTTTGCATTATGAACTCACACATTCAAATAAAACGCGCCCCGGTCAATGTTAGGATAAAATTCGACGCCAAAAGTATAAGCACACGTAATAAAGCAACAAAAACGGTTCAGATGTGTTTTTTTCTGTTTACCATCAAAAAACAGTATTTAATAATGTACGATGACAATGCACAATTTGTATAAATTTATTTTCTCTTTCCCAATCTCTGAATAGTGAATAAAGACACGGCTATAATTTATGATATAGACTTTTGAGTTACTTGATGGAATTTCAATATCAAATTTGAATTGTTAAAAATTCGTATGATTCCACATGTTTTGTCACTGACGACCCGGGCTTTGCCTTTCGACATCATCAGGAATTCTATCACACGGATACGAACGATTATATCTGGAAACCGACATTGATATCAGGGAATAACTCCTATGACAGAATACAATTATACTTGTATACATATGTATCTGTTTCTCATTGATTTTTTTACCATCAATAAAGAAATTAAGTTTTAAGAGTAAAATTTTTTTTTTATGAGAATTTAAACAAATATTTTTGATAATATTTTTCCGCGATATTTTGGTTTTAGGAACCAAACAATCACGCAACCAATTATCGCGTAAAAAAGGATTGGATGTACTATTATAATAAGGAAAAAGTATTAAACTCAATACAGTTTGATTTTTTCTCGTTAAACTTGTTTTGATTAAATAAAATAGCCACTAGACGAAAGCACTAGAACCGATGGGAGCGACTGTATTTAAACGATTTGTAAGTAAATTGTATATATATTTTTTTTCTCTTCGTGTCTGCGCGAGTTTTCACTGTCAGTGGTTTTGGCCAATGCGAATGTTAAGCAACGCCGACCGTTCGCCACGCAATTTATGTAACCGTAATAGGCGGTGTTTTCCGAAAATGTTCTCATGTAAATAGACAATGATTTTTGTATCGAGATATTTCAGCTTAATCAGCTGAATGATGGGCAAAATTAGTGCGTTGATTCTAATCTTTGGGATTCTGATCATAAAATCTGTGAATTTTTATAAATTTTAATACCCTAAGACAGGGATGGCAAACCTTTCGCACACCATATGCTATTTTTTTTAAATATGAGCACCGGTGCGCCATACTACATAAGCACATTTTTGTCAGGTTGGAAAATAAGATATGGGTAGAACATGTTTTGCATGCAATTAAATCTATTAATTTAGGCCAGTTCAAAAGACATACGCTTATCGAAGCACCATTGCATCTACATTATAACTAGCAGTCAGAAATGATGATCTCTTGGACGAGAAGGTGATCGCTGCCGTGGAATTATAACTCTGTACTTCAGTTATTGAACGACACGGCGCACCGAACACCTTGGAACTTGGAGATCTCAATGGTACCGCAACTCTCTCTCTTTATGTGGGTAATAAATTTATGATGTTAGTGCCTAAATAAGAATAAGTGGGCGCAATGATGCAATGAGCCACGGTTTGGCTACCCCTACTTTAATATCGGATACATAGACTACGCCGAACTACGACTTTCCTGGTAATCAATTAAGGTCGGTACCCTGGCGCCAATGTGTTGAGGGATATTTAAAAAGAGGATATAATAGCAGCAGTGGGACTGAGTTACACCAATTCGTAGCAAACTCCGAAAGCTATAAAAAAGCCACAGTGAGCAGGTGACAGAGCCGAGTAGGCGACTGCGGGATTGTTTTTAGTAATCCAGCTACCTGTTCGGTCGCTGACAGGACCGAAGAGTTCATCGGAAATGCCGCACGGGTCGACCGTTCGGTCGGCGGAACAAAAGTAAAAGTTCGCGTGCGCCGGCGACGAGATCTTCGCATAGACCGGTTCTAATTAAATTTGTGACAGCGAAACGATCCCGCAGTAAACATCCATCCGCGAGGTGATATCGCAAAATCCGAAGGCAGCTGAACGCGTGTTAATTCGACGAGGCAGATAAACTTATTAATTAATTACATTTTTTATATTCTTATATAACACAAATAATATTTACCTCATTGTCCCTGTAAAAGGGTTCCCGAAGATTTTCAGGAACCCTATTGTTGAACGCTTTCGATAGAAGCCATTTCACGGAAGCCCTCTGTTTGCTCTGAAATTAAAATAAAACAATTATTAGAAAAGTTCCCTTAAAGCGGGCGATTTCCATTTCTTTGGAAAGCATTACATTTTGAATTTTCAGACAAACACTGCTTTGAAATCATCGGACCAAAACAAAAAGAAAAAAACGGAAAATATTCTTTTTTCTCCCGATATAATCGTCGAAAGAATTGCTATATGGCGGAACTTTGTGTCGATGTCAGGTACTAAAAACAAGACCCTGAATGCTCACTATTTATCCCACAAGATAAAACAGGTTAACAATGGTGAAAGAGTGACTACAGGCATCAATTATAATACGAGAAACGAATAATAAAACTAAAATTTCTTTAATCATTGCTGTCACATGTTGGCGTTCAAATTTAAGTATCATTTACTACAATAATAAATCTATAACGACCTCAAATATATCTTTGAATCAATTTTTGTCAGTATAAAAGTAATCCTTGATTATAAATAAATTTCTATAATGGTATCGTTCGAAATAAAAATTGAAAAGTGTTAAATTATCTGTTTAAAATTTTTTGAATTTTAACGAGGAATCGAATTCGGAATTTCGTACACAAATATATAATACAAGATCTACCGACAGTAACCGACCAAGGTTTGGGTTACGAGTGAAATACAGAGAGGGTCGTTTGAGAACTTCTCGACCTAAAAACGAATGACGGTATTTTTATTTTTCAATATAATCTTATTGTCCTTTTACACTCTTTGTACAGGAAAAATCTTGCCGCGTTGGATAACCTTTGCAAATTAGTTGGTTTAACGTTGGACCACTCCCCAGTATTCATCGTTTACGTTTTGGCAAACTTGTCAATCAAAAATATCTTTTGCATCCCAGATATAGTAAAAGTGTCAGTAACATTTTCCATTTTTAACAGAGATAGTCAATTTCAAGTGAAAAATTATTTTGACTAGAAATATGATTTACCAATCTAAGCATCAAATATATACTAAATCTCTCAACGATGGTATCATTGCGTTATCTTTGGTATCCATGAATGTTCCGAAAAGAATATCACCAATAACGTCTGTTGAAAAGTACATTTCCGTTTTTAATGTGTTAACAGTCACTTCTTGGAGAAATGGCTTTATAGTAGTACTATGTCCAAAGTATAAATATATTTTGGAAAAATTACTAAAAATGAGTTTTTATACTATTTATTCCGAAGAAGAGAGTGACTTCGACCACATGCGACAAAGTTATGCGGATTTTCAAATTCATGGGACGTATCTCGATTTTTTATCTCTTTTAAGTCTTTTTTTACGCGATATATCGTGGAACGCATCTACCGCATAAAAAGAGGATTGACTATAATACTATTCTTTCACCGTGTTTCATTATTTAGTATTATATTTCAGTTGATAAGGATGTTTCTGGGATGTGATTTCTCTGAAATGCCGGTTAAATATTATTTTTACTTAAAATATACTACCGCTATAATAAAGTGGAACCTCGATCAACCGTTCTCGCATAAAACGTTTTCCCAGGTGGAACGCTGATTTTTTTATAGTCCCGTCAAACTCCCATAAGAACAATGTTAAATAATCCCGCATTGACCGTTTCCCGATTCCCCGATTTCCTCGATAAACCGTCTAAATATTTTGGTCCCGTCACAAATATTATCCAGATTGACCGTTTTTATTGCATATTTCTCCGTATCTCGGCAAGCAAATTTGACACAGCCGAGTGCAGGTGTTATGTCTGGACAAGTTGGAATCCGCTGTACATGTTAGACGTAACGCATTGGACGCATGTGCTATTTTTTGGGTTGAAATCCACCGCACGCGTATTATTGTTTATGATGCAAATGTAGAGTTGTTTAAAATTCATGGTAATAATGATTCCTGTACATACAACCTTTTAGTCTCAAGTTTATTAACAAGTCTTTGTTCCGATTAAAGTGCCAAATAACAAAGAAGCAAACTAACATAAAGGACTTTCTTAAAAAATAAATTTTATACACAGTATGTACAAGTATAACTAATAAATAAATATTTTTTACGATTTTACTTGTTTATTATTATTTGAAGCTTTTCCGCATTCACCGTTTCCCGCATTTAACGTTATTTTTTCAGGGTCCCTTGGAAAACGTAAAATCGAGGTTTAACTGTATATGCATAGGTATTTATCAATCGGTGACGAGTAAAATCTGTGATACCCGACCACCTATGACAGTTCAAACCAAGACTGTGAAGTCGCGATCGTGAAAAAAACGACTCTCTCCTTCTTCTATAAAATATTTTTTTTATTACATGTTGACACCTCAGTTCGATAAGTATTGCGGAAGAAGAAATAAATAGAGCTGACAGCGCTCTGTTTTAATTAACCGTTCTTATGAATGACCTTCGAGTGGTAAACGAGACAACAGACAGCAACGACCAATCAAAACATGAATTATCATCTTCTTCATCCGACACCGCTGAATTTGAAAACGATTTTTAAAAATATCTCAATGAAAAAAAAAGAAATAAAACGTACTCGTTTGAGTCCAAATATAGTCAACAAAGAAAAATATAAAAATAAAAAATAGCGCGATAAAAAGTAATAGAGCGATATCCAGAAATCATAAAAAATTCAGCACTGCCGCCATTTTCCACTCTCAAAATCCTATTTTTCCTAATCTATTTTTAAGAATAAATTCAAACAAATAAAGTTTGAATTTTTTATGATATCGACTGAAGGTGCTTGATGGAATTTCAATATCAAATTTGAATCGTTACAACTTTGTACGATTCCGCGTGTTGCCATCCACATTGTCAGTTATGTTGCATTCCTGTGATAGAATGCCTGAAGATGCCGAAAGGCGAAGCCCGGGTCGTTACTGACAAAACATGTGGAATCGTACAAAGTCGTAACAATTCAAATTAAATAAAGTTTGAACTTGTTTTATTTATGCCTATAACATGTATAATATAAAAAATGGCTATTTGCCGGATTGGTTGGCTGATTTTCAATTTAATACATATATGTGGAAAAATTGAACTTTTTTAGCAGCAGTCTTTGTTGTTGGTAGACGTCGGAGATTAAACGGAATTAAACGGATTTTTATGCCATAATTTATTTTATCAAAAACATCGTGGTGACTAAACGCAACAAAGTAAATTTATGTGGTCTTCGACAGCTGGTAATAAAAACATCTACAATAATAAAATACAAAAAATGTACGAAAATTTACTACAAATAGCGAAGTAATTGGGTTATGAACTTTTCAAGTGACCCTAATGAATAAATGAATCTGCATCACGCAGAGGTCTTTACGTGAGGTATAAATAACCCTTTCCTTACTTAATATTAAGTCTTTACAACTTTTTTATTCAAATATATAAAGGAGTGCATGTTTTATCAATATTAACAAGGCCAAATTACTATACTGTATTATAAGTTGTATTTAAAAAAATAGAAGCTTGCAAAATTTAAATTAAAATTAGTTTAAATTGGAATTAAGAATTGTCATTAACATAATAAAGTAGAATTTTCCTGCTACGCGAAAATCGTTAATCGTTCAAAGGTGTTAAGTAAGTAATTAACTTGACCATATGATTATTCCTTTAAAATATTTATTTCTGATGAATCCTATAGTCTAGGGATTGCATTACCGGTTTACCGGTTAACCGGTAAATGTCCCAAAATGCACCATAGGTAATTACCGGTAAATGAAAAATTTTCCGGTTTTTACCAGAAATAATGCAAGATACAGACATATTATAATGAATTTTTATTATGATATATGCATGAGGGAGTGAGAAGTTTTTTTCAACTCCAGCAACATTGATAAAAAGTTTTTTACTCATCACACTGGTGTCATCTGTCATCGCAATCGTGGTCACCGCGATGCCCATTACAGGCTGCAGCTGATTTTAGCTTTTATGGGATAAATAGCGAAGAAAATTCGTATTTATGTACATATTCAACTATGTTTTCATTATACCAAAGCAAATAACCATTTATTAATAAACTCATAATCCAGAATATTGTTTTTTTCATTTTATTTTAATTATGATTTTATATTCATAGATACAAATTATGCATACATGTATAATATATATATACACTACATCAATAAGTTAATGGATATACTAATAGTTTAGCGTTAACAGGCAGGTTAACCAAATATTTCAGTCGTAATTTAAATTAATGAGTCTTTGTGTGGCAAATAATAAATTATTTGATTTACTTAAAAAATTACATTTAAAACATACATATATTCACCTGAAATGTATTTTTAATTATTTATGTTTTTATCAAGGATACCATTTTTAGTGAAAGTTGCCACGTACAGTTATACTTTAGTGATATAATCCACGTCTATTTTTTTTCATTTACCGATAAATTACCGGTTAACCGGGAAGAGGTGAAATTATTTACAGTTTACCGGTTATTGAAACTTGGCGGTAAATTGCAATCTCCATTGTAGACTCTATACGCAATATAATCAGAGTGATTGTTATGATATTTTGTGTTAAAATTTCACATAACAGACCATTTATTATCATCATAAAATATAATAAAGATGCAATGAACACCGCATATAAATAAAGCACTAACAACATTAAAATGTATACTATTTTTCAAATGTAATATTTAACACATTAAAATTGGAGCGGAATGAAATTGTTACCAATATACACGTGTATAAATCAAATCTCTCCATTATACCTAACGTATTTAAATAATTCACTAATAAATTATTAATAGCGTATAAACACTATCTCTTCTTTTGAACGCATTCGGTGTGTTGTCTCGCAACGAGATGTCCGCCGGAGCGTAGCGTAGCGATTGCAAACGAACGACGGCCGGCGACGACGATCGACGTCTATCCACACCGACGTCCGCGTACCGGCGTCTCCGTCGAAAGCCGTGACCCTGTTCCGCATCATTACCGGACATGTCGCTCGCATTACACAACAACATAAAAAATAAATAAAATGCTAATAAATAAATGAAATATATATAAACACATATAATCTAATACCGATCGAAATGTGACTTTCATAATTTGTGTGTATCTGTTGTGTGGTCGGAGCGAACGAAACGTTAAAGTTGGATTCGGTAGATGGGTCACAGAGAGCCGTGGCGGAGAGCGGATACGGTAGGACATTAAACCACAGATGAAAGCGACAATAGTACCTAACCGTAATATTCTAAAACCGAACACGAAAAAACAAAAGTGTGACGAAAACGACGGAGCGCGAGGCGGCGAGCTGAAGTAGTTATGGGAACCAAATATGAAAAAAGTGGAAACAGTGCACGGTAAGCGGAAACGGGAGAGGACATAAATAGAGAATGGGTCGAGACGGTGTGCAGTGCCGAATCAGCTACAGAATGCATTCACTTTAGGATGGCAGATGCAGCCAAATCCATACAATGCATGCGAGGCTTCCGAGCTCTTGATATACAGCGAACAATACATGCATAAACATGATTGCACCATAATAAGACCAACGTGTATATGTTGGCGTCCTATAACCCCGGCGAAACTGAGTCATCAATACAAGCAGTCATATAGTTATCTGTTATAACTATACACAATCGTTTTCAAAACGGTTCTATTATATATTAATATAATATTTATTACTTGTTCGAATCAAATATTTCCTGATGCACTTAGTCAAATAGTATGCGTAGGCTTTGTCATGCATCTACAATACATATGCGGTAAGCTACACTGCAAGACCTCAAAGACAATTAATTATTGAACAGAAACCCTCATTTTATCACGTTTCGTTTTTAAATTTAATTAATTTAAATCAAATTTGAATTCTTGAAACTTTGTACGATTCCACATGTTTTGTCACTAACGATCCGGGTTTCACCTTACTAAATGACACACAATAAACAGTTAACATCGGTTATAAACAGTTCATTCCAGTAGAGACAAAATATCAAAACTCCATAGATAAAATATGAAAAACGTTATTATTATTAAATAATGCTCCGTGCCAATAATCTATTGAATGTTTAAGCTAGATTGATTAAATGTTTACGGTCAAATTTTGACCAAACGTCACATCGGTAAGACAACCCGTGGATGAGGGTGTAATAGAAACATTCAAACGCTTATATGCTAGCAGATGAAAGTAATGAATAAAACCTTTCACTTTCCATAAGAGAATAAATTTAAAAGATTGTTGCTGCATGGCAGGAGATAGCTGGATTTTTTAGATGTATCACCTTTGAAAAAATCATAGAACAAAATTTTGAAAACATTAGTAAGTTCCAGTAACGACGCGACGGAGGAGATATAACTGAATGGTTAAATTGCGATGCAAACGATCCTGGATTCCAAATTTTTAATTATGAAGAAATATCTGCCTCAGAAAAACAAGATCAAGAAGACGAATAAGAGATTTGTTGAGCTTTTCAGTGTATAGATGTCGGCTTGAAGTGGTTTGAGAGTCGAGAAGAGTACAATTCAGGGCAATATATATGTCTTAAAAATATTCGCGATTTGGCAGCATAAAAAAGAAAAGTTAGATTTAAGCAGAAATCGATAATTAATTTGTGCAATAAAAATATAAATGATTCATACTGAATATATTAGTCTTTGCAAGTCAATTATGATTTTGTCCTTATTCAGATTATTTTCTTCCTTATTAGTCCGGATAATCGAGTTTCCACTGTATGAAGGTATTTCTAAGTCTAGAATTAACTTATTACATTTTAATGATAATTGATTATTATTTGTTGTAGAATCAAACACTCATTAAGAGAATTTAGTGTTAATAAAACTTATTACGAACAATTCATTGTTATTATTATTAAATCACTATCATTGAAATATCTTTCGGTTTTACATTTCGTTCCTAGCCTTAGGGTCTTTGGGTTTTTCCTTGGTAATTAATTCCTCTCGTATATAACCGATACTTACTGTTAATTGGGTGTCAGTTCTGTTGCATCCGTATGATAGAATGCCTGATGATGCCGAAAGGCGAAATCCAGGTCGTTATTGACGAAACACGCGGAATCATACAAAGATTCAACAATTCAAATTTGATACGAAAGTTAACATACAATAACACGATTTTCAGTGCCTTGCTATGATAAGACGAAACGAAAAAATACGAGCACCTGTAAAAAATTATCAATCCGGAAAGTTAAATAAAAGTGATATGACTAAGTAAACATATGACATGCACACCCAGTATGTATTATGTATAAATTATTCTTTATAGATAAGCTACAACATTCCTCGACGACAGTGTTGAGCGACCTTTTTTTATCAGTGACAGACATGGTCAACGACGTCGAAATATGTCTTGTGTTAGATTTTTAGTCAATAATTTAAAACCAAGTTGTTTTTTTAATAATAAAATACAACATTTATCACTATTTCTTAATTTTATATTATTAAAATTTGGACCGGTTTCGCTCATCGCGATCATTATCGACGAATACATTACGTTTAAAAAAAACCTGTTAATAATTACCAACAACATATATTTTGTTTACATTTATGAATTTGAAACAAGTGATGACCTGCATAACATTAAATTGTGGAAATCATAATAATTATTGGGTTATATTTTTTAATATAATTTTTCTCCATCAAGGAGTGGCAGTTAAAACCTTAAAAGTGATCAAAACCTAATTGGTCAAAATGAAATCTTAAATGTCTAAATCAACTACAAGTTGCCCGGCTGTCACTGCTCCCCACGGGGCACATGGCATAAAGTGGTAAAGCAACTTTGGAATCGGACTCTGAGACAAGAGGCAGATTCTACATAAAGAAAACCACAAAGGCAATTATTACCCGTAGCTGTATTTCAATGCTCTATAAATTTATCTAACAATCCCAAATATGATGAAGTCATATTGTAATCGTAACCAGAATATTCTTAATTTTGAAATTTTCAAAGAAAAGTAGGTTTCAAAAACATAAATCAAAATTGCGCTGTCATCATAGTTTTTTTTCGAAACATTTATAAAAAAAAAATATTGGTTGGGCAGGAATCTTTTGGACATATTCGATATCAGCAAAATGATTTAGACATATTTTCAAAAGAATAACACAGTGGCCAGACAAATGGAAAAATATGCCATAAATTACAATACTTGTTTTCGTAGTATATTAATGTGTTTATAGTTGTATGACAAACTTGCAGCCACACAATGTTGTGTTCAAAAAAAACGAAAGTAAATATTGGGTATCGGCATAAAAACACCGGCGAAACCTGTGAGAGGCATCGTATTGGCTCCGTCTTGTGAAAGTTTTATTTAAACCGGTTACTAAAAGAGGATGGTCAACATTTGACGGATTTTAGACGGGTTATGCCTGTAGTCATGCCGGGCGTTGGTTTTTTGCAGCCGAGCGAGTCGCATGAATTGTCACATTCGGTTCTAACCATTGTGGTTCTAGATTATTAGACACATCGATATCTAATTTCCAAGCCGCATCGTTAGCTCACTATCTGTACCGAATAATTTATTCCGAAGAGTTTTTGTTCGATGTGCGTGAAACGGCGGGAGAAGACCGCGCGAGTGGAAAGTCGGAGAGAAGGCGGGCGATGCTGCCGGCCAATATGAAAAATTTAGAACAAAATTATAAATATATCGCGGAGAAAGCGCAGGCATCACTTTTGTCGGCCAGTTAACACTCGAGCCGACTAGTTATATTAGAAGTTTAGGTAATTGTATCGTAAGTGTAGATTTTTATAGACGATGAATTGCTAGGTAGAGTAGGAATAACAACAGTGCTGTCAATGTATGGCGCAAAAGCGAGGAGATACGTTTCATTCGATTCACCCTCCGACAGGATTATGAACGAATGGAAGAATGATCTTTTAAAAGTGAGATGAAACGGACTAAGGCATCAAGCTCACGGATCTACTTGAAGATTTTCGTTTTGAAAAGTATAATTTTTATCTATTTAATCTGCCAAAAGTAAAATATAGTTAATATTTGTATTTGGTTTGGAGCAAACTACTTTATAATGTATCATGACGATATCAAGATTTTATCACCGAGGAAAAACAGGAAAACCAGATAAACGTTAAATGTAGGAATTTTTTCGTGTGTAATATTAGTTTCTCGTCGTGTTTTTTAATGAACTGACAAGTCAAAACAAAAATGATTTTATTTATTAATACTATATTCTCCAAATATGAATCATGACTTCAATCTTAATTTTAAAAAAAGTGAGTGCTGTAATTTCATATTTATAAATCGTATCTTGGAGTAGTAATTGGGAGTCGATTATTGCTCCACCCATCAATTGCCTTTTACACTCAATATATAATATGCAAGCGACTATTGACAAAAAAATTGTCATTTTCCAATATTATAGCGAGATAAAATACATAAGCCATTTTCAATTGTTTTAAATATTTGAACTGTTGTTATATGCGCTTTGAGCATCCATCCACGCTACCGTATCATTTTCGATCAAATGACAACCATCATATAAACACTATTAATTATTTGAAATCTACTTTAACATGTTATTGTCCAATGTAAAAAGATTCAAAACGATTTCTTTTCATAACACTTAATTTTTTCAAGGGTAGGGAAATACTCCAGAATGAATTAATGATGCCTTTCAATATGCAATATGTAAATACACGTATGCATGTATACATCTGTTTCTCGCGCTATTTTTATAATCAATAAAAAAAATTGGCTTATTATCACCTGATTACATAATATGTCCAAGCGTTTACAGTTCTATTTGACCGCTTATTTATGAATCACCGATTTCACTAATTATAATATCGACACTGATTTTTTTACATAATAAAAAAATCGATGAAACCTTCACTCCAAAAGCTCGAAAAATTAAATAAAAATTTCCATGAGAAACAAATGAGTATAATATTCAACAGCTAGGATTGTTTGTTCGAATTTTCTATTACATAAAAAACAATCACACCGAATTGTGAGGACACTTAAATTATATTTATTGAATTAACAGTTACTTGCTAGAACTCCATTACAGTAGGATAAAAAAAAACAAATAATTGTGACTCTATTTTTTTATATATGGCTATAGGCTACTGTGCTCCGTCGGTGGTGTTAGTCAAAATAGCTATCAAAGACCATGTTTAAAACAATTACGAGGTGATACTTTGTTATAGGGATTGACTCAAGAGAGGTCACTTCTTGGTTCTTGATTTGATCTAATATTATTAAGATCAAGAGCAGTTTTGCTCATTGTGAGCACCATCAAGTGATTAGTCGATAATGATTTTAGAAATAATAAAATAACTTTGGATTACTTACATAATATGTACTTTTCCGAAATATTTCATTTACAGACCCCCTCTACTGGTGAGCTTAAAAATTGTTAACACGTAACCAAAACGTGGGAGTTGTAGCGCAAATACCGTACAAACAAACAGATATTTTCTAAAAAATCGCCTACTCAGACATTACTCAATTCCGAATTTCAAAATATGATCAAACCAATAACTCACATGTCATATCGACAGCGCTCGACTCTCACATATTTTATTTTAAGTACCACTACAACCCTGTCGACGAAATTTTTGTATCGTGTATATATAATCCAAGTGCATTTTAAATTGAGGACGATTTTTTTACGGAACACGGGCCGTACGAAATACCTGTAAATTAAATTATTTTGAGTGAATACAACATTTATATTTATTCATTGCGGTATTAGATATCCGAAGTCAAGCGAGATACAAATGTCTCACGAAAAACACGTAGAAGGAGTAAAGATATTTCGCAGTTCATGACATCGACTTGAGGCGTTGACGAAATTTCAGTATCAAAGCAATTAACAAGAAAGGCGCTGCTTAAATATGAGCTGATTTTTCAGAAAAAATATACTTCCCCACGTACATGTTTGATTGAAATTGTTCTAAAATCATTTTCTTTCAGGGAAGTATTCGCGACAAATAAAACACATGTTCAGATTCATTATATATACCCCACAACGCTTAGCTTTAAAAAATACATTACACCTAAGCCTCGTATAGCACGGTATTATACAACACGGTTTTACATAACACGGATGTATAAATTGTGACATATTTTTATACAACACGCTTCATATAACATGGTTCACGGGAAAAAGATAATTAAAATGAAATGAATTGAAAAAATCCACCTTAATCAATGACTCGAAAAGCATTTGCAGCGAAGAAGCTACATGTTTCTTATTAAAAACAATAAATGAAGGCTTGAAATTGGCTAATTAAAAAATACAATTATTGATAATGATCCTACAATGGAAATGAGTTCAAAATTTAAGACGGAATTACAAAACATTTTGGAATGTCTTAAGGAAATGCGTAAATTATACGCTAAAAGCAGGCAATCGCTTATTAACAATTTCTTAAAATTCAGAGTCTTCCGATGATGAAAATTCACAACCTATCTCGAAAAAAAGTAAAAAATATAGAATTCTAAATGAAAGCGATGATAAATGAATGGTGTATTATGCTATTAAGGTTTCTTTAAATTAAAATGTAAATGCATACTTCTTTAATTAAAAAAATAAAGTACATATTCATATAAACTATCATCGATTTTTAATTTTTTTGGAACACCAACCTTAATTTTCTATGAACTTCAAAACCTTGTATAACACAGATTTGTATTACACGAAGTTTTTGTGGAACCATATAGCCGTGTTATACGAGGCCCATGTGTATTACTCAACAAACGCTTTTTTTTTTAATTTTGTTATAATCTCTTCTGAAAAAAGCAGACTCTTAAATCTACCGTAGTGAAGTGTACTTGTAATTTATTTCCGGAATAACATCGCCTTTTAATACAATTTTATTACAAATAGGTACCGAGACAAAGCATTTATAAATGACACCTTTTGGCGAAATGAGTTAATAGGGGGGGACGTGTCTGTATAATTTTAATGTTGTACGGGGAACTTGACCCTACTTGCAGCAGTCTGCTTTCGCTCATAAGAAATTCCTTCGGTGTGCGAGTCATGCCACCACTCCCATTTTTAATAACAGTATTGTAAATAAGTGACTTGTTTGGAAAAATCAAGCTAAAAGTGAAAATACATTTTCCCATCGTTGTAAGTAAGCGCGGGAACAATTCGCCATTCAATCGGTGATAATAATGATCCGGTTCCCATGGTGGAGCCGAGTGCTCTATTATATTCATTGCGCATAGTAAGACGAGAAATTAACAAAGTCAAAAAACAATTTTCAAGATATTTTTCGTATAATTTCACTAATGAATAAATAAATTAAGATTGATATATATTTTCGATATTCAAAATTTAAAAAAACATATTTTCAGATGTGAAATCGTTTGAAAAGTGATTCATAGATGGAAACAAAGTTCATAAACCGTACGACGAATAGTGGACATTAGTTATATTTCAGGCAAAATCAATTCAAAAGTATGCGAGAAACTTAAGACTTTTGTAAATTATGATAATATTTGCATCGGAAGACGAATTATAATCGCTCGTTCACGAATTCAATGCGACTGTATTACCAATTCTTTATTTAACAGAATAATGTAGTGTCAAATTAGTTTTCAATATGAGATATAGCAAAGAAGGTCGAGAGACAAGCTGGATACATAACGAAAATTACGAATTATCTCAGAATAAAGATATTTGACAAAGTAATTTAATACCCTCCATACAATAATAAACACGAAACGCGAAATAAACAGCATCGCATCCTTGCTGTGGCATTCTATGGTAATGAAATACCTTCTTTGCAATGCGGAATTCATATGCGCAATTATACTACGTCTCTCTGAATGGCATTTGTCGATGGCTATCATCGGAAATTATTAATTAATTATGCAAAAATCAACCGATGGTTACCAGTATCAATGTCATAAAAGCGTATTCGTATAATGAGCAACGATCGGTGAGACCGAAAATTCTTTGCAGGAATAATATTTATCTTGTTGACCTTTAAACGCCCGTACACTAGAGGTAAAACGACTAACTCGTCGTTCCAGCACTTTTCGCTTAAGTTTTGCTCAAACTAGTGCTGTCGTAAAAATAACTATCATTGAAGTTAAATTTTTTCAGGTAAAATAAAAAGCGTTGTCAAATGAAAAGATTGTATTTATTTTACAATAACTTAATTAAAAATATGAAGGCAATTTCCACATTTCTTCAATAATAGAAAATAAATATATATATATTAGCGCGTATGACAAATTTCAAATTGTGTCTTTAAATCTATAAACAAAGTACGTTTTAATTTATGGAAAAATTCTTCTTCTTGGACCGTTGAGGACTAATCGGCATAACTACGCGATACTGGGCATACCAGTTACATCGACTCACTTCTTAAACCTACGTCTGAGAACGTTATTTTGAAATTACAACATAGTGTCATTATATATATATATATATATATATATATATACATTCATTCAACATTCAGGCGATCGGTGTTGGTATTTATTTCAGAATATCAGAACAGTGAATAAAGATGTCGAGATTGGAAAACTAAAAAGCACATTAAGACCATTTGCAACGTAATATCAAGAAAAAGTATTTTCAACCCCGTAGCAAAGCGGAAAACGCTGGGAAATTTTCGTGAAACTGGGTATCGCGATCAAATATTCGTATTCTTGCACGGATACTTTCATTCATTCATTTTTAAATCTATGCATGGATTTGTGTCCGGGATTTAAGTGTGTAACAAATTTTTCTTACTCGCCTATAAATCGACATTTGACAGGTTTCTTTACAAAATATGAGCACACATAATAGCCGATATTCAGACTCGTATCAGTAGTGAGAATAGTGTGACTAGTGTAGTTGAAAACACTTGTCAAACACCATCGTGGCTCACAAGCAGTCAACATACTAACGTGCGCGAGAGCTCGGAATACCAGTCGTGCCTCTTGTAGTTAAAATAAATTGAATAGTGGTCGAGGCCTTTCATCAACGAGATATCATCCCACTGGCTTTTCAGAATGATTTCGAGCTGCTCTCGTTGAATTTATTGAGGCCCTGATCCCGATGAACATGTCTTTAAATTAGTATCAACTAACAAATAAACAGCATATCTGCGGTCTACGAAAGTGATGGAAATTGACAGGATACATTAAGATATGCGGCGTTTTAAAAAAATTTAATTGTAATATGACTATGCCAGATGTTATAGGATATGCATATGTGGGAAAATACAAGTATTTCAGATGTACATATCTGTGATTTAAGCAATGCATGCACGATATGAGTTAAGTTTATTATAAAAAATATTAAGTTGCATATTCTTCTTATAAGTAAAACATTTTAACGTAAGAGAACCAAAGCAAAATACTGAAAACTAAATTAGTTTAACATAGAAACAAAAATAAATTACTAATCATTCCACAAATTGAAACTTATTAATGTTTTTGAATATATCAAGATTATTTTTCTAATAGGATTTCACTAAAATTCCAAGCCATAATTCGTACTAATACTGCGAGATATTTTTCATTTTGTGCTAAAATAAAAGTTCTATCATGTTATCATCCTATAGTATGTAGATTGTGGATGTAGATTAAAAGTTATCGACAGATGTTGAAGCTCGTTTGTTAAAATCGGTATAGAAATCAAATATGTTAACATGTATAGTAACACAGACACGGCATAATTTAATATTATACAAGTGCGGTATGTGTGACTACGTTTAACCGCGAAATTAATATTCTGATTTATCAAAAAATTACGTCACTGACGATTTTGTCCGAGCTGACACAGTAAAAGCAAGAGTGGGCTTCGCGGCCCGCGAGGCCGAGGGGAAATGACAAATTTATTCACATTTCATGCAAAACAATCCGCGAAGCGTGTGCTCGGCTACCGCAACATCTCGACGACAACCATTTTGCAGCAAAACTCCCAGGATATTGAATCTAAGGAGCGATTTGCCTCACATAAAATGAAGGCAAATACTCTACAAAACAAGGTCGATTAATCTGACGCGACAGATGTTATGCATACCTTATAAACAAAACACATACATTATGATACAAAATAAAACCTTGCATTGGTTTCAAGGAAATACTAGTATCCATAATATGAGATAAACATTATGTGTATTAATTGGTACATCGGCATTCAAACGGTGGCTTTGGTTATTGTTGGTTTTCTCACTATGGTGGAACTTAGTCAATTGCATATCAATATCAATAAATAAGGTAGATTACAGAGTATATATATAATATTATCTGAATTGAGAAAAAAAAATCCGAACGTATGCTGCTTTAGGTTTACATAATGTTTCAATAATTATTATTTAATAAAATTTTAACCAAATAAGTCGGAAGTAAAGAGCCTTTAGAATTGTACATTTTTTTAACGAATCGGATTGAAAAAATGATTGCATAAATTTAATCGTGACAAAAAGCTCGTTTTGAGAGAAAAAAATAAAGAAACATATATTATATAAGTTTATTTTCCCGGTAGATTTGAAAAATACAAAGCCCAGTTTAAGAAAAATGGGCACTAATCCATAGTATGTACACATATCTGAGAAAACTTATATGTTCTTTCATCCCGTCAAGAAAAAACAATTAAAAGTACAGTGGTACCTCGAAATACGAGTTTCATTCGTTCCGTAACCTTGCTCGTAGCTCAAAGCAATTTTTCCCATTGAAATTGACCGAAATTCCATTAATCCGTTCCAGCCCCCAAAATGCCACCCTAGTTTTGATCTTCAAAAAAGAAAAATGTATTTATAAATGACAAATATTGTATTAAAACATAATAAAAGAGAATGTATAGAAATAAACTGGTTTTATAAAGAGTAAAAAAATTAATAACAGAAGAGGTGTGGACACGCAAGCATAAACCTAGGTCGGCATTTTGTTTACTGAAACAATTAACATGTGCCGCTACATTTTTTATTAATTAAATATTACAGGATATCATAGTCGGAAAAAATCGAATTTCAATATAAGAGATATCATATATATTCATTGTTGCGAATAAATCCACCAGCGGAAATCTAAAGACTTAAATCTGTATTGTAATTTGATCGATTAAATTATTATTCTGAGCGCGTCGCTAGTCGCAACCAAAGATGCATGACGTCCACCCACTTCCACCAGCAATGAGACATTGCGAACAGGGCCTTCGGATGACCGAACTGTATTTGGGTAAGAGGCTAATCACTTAATAGTTTATTATTGATTACTTAAATCTTTTTACTGTTATTTATTTAGATGACGAAATAAGGTTACTTATATTTAAATAATTAAATTAATATATATTCATTTCTTTATATTTCCAAAAGTTTATATTATTAAAATAAGATCCACTTTCGCTCTTCAACTTAAAAAAATTATGTTTCATTATAAGTTTTATTAATATAATGTCTCTCCCTCCAAAAAGTGACAGTTAACACTTTAAACTAATCATATCACATTTAAGACTATGTAATATAGAAATTTGCAAAAGCCGACAAACTCAATTTTTTATACTAAATAGAATACATTTTTGTGAGGCTAATTTCGGCTGCAGTTTTTTTAGACTAGTTATAACACAATAGTTTTTATTATAAGATATGACATCTGTATAATTTATAATAAACAGTATGTTTGCTTTACCATATTTTCTATTAATTTTCTAATAACAGGATTCTCTGTTAATCAAAATGGTAATTTTTGTTCCGTTTTTTTATTAAGTAAAACCTAATGTGTTCACGTGAAAAGATTGTGGACTACTACACTAAACATAAAATTTACTGAAATTGAATATCATAGAAATGAAAAAGATATTTGGTCGTTCAAGACAATTTGATGTGGAGACGGGTCGTCAAAAATGAACCTGCTCTGGTGTATTTTTTGTTTCAATTAATCTATAAACGCTCGCAAAAACATATTTGTGTGTCAGTGGCCTGCATGCGTTAAAAATAGTCCATTCATACCAGCGATCGGTGAAATAATAACTGAAGACATAATTACGTGGCAATCAGACTCTAATTTTAAGGTAACATCGGAGTAAGTTTGAACATTTTTAAGCGAATCCACATCCACCCTGAACACATTAAACTATAATAACTGTCAACTTGCTAAATTGCTAAGCGAACCAAGTCTGGTTCATTATCTAGGACTTAAAAAGAGTATCGATTTACTGAGTCAAATACTGTCTGTATATATATGAGCCAATAATTGTCTCGAGTATTGTTCACATTTGAGATGTAAACTGTCACTTCTAAGAAGAAAGGTATTTTATTTTAAATACAAAAAAAAACAATTTCTACTACTATTTCCACAATATATTTATGATCAGGAGCAGTTTTGCTAATCACGAGCAATATCAACTGATAATTTGTTGAATTGTTTGTCAAAGATTTTTAATTTATCAAACATTGTTAACACGCCAATAAGAAGGAGCACGTTTTACTCGATCTGAAGATTTAGATTCTTCAACTTGGCGGGCTGGTAATTTGTATTAGATACGAATTAATTTTAGTCTCAACATTTAAAAGAATGGAAAATATTATAAATATATCTACACACGTATATCTTGGGTAGCGATTGATCATAAACAAATCGAAATTCCGGCCACCCTTGGATACATCATTATCAAAATAATGACGAGATTAAATGTGTGATACCTTCAATACTTCGGAGACTCTTTGACGAATTCTTTCTTGGCATACAGTATCCCAACCCGATTACTGCAGACACTTTACCGTCACTGTTAACATCTGAAAGCTTCAGCACCGATTTGACGAGATCTGGGGAGTGTACTCTCGTTTTCAAAATGTCGTAAGGTAATTGTGCTCCGTCCCGACGGAGGCAAAGATCCGCGCCCGAATACATCGAGGGACGACACGCGCCGGCAAATAAGGAACCAGCTTTGCGTGTCCCACGTACAAATATGAATTGTAAATTATGACCAGGGATTACAATCCCGGTAAGATTTTGCGAACCTATAATATCGGGATTGTATGATATTGAGTTAAAAATGAATACTATACAAAATATTTTCAAGTCACAGAAATATTGTCAGAAGAATACACCGTGTTATTTTTGGCTAAGAACGCCGTGGATATTAATGGAAGCCCTTAAAAAAGGTTTTCAATAATTTTCAGCCCAGGAATTAATAAGTAACAGATGTGTATTCATTTTATAAGTAATGTTAAATTTTGTTGAAACCACCAATCTTCACAAAACAAAATAATTTAGCGCCCTCTCTCAAATCGTATGCAATAACTACCGCCATTTGAATAATACAATAGAATACAAATAAGAATACACTTGTATTTTACTGAAATAAAAAATAGCTTTTTGTGACTAGTTGAAAATTTTCCGATGTCAAATACCGAAAGTACAAGCGTGAACGATGGACCTACTGCATATAGTATAAGACTGCACATACGTTATTATTTTTACCGTACAATTAATGGTTACTGTGTTTGAATTATTCGCTCGGTATTGCACGGTTCGCCAGTCGGGCCGGGAAGAAATAACGGTGACAGGCTCCGAGAGCATTCGATCGCGCCGCCGCCGCGGCTGCTTTGGAAAATGATATGCTAATAATTTCGGAGTGAGATATTTCTGTGTAACAATGCTTTCTCTCGAAGTAGATTATATCATAATATTACAATTAAAACGCTCATCAAATCGAAGCGACAAATTACAGCAATCAATTAAAAGCTTTAATTGCTCGCCAAACTCAAGTCGACGGTGAGCGGCGGAGCCATTCATTACAAATTTCCTATTTGTGCTTTTTATTGAATGACCTCATTGAAATTGTATTATATATATCTCAAATTATGTAAATGAATGAATGAATGATTCATGATATTCAAATACAGATCGCCTCTATGGTCTAGCGGTAAGAGCTTAAATTTAAGTTATATGATTTTGCATCATATAAGCGATGTATAAATTACATTATAAATTGGCTTGGAAAACAACTGAGTAAACTCACTCTGAATTTTCTAATTTTAAAAATAGTATTCGTTTGACTCACTCTTGCCCATGTGGTATATGTTGACATCCGAAACAATACCATTGAACATTGATAATGGACTGACCAGTGCTATCCCCATCGGCAGGCTGACTTTACAATTTAGAAGAACAAACAATTCGAATTCAAATCGTGTTCTCAGGCATTACCGAGAATGACAGAATTCTCATTTTGGCTACATATAAGTCGAAAACATTAATATAACAATATGCTTAGTAACGAGGCAAAGCTTGTCACCCTCGGTTACACAGTCAGGGGAATAGCCACTGCAGTACTTTAAAACACGTTAAGCGATGTTCTGAATGAAACGTGTCCAATTCAACACAGAAAGAACTATCAACATGAATGTGTTCAAATTTTCCCTTTTGCTATTACCGTTTCTAGCGCCGACGGCAGGGTGCGAACATCTTCGTCGGCGGTCGGCCATTCGTTCAGCGATCCCATACCGGGAGCGACGGCGATCCTCAAAACCATGATTGAATCTCACTTATCACTGTGACGATCGCTGCCCCGTCTCACCTCATTCCAGGGTGGGCGACTCGCGCACCGACAGGTCGTCGCAGTATCACAGAATCAAAACATAAACACTGCCGGAACACTCGATGTAGTGTATTTCCGAACGGACACACCTTGGAAGGAAATTTACACCACTCTCGTTGCGGATTACACAAAACACACGCGAGTCGGGTGTCAAACAAAAGTGATAGTGATGATTATTCTTGTGCTTGTCCTCACTATCACAACTTGTTCGTTAGGGTTACATTTAGCAGCTGAGATTCACGTAAGGGGATATCAATCTAAACTAGCTCACTCTTAGAATACGGTCGCTCCGGCGGCACAGTCGTGGGAAACTGAACTGAATCGAATGAATGGTGATGGAGTTAGTTGTCGTGCGGGACGGCGAGCCGGAGGAGTGCGGGTGCACCGCAGCGGTGGCGGCGGGGCGAGTGCAAGATCTCCTCTCCTCGCGAGTGTCCGTCTGCAGATCTACGATTCACAAAAACGCAGGTGATATCCGAACCAGCGACGTGCAAACTGTGGTTTAAGGACCACGACTTTAACCCTCTGTAAACGAATGCCACCAAGGATGCGACATTGATTTCACTCTTCTAACTCGAATGCCACCAGCTGGCGCCAAGACATTGAAATGTTATTAATATACATATATATTTTAATATCAATTAACTTTTAAATAATTAGTATTATTGTAAAAATACTTATTAGCAATGAGTTCCGTTCGAAAAAATCATTAAAGACTCATCTGCTGCATGGATTGTCAATATAATTATCACATACAATATTGGATGTCGTTATAATCAAATCAATGCTAATTAAAGTTGTTTATGATAATTATTTGGATCTTAGCCTAAGGGTCTATATTTTCCTGTGTAATTAATTCCGTTTACTGTGTGTCAGTTTTATTGCATATGTGTAATAAAATCCCTGAAGATACCGAAATGCGAAACCTAGGTCGTGAGTTACAAAACATTTGGAAATGTACAAGGTTTGAACAATTGAAATTCCATTAAGCACCCGTAATCGATATCGTTAGTTATGTTTGAACTTTAACGCTTACCCTTTGCACTTTAGGGTGACACTTCTTAATTATTCATCCACTATTAAACAGAATTTATTTAATAGTTATCGTTTGTCGAGTGCAAAGGGTTAAAATCATCGATCGATCAATCGATTGAACAGTCAGTGCCACAAATATTTATGTTATTATTCTTTATATTATATTTTAACACTAACAATATATTTTCAAACAATATCAACGTCTAGAAAATTTTAATTTAAAAACTTTCTGATGATATACTAAATATCTAAATATCTAAATTAAAAAATTGGATCCAATGTCTCGACAAATGGATAAAAATAAAGTATCAAATTTTACATATTTCCAGAAGTCACAATTTCAACGACCCAGGTAACACCTCTCGTCATCCTCGTGTTTTATAGAACACGGATGGATTCAAACTGTCAGTTTGAGATTGTTAATAAAATTCCATTAAGTAAATAAAGCGATTTCGCGAATTCACAAGTTTTGAGCAACGTTTTTTCTATAAAGAACTGCTTTTCTAACTTTATGTATTATTTTTCTATTCTTTCATCTGTATCGTATATGATGAAAACTTTGATATTTTTGAAAATGGTTCAGGGAGAGATCTTTGATAAAATTGTTACGACATACTGTTTTGTAATACGAACCTCATTTCAAACAAGGCACCGTCGACAAAGCGTGCGAGGTATGAATGAGATCGCGACGAGCGACGCAAGAACCTTTTCGACATGGCTTCAGCACCGTCACCGGAACGGAAATTTACTCAGTTTTTCTAGACAGAAATAGACTCGTACGTTAACTAAAAGCGAGTAACCGAATCGCCTTATTTCTAGGTTTAATAGCGCGATGATATAATACGATAATTTATTATAATCATTGAAACGGCTTCGCAAGTGCAAGGTTTTCGTATCGAGTGCTACGTTCAATATACACAAGATCATCAAGCAAGGCATGCATTTTTCTATACGCGTATGGCGATCGTAGGATGTTCTAATGGTGAAAAGTACGCATTTACAGATAAATTACCTATCTGGTTTCTAGCTGTAATGTATTTTCTTTCAACTTTTCCATCTCGAGGACTGAAGACATTCTCCCCCATCATTCACTTTATCTTAAATATCCATTTTAATATTGATAAAATGTTTACTGTCACGGAAATATGAAAAGATTTTTTTACATACATATTGCTAAAGAAAAAGTATATTAGATGACCAGTTACGTCGTAAATAAATATTAGAGAAAAAAATCAGAAACGCATTACAATAAATCAATATTTCATTTTATATAGTATCTGGCAACATTAACGACGAAGTATGCGCTAGCACATGTGATGATTGGCGGACTCGATTTCGTCCAGTCGCGATTTGATTTTTGAACTGAGGTGTAGTCTTTTACGTGCGATTAAAATATGATTATTTATTGAAAAATATAATAGGGCATATGCATAAAGTGATATAAAATTTAAGCTATCACTTTTTTACTATACGACACAATAAAGCCTTTTTTAGCGTCTGGCAAATCCCTTCATCGTCTCGGAGGTTCTTTTTTCGTTCATAATCCTTTAAAGATAAATAACCTTTCTCAAGAAAAGAGGCGCTGAGTGCCGTACGGGTTCTAGGAAAGTATGTGTACTGGTTCTTCGCAGTCAATTCATTGATCGGGACAGCGAAGAAAATTTCTTTCCGAAAGAGGTATGGGTAGTCAACTGCCATTTATTCTTCCTGGTAAGAAATATTTTTTCGAATATCGAAATCGCCAACAGATTTATACACAAATCGAATATGACTGTAGGTAAACAGTGAAGCCAAATCGCGTTTTTTAATGTTTCAATGGAGAAACCACTCACGTAAGCCTCGGCGACCAGCTATGCTCAATGAAAAGACGAGGATTATTTAACGGCAACAGACCGCGAGGCGAACGGCGCAAAAGCGAGCCAGGTGGGCGACCGATAAGGCCAGGACCGGTCGGCGTCGGAGTCACGCGAATTCCGCGCTCCTCGATGGATACCGAGCCGTTCTTGATTGTCTTTTTGCGCCTACGCTCTGAGGGCCAGTCAAATCAATACATATTAATTGACATTCCGCTGACAATTCAGCCGTCTGACTATATTACAGACCTCTACATTATTTCTAAATATACCATTGCAACCGCAAGAGCCGGAGCGACGAAATAATTAAAAAAATATACTCCATTTAGACAAAAGATCAAACTAGACCAAAAAGGCCAAAAGAGCACGGGTGGACCAAAGATACTGATAAAAAGGTTCGCACTTTTAAGGGGTTAACCGTTACTTCTTGGTGGAATGCCATATATTTGAATAAAGCACAAGGTATGTAATATTTTCGCAATTGTATTTTCTCCTGATCAACGCCGGTCCCTCATGGTGACCATTATCAACAGATAAAATACAATTTAAAGTAAGGCTTTTCTCAATTCTTGAACCAATTGTTTTGTATACCCGGTAACTATTGACTATTTTTTTTTGTATAAATAGCCATGTTTCAATTCGTATTGTATCATCCAGTTGATAATGCTTGCGATGTGCCAAACCGGTCATGGTCTGGAGAATGTATAGTTGCGAAAATAGTACTAAACATAGTGTTTTATTACTAAAAAGAAGTTCGTACATGTCGTTCACATCATATACTAAAATCGAAACAGCAGACCACTAGAAACGAAATACTTTACATGAAAAGAATATTGACGGACAGTCGCGTTCCTTGTACACGACAATATTATCTTTTACAGCTTCGCACTGAAAGACTAGAAAGCGAAGCTTTGAGCAGGGTAAGTTTTATAATCTCATATCGATGTGGCCAAAACCGTATCCAGCGTTGCGTTGATCAAAAGCACTATTCTAGAAAACATATATATTAGATCTACATGTATTAATATCAACAAATGGCGGGATTAAAATACATTTGGATTCTAAAAACGATGATAAGCAATAGAAATTTTTGATTGCCGAAGTGCATACGGTCATATCAATATTTCTTTTCTGGCCAACACACGTGTGGCAACAAATTCCATTCTAGCATCAGAATATTTCGGAGGAAACCGGTAATTTCAAAGCCACGCCCATCGAGTGCTTTCATTCTACAAGACATTCTGCAAGGTGAAATTTTATTGACATTCACACTGAGATTATGCAGACTTATTTATCGTTTGTTGAAAAATGCCTTTTCATAAAATTAATTGCAGTAACTTGGTAGATCTCCGTTATAAGATAAATATATTAAAGTTTCACATAAGGTGTATCTAACTTGACGATAGACGATAGCGCGATACCGAGATAGCTATCATATTTATTAAATAACTGTTATATTGCATATATTGGTAATAATATATCCTTTATAAAAACAAATGAATTGTAGTACACCCAATTTCATTGATTTGTCTTTCAATGTGACAAGCTGTACGTTACTTGTCGACTATTATGCTGAAGGTATATTTTATTTTAGAATATTCTGAAATCGGGTAAAATTGATCGCAAACTGTTATCTGTAATAGCTACAGATTTTATAATTTTACTTTAAAAGTCCGGTGGACACTTCGAATAATAAAAAATATTATACATACATATATTGTATGTTATAATGTATTATATTAAAAAGTTTTTCAAAAGTTAAAATGTTTGAAAACAAATAAATATTTCTTTAAAAAAAAGGATCTTTCATGTCAAATGAAGTCAAGAACATTCAATTCAACATCCTTTTCAGAAAAATTACGTTCTAAGTATTGGACAAGACCAGAAAACAAATATTAAAAAAAAGGTAATTTATTTTCAAAAACGATTGCGCTGAAGTGACTTTCCTGATTCAAGTAGATATGCGATGGTTAAAATGTTATGAAGAGCTGCTCATAAAAATGGATAATGAAGATATATCTTGACAAAACATACTTTATCGGAGAATAATCCATTATTTGATTGAACAGCCAGTTTACCAAAATTACCGTGCAGGAAAACGTCCTGTATGCACCTATATCCGACCGTTGACCACAAGTACGACTGTCAGGGAAGAATTGTTGGAATTGTAATAGATTAACCTATTTTTGGAATAACTTCATCTTCAAATTTGAAATGAATTTGATGAAAAATGTTTTTAATCGGCCTTTTACAAGCATTAGTGCGTACGTATAAGAATTATGATTCAACTATTTTGAATAATCACTGAAAATCGATAAAGACTCTTTCCAAAAAAGCAATGCGTCCGTGCTAAATTGGTTCATGGTTAACCATAATATTTCCCGTCTTTAAACTAAATTCAACAACATTAATGAGTATAAAAATAAACTAAGGATTAAAAATTCGAATGAATACCTTCAGTGAATGAGGTTTACACATAATTTTATAATATTATTAAAGACTTTTAATGTGTTAACTGTCACTTCGCGGTGGAAAAGCTTTATTTTTATTAGTACTATTTTGACAATATGTTTTATGATCAAGACCGGTTTCACTCATCATTATTTAAAATATACAAACAACATACTAACGTAAGTAAAGTAGTGGTAGTGTAGCAAATAAATTCGATTAAAGAATTCAGAAATATACAAGAGATTTGAATTTTTTACCAAAATTATGAGTTCTTTAAGATTATCTGAAAGTAACTATATAATATTTTACGAAACGTGATAAGTTTAATGAGGAAAAAATTGCTTCGAGTTTTCGCGGAATACCGGTTCAGAATCACTGCCTCAGTAAAAAAAAATATAACAAGTTCTTTATGTATATCGTTATCTAATTGAGGGCCTGATGTAGACGTTTCGTTTTATCTATTATTTATTCCTGCTTTCTTCTTCTCTGAAAACACACGTTTAAGTCAATTTTTGAACAAAATCTCATTATTTTGTAAATTTACTTGATTTAAGAAATCGAGTGAAACTATCTATTTATACAGTATTGCTTCAATCTGAAGAGGCATTTTAAACCAGTTAATGAGTTAGTCTTAGTGTTACATTTAATTGATTTCCAAACTTTTTCGGATGCAAATATTCTCTCAAATATTTTGTTGCCTGTACATTATTTTTTTATAAAGAATATAAAAATAAATTAATACTTTACACGATAAGTTCTGTACTCAAAAATTATGTCAGTATAAAGCCATTTTTTATAATTTTCAACCGAGACATCAATATGAACTTGCTTATTGATCGGATGGCATTCACTTGTTAAAAATCTATTATATGTAAATAGGGTGAAAATAGCCAGAGTTCTAGAAGATTTTTTAAGATTGTTGTTGATTGTAAGCAGTCACGAGAGGGTCAAGGATATACCAACACGACTTATTTCAAAATTAATTCAGTATTGTTGGTACTAAGCGAACTTAAGGAGAGAACAAATCAGATTATATTTCAATACTGTACTGTTGATAATCCTATATGTGTTAGTATAAACTATCCTTACAACCTACTGCAATTTGCCGTCTCAAGTCAAGTGTCAGCAGTCAGCAAAGGATTATAATAAAGGTTCAGTGCAGAATCGACACGTTTGGTTTTGAATTATTCAAATGTCAAATGAAAAGTAGGGTGATTTTTCAATTGAAAATATGGAACCCTTGCCCTCGCTTTGATTGCCCCAAATCTACGCCATTCGTTGCCATATAACGTATAGCGCCATTCAATCAATTACTATTGAAAATAACCGTGCTTTTGCCAATGCTATACGTGGTATAATTATAGGACAGTCGGCTTTATACCAGACAATGTATATTTGCAAATGGTTTTCCAAGCGTGTGTCAAAAGAGTTTTCGACCACATGATAGAGATCCAAAGCTACTGCAAGATTACTTTCATGAGATAGCCGAATATGACCATATTATAACTTTGTGTGATTATTTTCTGTGTGATATAGACCAGTGGTTCTCTTGTAAAATTTCATTGTGGTCACATTATATATTCCTACGGAAACGCCTCGTGGCCCGCACCGGTACACATTAATTTGAAAAAAAAACACTTACTTTTAAATATTAATAATTACTATTCTACGAGTCTGTTAATGGCTATAGCAAATCATATGTTGACGCACGTGGAACCTACTGATATAAACTATTTGGATATCAATTTAAGCTCAACGAATAAGTTGTTCATTTTTTTTATTTAAAAATTAATTTCAAACATTTTAAGAACAATTCAAGGAATAGCTTTTACTTTACAGACAATAAAACGCAATAAAGTCGTATTCGTTTATTTTATAGAGGAAACTGGAGTACCATAAACAGACCACTTGCAGTTTTAAATGAAGAAAAAATGTGTTTTACATTATAAAAATGTCTCGCCACAAAAAAGAAACATTAAAAAGCTTATAAAAAAAATGTAACAGTTTACACCTGAAAAGTAGCATAGAAATTCAAGGGAACCTGCGACAATGGTCGCTGCTGAAACAACATATGAGAACCTCATCTTCACCAACCATTTCAGATATTATTCATGACAATAAGTAAAATGACAATATTGATACACTGCCATTGGTTAAAATTTTGTGAACTTATTAGTTACTTCCTTGTCATTACAACTAGTTTCCAATAATTTTCAAAACTATGGTATGATAGTCTGACGTTTCATAAATGAAACGAAAAAAAGTTGAAAAAAATGAACTGAATGTTTTGAAAATAGCAATGAGTTGATTTCTTAAAATCTTAAAATCTCAAAATCACTGGACCTTGGACAATGCTTGCTGATTTCAATTGTGCAATCAAAGAGATCTGTAAAATATATTTTTCGGTTATAATTTATATTGTGATTCATAATTTAGAACGAATAGCACATTTGCAACTGCGGCACATATACACACATATAACAGTGTCGTAGCGATAGTCATATATTTCAAAAATTATAGTGCTCTGGGCGTACTATCTGAATGATGTGTCAACAATTGTTTTCTGTTGAAGATAAGGCAAGAATTGTGATATATAGCATTAATTGATCAAAAAAACAATTGATTACAATCGCTCAGATTTGACAGTTTAGAAGGAAGCAAGGTGTGGGTTGGAATTCACAGCTAAGATGCGGTTAAATTTAATTAAATGATCGAAATGTTGTCTCTTTAAAGTGATTTTTTTATTTGTATTTGATGTACGATGTTTATTTGAAACGGGCTCACCTGTCTAGTGTCATATGAATCAGAAGGCTCCATGTTGGGTCGACTATCCTCAACTTTATCCATAATTTAATACACATCAGAACTTAAAAGGATTTCACTAAGAACAGCTTTCTGATGAGGGAATTCTGAGTAAACATGTGACAATGCATGTATTGAAAACGTTCATACTGAGCATGGCATTTGTTAAAAATGTCATAACTTGACCCAGCCTACGCAGGGCTGACAAGCAAAACAAGACATAGGCATCCCGGCAATTCAAGATGACTTTTTTCTCACAGTCTGATGTGAACCACTATACTGATTACGGGCTATTTACTGGAATTAAAAGGAGAAGATATTAACGATTCTTATTATAAATTGAGCTTTTTAAACTTGCTGTGATCCAACATTTCAATAGCGACAGGCCTTTTGCCCCAATTCAACGGACTCAGAATTGAGCTAAAACAACGACATCTACCGCACAATGGCGTAATATTTTCTGGACGGCCAAAAATGATCTCATTTATTTGTATTGCAAACAAACAAAATTTATAATCAAATTTAAAAATTTCTACGAATTCATCACAGGCTAGCTACCTTGTAAGCCTGAAGATATTTATCAAAAAACCGAAACACGTGTAACTATTCATAACACATCAAATGGCATAAAAAGATTTTTTTTATTGAATTAACAAAATGCTATCAACAAATTATTTTTGATAAAAACAAAACAAAACAATTTTAGTTTGTTTTCTATAAGTGGTATAAGTAAGTTATGTTTTTTTTTTTAATTCAATTAATAGAATTTAATTTAATGAATAATATTGCATTGCTTTAATTTAGTTAATTCAATTTTTATGCTTCATGTTATCATGATTATATATTATTTTTACAATAACGTAGCAACTTCTAAATGTTATTATTAATTATATGATACTATGTCACCAAATAACACCAAGCAAGAAAAAAACCTCGATAAGGCTTAGAGATGATATTATAAGTTACAACATCAACCAAAAACAAATGTGCAATTTTTTTAAAATCAAATAATTTAAATAAATCTTGAGGAAATATTTTGTCATAAAAATTGGATTGCAGGTGATTTATTACACAATGAAGTTAAATTGTATTTTTGTAATATATTTTTATTGAGATTTTAGAAAAGTTCTATTTCTTATTTTCCTTAAGAAAGTTTGATACTCCTGGGCTAGGTTTTCTTACGTGTAATAGAAAATTTAGTAGCTATATTAACAATATTTGGCCATTTGGACAACACAGTAAAATTTATGATAACCTCTACATTGAAATAAATTGCCTCCATCACTAAAAAATTACAATATTTTTTAAGGCATTACTTTTTGTATAAATGTTGTATATTTTTGATTACACTTATGTATAAATTGATGTCAAAAGTATATTCGTGTATGGTTATTCGTTAATGTTAAAATTATATCTATAGTGAATACTTATGATTAATCAGTTTCAGTGTATTATACTTGTCTATGAGTGTATGGTAGCTGTCATTTTAGTTATTTTTGTGTTCGCGGCGGCTGTACTGCCGCGGTGTTACTACGTTACGTTGTTTTTTTTATCGTGTCGGAGAGTCTCGCAAACAGATTTTCAATGTTTTAATTTTGAGTGTGAGAATTGTATTAAAAATATAAAGACAATCAAATATTATATTCTTATAATGCCACGAGAATCCTCTGATCAATACAAGGATCGTTCTAGACGACGAGATTCGCCGGATAGTTCAGATTCTGAATACTCCCAAAAATCTTCAAAGCGCAAACATAAAAGTGAACGAAGTAGAAGGTCTCGTTCCAGAGAAAAATCTAGTTCGCACTATCGCTATCGTCGGTCCTCGAGTCGCGGCAAAAAAAAGTCTAGAAGAAGTGCGTCCAGAAGTCCATCGAGATATTATAGTTCGAGGAGAAGATCGCCCTCTAGAGAAAGATATGCTAAACGAAGATCACGATCGATTTCTAGAGATCGGTCTGAATCGCACAGGGAAGCTCCAGATCGAAATACTAAAGTGAAACACAAAACTTTCCATAAATATAGTAAAAATGATTCTAGAAAAAAAAGTTCATCCAGAAGCGCATCACCGTATAATAAAGATGGTATGATTGATTGTTTTAGTCTAACACAGGTGTGGGAAATCTGCGGCCTTAAGGTCGCTTGTGGCTTTTTGACTGATGCCAATTTTTTTTTTTTGAAATACATTGATTATTTTTCATAAATACACAATTAAATTATTCAATACATTTTCTTTGATCAAAAAATTATATGTAAGAGTTTAGAAAAAAAATGTAATAAACTCAAGTATGTTTGACAGTAGAAATGCATATATATATACTCTTATATGTGTAACGTACTATGATATGTAGGTATGCAGCGTGATGATTGATAATTAGTACTCAAGGTCTCAACAAAATATAATAAAATATGATTTCTTGAAATACATACATATTTCTAACATTTTTTTAATAATATAATAAATTAGATTTGTAAAGATGTATTTTTCATAAAAAAACAATTTCAATTGTGTTTTGGCTAATTTATATTGTGAATTAAAATATTTAGTTCATAGGGTTGAGGGGTGTCAAAGTTATCTTTAGTGTGGCCTTATGTTGAATCAGACAGGTGAATGTGGCCTTTTGAAATGAAAAGGTTCCCCACCCCTAGTCTATCATATGATATTGTTTTATAAAGTATATGTTAAGTAATTTTAAATGTCTACACATTGTACTTGCTGTTAAAAAGATGAATAGATACATTTGTCAGATTTGGCGAGAGATTATTTGACTTTGTGAGTATTTCTTAGATTAGGAAATGTTCCTTATTACTTCATGGTTACGGAGAAACATTGCAACCGGTCAACTCGCGGTCCAGAGAGCCTTGATACTCTCTCTACTCTTTTGGCCGGTATGATTCAGGCTTCCTTAACAGTCATCAAATACTATCTACATCTTGTACTCAGCGGAACTGAGGGATGTGGGCACGTTTTTGTAAAATACAAAATAATCATAGTGTTATCACTCATATCATAAAGCATAACCAATTCATTGTTCATTTTATTCAAAGACATGTTTATCAAAATGTCGACCGAAAAGGTAGTAAACCTTACTAGTGAACTCATATTTACAATTTGATAAAAATACTGTCGACTTTATGACATGATTCGCCAACTTGTTGATATATTATAGTTAACGATCCAATGGTGTAAGATTTGCAGGGCATGTGAAAGAACTCTGTTTATATAGAAAAATATTGTATCAATAAAATGCCCTGTTACATTTTCCATTTATATTTACAAAAATTCACTGATGTTATTTGAATATTTAAAAATTTTATCTATAAAATCAAGTTATGAATATTTATTGTACCTTTTTTTTTCAATTTATTGAGTATTGAATCTCTAAATATATAGCTTTTTCTATTATCCATTCTAACTTTGATAAAAAAAATTAACAAGATCCATATTCTAATATTACTACCTCTATGGAGATAAAATTATCTGTCCCTGGGATCAGATTATTTTCTTTTATAAGTAAAACAATTACAAATTATGTTTTATTTGTTTAAATATAATGCCATTCCACTAAGAAGTGACAGTTAAAAGATTAAAAGTGTGTTATATTTTCTCAACTTTCAGAAACCATTCAGAGCGTGGACTCTTCAAAAAAATACATCATCGATGACACCGAAAGTAAAATAAAAAAGGCAATCAAAGCTGCAGAAGCTGTCGGCCTCACAATGTGTAAGCTTCCTTCTTACGAATACAAAGAAGTCGAAGTGAAAGAAGATATGCCGACCATACAAGACAGAAATGTTCTCGACGAATTGAACAGTGAAAGTTTTGCACCCAAACAATTTCTTTCATCAAGAAGTAAGAAAATACCTGAAAACATTGTTATCGACTTAGATTCGGAGACTGTAAAATTGGCAGATGTAGAAATACCAAAAGCAGAGTCTCTATTTCACCCAGAGGTAAGTGAACATGCCAGTATGATGTTAATCGTTTTATATGATGTTTTGCTTCATTTTTCTTGCAGGTGGTATATCCGTTACATGCCATCTAAAACTGTTGCTGCTCAAAATTTTTCTCCATTTTATTGAATATCTATATCATATGTATCCTAACCTCTATTAAGTTAGATACACATGGTCTAGCAGTAAACTTTTCCCTGGGATCAGATGGATCTCGGTTTCTGGCCGGATCAATACTATTTTTTTTTCACATTACATTACATTTGACACCTTAGATATTGGCCTTTTTTTCTCAAGTGACTTGAAAAATTTGTCTCCATATTTTAAGTTTGCAAACTATGGTAACTTTTTCTTACTAAATATTATGTTCATTTGTCACAAAAATTATTGGGTTTTCTTTGATTCCCAGATATGATCAATTTGGATTTTCAAAGTTCTCATTGAATTGTCTGCAGGACCACATTATTATTTGTGGCATTTAGCACATTTTCTATATAGCAAACAATATTTACCAGAAATTATATCTGTAGATTGGAAAAAGGCGATTCCCACTTGAATCAAATATTCAATGTTATGCTTAGATTATTCAGTACAACATCTTTATCATTTTATTTCTATATCATTTAGTTTTATTGTTATACTGCGGAATTATGTGTGCATTTTTTTAAAATTGCAGTCCTAGATGAAATGAATAATATTGTGTTGAAAATATAGGCAGGTATACATTATTATGAATACTTTTAACTTTTTTCAGTTGTTTCCTGATGAAAAAATAAGAATGGAAAAATGGGTCAGAAAAATGTTTCAATTTAGGCAGAAGGCTTTGAGAGGAGAAATTTAAAAATTGTCACTATTATATTTCACCATTGCTTTCACTGAATTTCAACATAGAATGTAGATAATTTTTAAAGTATGATGTTATTAAATCATTTAATACTTTGTTTTAATTACTTATACCTTAAAATATATGAAAAATAATATATCTATACAAAATGCATATAATATACTATTTCCTGAGTCTTTCGACGAAAAAAATCATCCTCGAGAGAAAACTATATCTATTGTTGATTAAAAAATAAAAAAAAAATCACCATATGCTATTTGCTTTCAAAGCACTCAATTTCAATTTCGAGGATTTTTAATGTCGCATATGATTGATGATGATGGTGAAAGTCTGACTGTTGGCCTACTCTTTAGAATTAGGTTTAACAAAGGCAGCCAAGTGCTCTGTGATGTATTATTAGGATAGGCAGAAATGAAAAAATATGATAAAAAATCAATATCTTTCAATAGTAAACCGTAAATCATAAATCAATATATTTATAAGCAATTTGAACACAAATATTTTTTAAGTTTGCTTAACTAGCACGAAGTATAAATAGTTTTTAAATTGGTGTATCTAGAAATATATGTAAATTGGTTTCTGATATTGGCCATGCGAAAAATGTGTTTCTATTTCCATTAATCGTTAGTTTGTGTGCAATGAGGGTCGTTATGGCTCAGACATGTCACTGTGTTCAATTTTTGTGGTTTTTTGAGGGTAAGGAAAGACAAGAGTAAGAAAAGTTATCATCACAGCCAGGGCTGTAGAGTTGCTAATAAAACACCACTCCGACATTGACCAACAACTCAACTCTGACTAAAAAAAAATTATTTTGTGAGGTTTTATCCTATCTTTCCTATGTATGTGCATTGAATTAAAGATCAACCAAAGAATCCGGAAAGTTGATCATCAAGATATTTTTTTTTATCGTCTTATCGAAAAAATAGTCAGACACTCATTTTCCACGACTCTGACTCTGATCAAAACACTGTGATTCCACTACTCCAACTCTACAGCCCAGGTCACAGTAAAATTAATTAAATTGTGTATCTTAAAGCTCAATATCGGCAAGGGTAAGAGAATAATATATATTTTATAGGTAAAGCTAAAATTGTTATTCAGTATTGAATGCTCAATCAATACAAATCATTATTCACAAAGCCTATGTGATGAATAAGCTTGTTGCTAGTTGAGGCGAAGATAGGTATTACATAGAGTAAACATTTAATCCTGTGACAATTTAAGAGAGACCACTTAGATTTAATCATATAATTAGAAAATCAAATTGAAATGTAAAAACAAGCCATTGATTGAATTGGCATTCACTTCACGAAAATTTAGTGTCATTGTGTTTAAATAAAAAGCTAGGCGGTTGGAAAAGGAGAGAGGAGATGTTGTGCACCTTTTCTGCACAGCTATATATAGATAAGCAAATGTTAGTTTTAAGCATAGTTCTGACGATGGCGTGAGCCGAAATAGCTATCAACTATATTTGTTAAAAATAATTTTGTAGAACTAAAATACATTGCTATTTTTTCACCGTGTTAAAACAAGCCTTTTGGACAGCTTACTTTAGAATTTGACATACCCAAGTCGCAAATGTTCACTGGAGAAGTTTTTCTTGATGTTGGGTAACTTCACTCATTTGCTTTTGGTGATTTGGTCAGGTTGCTTGGGCAATTTGCGCTTTCTAAGAAAAAATGAGAAGTTTAATCAACAAAAATCTTCAAAGCCCGCTGGGTGATTGTCCTAAATGCTTCACTTATAAAAGAAACATATAAATAACAAGCAAATTATTTCTTAACTCACATTGACCATAAAGTCAAATGAAATTTTCATTGTCACAGATTGAGAATAGGCATTTTCAAAAGAATAGATTGATGAACTTCGGTTTGTATAAGTTCCCGGAAATGGCTGAAATTTTTTGATGTTATTAATGTTGCATTAGGGTTGGTGTGTGATCTTCAGTTTTTGAACTCGTCAACCATTTCATTTTCATAAATATTTTGGCCAATATATATACATAAACATGTGCATATAAAAAGAATCTATGAAAGTAAAAATAAACCAATTTTATGCATATTAAATATGGTAATAGTATCAAACTAAATTTTAAAACTATCAGATCTGATGATAGTCGGCTATCAACAACCATATCTAAAAGTTTGTAAAGTTTATTACTTTCATATTTATAGGCCAATGCAAACATAAATGTAGAAATAATTACAAAAAAATATGTTTTACATTCATTTCTGAATAGATAGATTTGAGATCATTTTTTTAATGGACTGAATAATACTCAATATTGGTAGTAAATTATATAAACCAGTTAGGTCAAAACTTTTTATAAAATGATTCAGATGCATAGTAATCTAACTTTTCATCAACATGTTTAAATTTATATAAGACAAGAATTATGCCACAAGACTTTTTTATAAATTTTGTCATATGCTGGTGCTTCAGATAGTCTGATGATTATATTCATAAAATAAAAATATATATAGAGTCCTATACGTATAGTTGTAAAATATATTGGTTTCTTTAAAATGAAAAGTACAATATTCCACAATCTCAAAGAATTCAATTTTGAAAACATTAAATAATTATCCAATTCACTTTAAGAGGTCATTGCCGTTTATTTATGTATCATTTACCATTTATAAAGCGACACGACATTACATAACATATAAGTAGTATTTCAATAACAATCGGTATATTTACATCTAAATAGTCTAAATGAAATTTGACATGGGCTGAATCTTCTTCACATATTTTGCCGCTCCCGCTGTATGCGACCACTGTAAGTTTTTGACACAAGATTCCAGGAATCCATATATCTATCCATGCACATAGCTACGCACTTTTGTTCCGAGCTGTCTAAAGATGTTCCGGGCTTGTTAATGCACTTCTTGAAACATTTTTCAGTCATTTTTGTGAGTAATTCCTGGGCGTTCGCTACCGCGATCTGCTGCTTAACTTGATCCATTAGCTCATCTTTTTGAGCGCCAGTCAAACCACTCGGTTGCACGGAATCCATAATTCAAAATACTATTTTTCCTCGATTTTGATTGAATATGCTATGGAATAATTTACAACGCTGTCAGAGCCATAAGTTCATAACCTCGCTAACTTCTTCCTACAATTTTGTAGGGTTGCCATTTAGTAAGAATTGTGCTAATATCCCTAACATTGAGTTGATTGCTAGTAGTAGAAGGCAGGTAATGCGATTTAAACTTCAATTTTGCAAATACATTCGAAACTGATATTTTTCATAAATATGTACTCTTGATGAAGATAATTTAGCCCTTAATATCCCGATTGTGTTTATTTATTTAAAAACTGTTTGTTTACATATAATATCCATAAGTTTATCAAATAGATCATAAGATTGAAGTACAATTGAAAATATGTGTAAGATATATTATGTGCAGACGTCAAACCTAGGGCTTGCAATTTACCGTCAAATTTCAATTACCGGTAAACGGTAAATAATTTCTCCTATTACCGGTAATTGGAAAAAATAAACGTGGATTAGATTCACTTTTAAGGTGTTAACTGTCACTTCTTGATGGAAAGGCATGATATTTTAAATAATAAAAACACATTTTTTACTACTTATTTCCACAATATATTTTTTGATCAGGATGTATATTTTATGTAAATTGTTTCCTAGTTCTTGAACCCATGGTTTTGTACACATGCTACCTTTAACTCAAATTAATTTTTTGTTTTGTATAAATAGACTTGTTTGTAAATTGTATTCTATCAGTTGATAATGCTCGCGATGAGCGAAACCAGTCCTGATCAAAAAATATATTGTGGAAATAAGTACTAAAAAATGTGTTTTTATTATTTAAAAAAAAAAGAAAAAAAGTGGATTAGATTATTAAAGTACAACTGTATGTGGCTTTTTTACTTAAAAAGGTATCCTAGACTGAACTGTAAATAATTAAAATGCGTTTCGTGTAAATGATAATGCATGAAATGTAGTAATTTATTTAAAAAAAACTGCACTACCCTATTTTTTCGAGATAAATGAAATAAAAAATACACGTCTGTGTGTAAAAATATTATACATATATCATGTATTCTCTGAATTATAATATTTATTTATCTTGTCTCGTGTAAGTTGAACGTTACCTATTTTTTTTTAAACGCACTATTATGTAAAAAGTATTTTCCCGGTTTTTATAAATATAAATTTACCCATTTTAAACTAGCCATGACGAAGCAACTCGATAATGTCACCCAGATGCATATTTGCAATAAATTTTGGTTATAATATGCTTATAGCTGTCTAATTCGTAATAAAAATCATTTCTGGCGCATTTTTGGAGAATTACCGGTATTGCAAGCCCTAGTCAAACCGCTTTCAGCCAAGAATATTTCAAAAATAGCTCACTAGATCATTGATAATAGTACTATGCTATCGGTAGATTAAAATATTTATTTATTATTTTTGTAGTAGCAATCTCCAAAAATCTGTAGCCAGAATTTTAAGCGGTAAATTAAAAAATACTTTATAATGCACATTTTAAAAGAAAGTTTCCATCCATTTTCATTTATATACTTTTTTTATCATTTTACTACTACGTAACCTTTTAACAGATTTATGTAATGCAATTGGAGGTCCATGTATCTTTATTCTGGTCTCCCAAGTGTATATCAAAATAGACCAGACAAAAGTTTACCAAGTCAAAAATGGATTTTCCGAACTTGTATTCCCCACATATATATATGTATACAGATAAGAAAACTGTATGATTTACACAGCTACGCCTGCTTATGGATAGTTTAAATTAAAAGTTTAATAGCTAAATGCTCAAAATTTACATAAAATGACAAAATATTGTCTATGAACATTCTAAAAAACTAACTACCTACCTATTGGTACTACCAAGTAACTCAAATTGGCTAAATAGATTCCAGTTTGAGGTAAAAAATTTCAAGATATTTCATTATTTTTGTTTCTAAATGAGAACTAAAATCAATTGGCCTGTATCAAAAACATTAGTGAACAAAGAAAACCAAATATTTTTTTCAATCATTACTTTAAAAATATCAATGTTTACACATAAATGCTGATAAAGATTTTTTTCAATGGATTAAAAATAGTTTACTCAAGTTATTTAATAGGTCTATAAATATTCATGTGACATTTTGCAATGCCATTGTTAACGATAAATCCAGGTTTTGTTCCTATTAATTGTATGCAGATTTTTTTTCTTAATGGCATGGTAAGTACTTAATAAACAAATTAATATTTTTTCTGATAAACGCATAGTAAAAGTTATGTGTGGGAAACATTTCACAAAATAATATGGCTACATATGAATTTTTCTAAGGTGTTAACAGTCACCACTTGATGAAATGGCATGATATTTTAAATAATACAAACACATTTTTTAATACTATTTTATGATAAAGTCCGTTTTTGCTCATTGTAAGCATTATCAACTAATCAGAAAACTGGTCCTGATCATAAAATATATTGTGGAAATAGTTCTAAAAAATGTGTTTTTATTATTTAAAATACACATGAAATTTTTAAGTAGGCGTGGTTGCCCTAATCTGGTAATTTTATTAAATTTCAGTCCACGCAGACTTTTGTCCTATACACTCTTTCTATGGCAAAAGAATGAACAGTATTTATGTATCTGTTCTTTTGCTAGGCTTTAATTTTATCTGTATTCAGATTCTATGAAAACTTACTATGTTCATAAATTTTAGAGGATTAAATATATTCAATATGAAAAAGTATCAATCCTTCTTTATAATTGTATTTTTATATGTGTCGTGTCGTTCTATTTCTAGTTGAGGAATTTCTGGGAACCATTATTTTTCTTAAACAAAATTTTTCCAATTTCAGATTTCAAACACTGGAACTATTTCTGATCTCTACAAAGAATTGACTCATAAACAACTGATGGAAATTACTCACTCTTCATTGTACACTATTTTACGTACTGACAATTTACTTAGTGACACTCCATCAGATGTAACATTAGAAGAAGTGCTATTAAAGGTAAATAATTTTATTTCTTTGTCCCACCATTGATTTGGAGAGCGTCTGAGCCTATTTTAATCATGCCAACATACAAGTAAAGTCAATTTTATTATTCCTCTGGTTGTTTTATTATTTGTGACATGCATTTCACCGATAGGTTAGGCTATGCTGTATTATCTGTCCAAAAACTGAACATTTGAATTTTCAAACAGCCTACTTCGATGGGATCATTGTCATCGATATCATGTAATCTGTTTTCATAGGAAAACTACTTTTTCACTTACTTGCAAACAAAAAATACAGCTTTAGTAAAGCCTCGCATTATACATTACAGTACGTTTTTGAGGGGCCTCTCAAAAAAGCCATATTTTTATGGTAGCAGTTTGCAAGAAAATTATTCATATTTATGGCAGGGGGCTGTTGCAATTTTTTTTTTCAAATATCAATGTGAAGCTGTATAGTTTTTTCCAGATAGCTGTTGAGCACGGGCAGTCGATTACCTTGACGGTTTTGAGAGATAATGATAGCTCGATCAGCGTTATCGTAAGTTGATTTGCTATAAATTATAAACAAATTTATCAGACTTGAAATGATTTTGAATATTCTTAGCTGTATGATTTCAATGGATTTGAAAACCATCAATTTTATGCACAAACTGTTGTTTTGTCTCTGCTCTGTGTCAATGCAATTTACTATATACGATTATGGAAATTTTTGTTCATTTCACAATGTGGGCATGTATTTGACAACTCTCAATATGCTAGACAAATACCAACAGTGGACTCCAGTTATCAATGTGAATATCAAATTAAGATATTTTGCAATTTAAATTAGTGATTTATTGATTGAATTGGCATTCACTTGGTAGAATCCATTAGAACACGGTGAAAAGAATAGCAATGTATTTTAGTTCTACAAAATTATTTTTTAAAATATAGTTGATAGCTATTTCGGCTCACCCATCGTCAGAACTATGCTTAAACTAACATTTGCTTATCTATATATAGCTGTGTAGAAAAGGTACACAATACATCTTCTCCCCTGTTTTAACGACGTTGCTTGTTTCCTGCTCGCAATAAAACTAATTGTAAATGAAACTAAAAGGGCGGCTATATCAATAAATTCACATATGACACAGAAGTGGTCCATTACAGAAACAAAGGAACACCACACAGAGGATTCAATAATGGTGACCGACATATATTAGTTTGTTCATTAAGAATCCTTTGTGATAGTGGATATCTATTGATTTCCAGCTGTTCCAAAGCCGTCATCCTACGACCCTTACTACAAAGATGCAAAGAACACTTAGGCGCTGAGTTTGAATTTATATTACGTGATTCCTTTATAACGTGATTAGCGAATCGTGAATCTGTTTTTTTACTGTTGAATGATCTTAAGTGTTCCTTAGCTCGAGTGGATATACTTCTACCTGTCTGTCCGATATAAATGGACAAACATGAGCCACAGGACATTTTATAAATACCGCTTCTGTCAAGTTTATTAATTTTATCTTTACTATTTTTAAGATGTCTGCCTAAATTGTTGTTGACCTTGAAAGCTACGTTTACTGAGTTTTTAATTTCCCGATGAATTTTTTCACTAATGCTACCTAGGTAATTGGTGACGATGGCTTGAGCTGAAATAGTTATCAACTATATTTTAAAAAATAATTTTGTAGAACTAAAATACATTGCTATTCTTTTCACCGTGTTAAATTAGTGATCTTTTGGACACTGGTGTTTGTGATGTTCTTTCTCCTTGAGTTTATACAAAGGAACATATAAAAATTCTCAACATTATTTTAGGTTATTTATTAAGGTTTTCCAATTTGAAAATATTTGTGCACTGGCTGAAAGTTGTAATGTCAGACATACATATATATATTTTCCAAATTTGAATTGTTGCAATTTTGTACAATTCCATATGTTTTGTCACAAACAACTCAGATTTCGCCCTTCGGCATCTTCAGGCATTCCATCATACACACATACATCATCATCGTGTGATGGAATGCCTGAAGATGCCGAAGGGCGAAACCTGAATTGTTTGTGACAAAACATGTGGAATCGTGCAAAATTGCTACAATTCAAATTTGATATTGAAACTCCATCAAGCACCTTCAGTCGATATCATAAATTATATATTTTCCATTTAAATCTCTCGCGAACACAGCTTCGGGCCACTTTACAAGATGTGCTGTATAGTGCGTTAAATTAATAATAACGTTTATACTTCACTACGCCTACCGAAAACGTATATGAGGCGTCCTGGAACACCCGATGGTGCTTACTGCGGACATACCATTGGCATCTTTTCACATGTTGGACTTTAGAGTCAAAAGTAAATTCAATATTCAATATTAGCTTTGAAGATTTATTAAGAAATGTTTAAGCAAGGACTATAAATATAGCATATTTTTTAGGCCTATCATAAGCGTTGATTATTTGAAGCAATATTCTGCAACATTATTAGTTGCTAAGCAAATTTGGTTTAAAAAATAATTAATCCATAATATATTTTGGGATAATACTGTATTGTTGTAGTCAGTTTCCCTTTTCATTATGAACGGTTTATATTGTGTATTTATAGCAACCAGGTATTAGCCGATGGTTGAAGATTTACTAGTAAATATCTAAAATTGATTCATTGTTGTATCTTAAATGTTTCTTGAAAATTTCATTGAAATATACTAACACATTCAAAAGTTATCGACAAATTAAAATTTGCTGATATTTATCAAATATTAAGTATCTGGAGTATCAATTTTGAATTATTGGTGCTATATAAGTAAAGTGTCAATGATGTAACCATTTAATTTTATGAGCATTTATTGAAATATGAATCATAATAAGATAAAAAATTCATCACAATTTCAGATTCCACAAAGCGGTTCCACAGTTTTTATGTTGAAAAAAGCGATACGCCGCAGTTTTGAATTACATCTGAGAAGATCTAAGGCAAGCAATATCAAGATCTCATGGCGGTATATATGGCGCACACATTATTTGGAACATGAGGGTCAGCTATTAAGCAATGACTCTGACTTCCTCATAGACTACGGGGTGATTAATAGATCCATTATAAAATTTACTAAAAAAGTTAAAAAAACCAACAGTTCATGTTGCTGAGACCACTACAAGAAATAAAGGAGTGATGGAATGTACAATGAGTTTTTTTTTTTACTAAATTCATTTGAGATAATAAGGAATATTTAAGAACAACTTCAAATAAATGAAAAATTACAAATCCAGGGGACCAGCTAATTTATACTGAGTTACATTACATAATGAAATGAGATGAAGGATGTTTTAAAATTAAACAGTTTTGATATTTACTATTTCACTTTTACTGTTATTGCTTATATGTTGCAAATTTATAAAAGTTAATAACTAATTATGCTGCATATAATTATTTTGATTGTTTCCAAATCATTATCTTGAATTATGACAAACTATGACAAATTACTTCTGTGCATTGTTTAATATGGGAGTTTTACTTACCAATAGAACTCTTGCTGTGTTTCCAGCAATGCCCAAGATCCGAAATGAGATGTGCTTTCCTTTCTTTCAAGCGGTACATTTAAATTCTATGTTTGCAACACCTTCCATGTTCTCACCCACGCCACGCCAACCCGGTGACTGCAATTTACATCATTACCACTCATGTGCACCAGGTAAGGGTTCCTGTATTTTGGACATTACTGGAAACACAATAAGAGTTTTATTGGTAGGTAAAATTCTCATATTGTGTGTTCTGTGCAATATCCAAGATCTAAAATGAGTGAATGTATGTTATGACCAGGTGGCTGGGGAGACAATACCATTAATCTGAGATCTCTAACAGTATTCTGCCGAATGGTAAAGGTTAAAGGTAAGGTCTTGCAGCCATGTAGACTGATTGGAACAGGTTAGTGATATTACCTTCTGAAAGGGTCAGTTCACTTTTACTTGCTATTGTCTATGCTCAACCCAATTTCCTATAATTGTTTTAGTGGCAGGGTTTTTGGGGGGCCCTCGGCAGTAACAAAGTTCTAGGAGGTCTCCGTCTTTACTCTGCTTCTCTTTCAAGGTCCATACCAATTGTCAGAGCCAGTGTACCGGGTCTACATTTAATATGTCTCCTTTGCGAATACACCATCCGGATTGCTGACTAGCTGAATCTGTCTTAAAACTCAGCATGAGTCATAATGTTATAAGGTCTGATCATCTCTAAACCCACTATCCGTATATCTCTGCAATGTTTCATCATGTACTCTTCTACTTGACTTCACTCAGAGTAATGTTGCCATCCTACGGGATAACTCACATAGCACATTGAAGACAGGTCCTTCTCTTCTCTGCTATCCTGTTTCATGGCTAAGGATACACAAAGCACTTATCTTGGTCTGAATCTTGCCTGTCTCAGGAATCTGGAATTCTGCTGCTGCCGGGGAGTCTGAGGTTATAGGGATGACTTCAATGTAATGGTATGCACGCTCCCCCTAACATCAGAAAGGGAAAGGGTGTCGATGCTTTTTCTGCCTTCCACACTTCCGACAGAAGTGCTGAGGACCACCCCACCTGAAGCCCTTACGTCTTTAGCGGCGCTTTCTTAGATGGTTTCTCCCTATGAAGATGCCTTCGGTTGCACCTATCTATAGTAGGTTTCCATTGTTGACCGCTTTTAGCCTGGGCATTAAGATTCACTCTCAAAGGGGCAACCTGTCATCCTCAGAAGAGGGTCCAGGCTTGCAAGGAGTTCCTACATTTAACTGGCGATTATATCTAAACCATTTGTTCGGCAGTTCACACTCTGACGTGCATATAGTTGCGTTCTTCATTGACGTATGAGCCAAAACACTGGCGTCGATGTATACTTCTTGAGTTTCGCTGATGCTAAGTTCAGCCTCTTCAGCCGTGCCAATTGCCTTAGTTGCAGTCGGGCGGTTGGAACAGCTTCTACTGGAGGTTGAAGAAATACCTTTGGTCACCTCACGAGACTTTTTGGTTGTAAGGTGATCGGTAGGTCCCATTCCCAACAAGACAACATACATTTGACAGCTGGGTCATTAGGTTCTCCAGTTTACTTAAAGTGATCGTCCCGATCGGTCTTCGGTGCACGTCCAGCGTGCCCTCTTTCTCCGAAGCTGAAACATCATCCGATGCCAAGGATTCACATCACATATGTTTTTTAAAAAATAATTTTGTGTAACTATATAAATTAGTACGCAAATCATAAGATATTTTCACAAAATATAACCAACACATGTTGATGTATATGGATTCGTTTTTGCCAATGCATGCTAATTACGAATGATGTAAATCGCAAAGTATTTTTAATTTAATGACGGTGCCGTGTGGTTGGGGGGGGACATTGGACAAGCGTCAGCAGGTGTTGCCAACATAGGAGTTCAATGTACTGCTTGAAACAAAGGAAGGCACACCTTTTTTTGGACCTTGGACATTACATAAACACAAAATAAACCTTTAATTGATATATTAAAATAGTTTTGCTCTTGAATATGTACACGGCGAAACAGTGTCACTTTTGATTGAACTCAATACTTTTGACACGGTGAAACTCAAAATGCAAAGCAACCGTTAAAATTTTACAGTGGTTCAAATTCAGGTTGCGGCATAGGTTCAGCGGGTAGTGGTTCGAATTCTCCTGTACTGTCCATGTAACTATCCAATCCTTGGCCTTCTCTCCGGTCCGGCTCTGCTACGTCTGCGGCCACCGAGTCCTGCTGTGGGTCAGGGAGAGGTGCAGGCGAGGGCAAGTCAGACTCTCCGTCGGGATGCTGGACGCAAGGTGTTGCCAAAGGCCGGTCGTATGCCTCATTTTTTAATTGTTCAATTTCAATCTGAAATGTGAATGTTAAAACACATGCACCATTATCGTTGCGCTGTATTAAAAAGCTATCTAATCTAGAACGGAATTTGTATTGAAAAAACTATATGTTACGAGCTCAGAGTGCAATATTTTATATTGTCATAATATTTATTGATGCAGCAAAAAATTGCACTGACCTGATCTTGTTGCAAAACTGAGGGAGGCGCCAGATCGTCCAGGGATAACTGAGCATCGAGAACGGAGGGCGGTGCGGGATAATCGGACAAGCTCTCCACCTGAAACATGAAATCCAAATAATATTAATACACATCGGCAACCGGGCAACTGGATATTGAAAAAAGTCAAAAGATAAGTTAACAAACCTGACTCTGAAGAAGAGGTTCCTCTTGTTCTTTATTTCTTTGAAGTCCTAATGAATCCATCATACCATGCTTCGTTGTAGCCACAGCGACCGTATTGGCTTTTGCATCCTCCTCTGAAGGATAGGCACTCTGCCTTTCACACTGGGCAAGATGCAACGCTAAGGCGTTTCCTGCGGTAAATAACATAAATAAGTGTTACATGACTCAGGTGATGAGGTTTTTTTAAATTATAATTTTTTTTTTCAAATATTCCTCACCATCGTCGGTGGTAAAAGAGCAGATGCAATACATTGTAGTGGAGAGAGGTGCACCAAGTTGACTTTTCGTCTTATTCTCTTGACAGATTCCAGAGTGGTGTAGCATAGCTCTCCAGCAGCTCGACTGATAAGAACATTTCGAACATTTACATGTCCCTCTGAAAGATAAATTATCGTCGTTACGAGAAAGTGCAAATACAACATTATTTAATGTATACACTATAAAAAAAAATCAAGACATGAAGCATAATATTTGAATATGTAGAACTTTTAATTAGTCACAATAACTACTAAAACCAAAAATCTTTATCATTTAGCTGTTGAATACAGTTGGTAAAAATGCAAGTCATTCTATCATTTTCGTTCTTTGAAATTTAAAATACAGGTTCATTTTAAGCATATGCCATTGCAAAGGCAAGAAAGTGGTTGGTCACTATGAAATCATGTCAAATTACTGTTGACCACTAAACACTTATCTGAGAACTTTAGTTCAAAAATATTTTTCACTCACAAGAAATGTTTATCATCTTCCAATTGAGAATCACACTCCATACATATCATGCCATCGGGTATCATCAGAGTCATGCGGTCGAATGAATCCAGAAAACTGTGATTGGTGGAATCTTTCACCGGAGGCGTCGCTTTGTTCTGAAAAGAGATAAGGTTTGTATTGTTTGGTGCAAAAGGGGTACTGTTGTATAAAAGTTTGAAGTATAAAAACTAAGCAATGCTCCACCTTTGGTTTACCGATAAGATGTCCTTGATTGCATAACGGTCTCGCTCCAAACACTGTTGTGTGGCAACGCACTTGATGCTCTTTCAGACTTCCTGCAAGCGGAGACATCGATGAATAATCGAAATTTACATGCGGTTAATTTTTCAGTTCAAAAAGACTCGCAAATGAGGCCGGTAAGTGGAAAATTGTATATGAAGTTTATTGTTTAACCCCATTAGTCATAGCCTATTTTGCCTGGTATATGCGAAAAGTATTTTTTTTTTAAAAAATAGTTTTATTTATTTTAAGTTATCTTAATGTATTGGTTAAGAAATAAATAAATACATGAGGATTTTCACATACACTAGTTGGGGCCGACCATGGGACTAAAAGGGTTAAAGCAAGATTCAAACTACACAAGCTAAATTAATCAACCATTTCTCGTATATGCCAGAAACATAAGTACCAAAAAGGTTACCCAAGGGTGCCCAGTTGAAAAGTTGACAGCTGTGGGCATTGTGGTGAAGGATGCCGGCAGACATTTAAAGTTAGCAAATTGGTATAATAGGACTGAAGACCGTACCGCATAGAAAAAAGTAAGTAAACCAGTATCAAAGAGAACTATTTAAAAATTAAGCCAAGGAAAGTTTACCCAAGTGCACAAAGCGCAGAGAGCACCTGGTACATTTTAGAGTCGCCTCCTTATCTTGATGCTTTAACATATGCCGCAAGAAAAATTCAACATTTCCTTGCAGATCGCATCCGTCAGCAAACACTTTCACAACCTAGAATATAAAAAGGCTGTTCAGATTAATGTTCGATCTAGTGTGAAATGATTTGATTTGAGAAATAGAATGTACTACGTGTTTCCCTTGAAACTGGAATTGTAACACGTTACCTTCAGACAGTGAGGACACTGCAGAGTGGCTGAGTCTTGATGGTCCGCATAGAAATGGTCGATGCAGGACCTGTGAGAGGATGCACGATAGCCACAGACCCCACAAGAGTAAGGAAGTTCGAGATGCACGTGGGTCTTTTGCATGTGGTTCGATAGAGATACAACAGTGGAAAATCGTATCTGCAAACAGGGCAGGAGAGTCAGAGTATTGATCAAGGAAAACAATATACGATAAACAATTGGCATTTTTTGAAGCTTAATACCCACTTCACACAAAAGACACGCATAAGTGTAGAGACCAGGGGATTTGGTGTCCACGGGATGCGATTGCAGCAGATGCCCCTCGAGAGCCTCCGGAGCCCGGTAATGCTGTAAGCAGTATCGGCACTGCGAAGCGTCCGCTTCGCCCTCAGCAGAATTTCCCCCGGAATCCGGATTGGCATGTGCAAACAGATGCAGCTGAAGTGATGTGTTGCAGTCAAATTCTGCCGAGCACTCCGTGCACTGAAGCAATAAAATGTTTAATCAATACAAAACATATATATCTGCAGCTTAATAAGTCATGCGATGAACATATGCAGTTACCTGAACGAGCATACGAACAGACGGTAGAGGTTCAGATTCGCCCTCTAGTTGACCAAAGTAATAACCCTCCAGGTCCACCGGCTGCTCTTCTTTGATTTCTTTCTTGATGTTCATTTTCATTTCTTCTTTCTCCCTCTTCTTCTCTTTTCTCTCCTCCTTTTTCTTCTCTTCTTTTCTCTTCTCTTCTTTTTTCTTTTCCTCCCTCTTCACATCAGCAAGTTTCTTTTTATAAACTTTACGTTCTTTCTTCGGTTCCGGAATAAATGGTTTCTACAAAATGAGTCAAAATTAATTAATAATAGTATTGTAAATCAGCATTTTGAAAAAAAAAAATTAAGATGTCAAAATATTATACAACTTACTTTAGACACCATGATAACATCGTTGTCATCGTCCACTTCATTGTAATTGATTCTTTTCCTGCGGCGGGTCTCTTTGCCAGAAGCGGCACGCCTCGAGGGTGGGGGTGAAGGAGAGAGTGGAGGGGGTGGCGGGGAAGGAGTTGCTTTCCTTTTGCGACCTCGTCTGCCCGTGGTCTCTTTGACGACTTCCACAACAGGCGGGGCAGCTTTGGGTGGCTTGATGGCAGCGTATTTCCAATTTTTAAAAGGATTGGATGAGATTTTATTGAGGCGCAGCACGAGAGTATCTTTGGCATCCAGGCGCGTCTGCTCAGCCAGATGTGAGACAATGTTGTCGAAGGCCTGCCCCGGTGAAGTACCATACCACTCTCGCCACACCAGCTCATCCAGGAACTGTTGAATGATCTGACGTGATAATAGAGAGAGAGTGTTTTGAAACATACGTGGCACTATGCGACGAAGGTACTCCATGATGTTAGCATTGCTGCTCTTGGAGGCTTGGTCTGCGGCGGACACTTGTTGTACAGTGCGATATCCCATCTGGAGCAGGGTCCCTTTGTCCACTGTGAGATCAGTGAGTATGATTGAATCTTGGTGAACCCACTGCCCCAGGGGTTCTAAAATCTTAAGGAACCTCTTTTTGTAGTTGCGTTCTCCATCTGCCAGTGGTTCCACTGCCCGCAAACGCACCTGCAAATGACACAATGAATTCGATAAACATATCAATTAAATCAGTGTAAAATAGAGTTGCAGTTAATGTTGAAAAGTACATAGGATGTAAGTATAGCTACAGTGTAAAAGCGGGGATTGCATTTATAAACCAATCCAATCCAATTTCTACATCAATATCAGGACATTAAGAAAATGTCTTCGAAGCACTTATTGATACTGAACATTGATATCTTCCAACATATAAAAAAACGCCATGACTAAACAAATGATTAGACAACTAAATAATTTCCATGATAAAGTGTGCTTTTTCTACAAAGCTAAGAAAAAAGTAGCGGCAAAAGTTACCTGTTTAGCCTCGGAATCAAGGATCCCAAGCACTTCGACTTTGACCTGGCGCTGCATGCCATCATGGCTCGTTGTACCGAGAGAAATGACACCAACTTCAATCCGTCGGCCGGCACCGCCCATCAGACTGGTGTGGTGGTGCAGAGCAGCGGTGCAAGACGCCCTCAGCCATGTGAATAACCCCTTAACGTAGAGATTGTCAACTTTTACCCATTGTACTACATTCTGCACGTTGGTTTGACAAGCCCAGTGGTAAATGAGCTTCAGCAAAACACTCGGAGGATGAGTGGCGGCTTCGAAAAGTGAACCAGAAAAGACTGATACAAAACGTGTGGGACAGCACTCTGAGATCCAAACATATCCGCCGGAGTATGGGAATTTAGATACATCCGAATACATACCTGTGGACAGTAAAACACTGACATATAGATCTACCACGATAGTTATGCGCGTGGAAACGTAGCTCTGTGTGCATTTCCGGTATGACACTCGCAAAAAAAAAGATGCCAGGGTTCAAAATTATTCTATAAAAAGATTCATATACAAGTTTCAGTGTTCATAAAACAACATAATTATTCACAATATTAAAACCAATTTCTTTCAAAATTATTCCTACAAATACTAACTATAAATTTGTCATCCACCACATCTGCATTTATCTGCTTTTTAATGTTTTGAATACTTCTTACACTTTTGATTATTTTTGAAAATGTTTTTTTTTTGCTAATTTATTCATTAATTTTAATAGATCTATCAAACTTAATATTTTTACTACCCAACTGATAAGAAAAATATATAAATTTAAATTTAGAAAAATAAATACAACTGGGGACTAATAAGGTAAAAATACAAGAGATTTTTTCTTAGCTTATTTGAGACTAAATAATTTGTTATTTCCATCTTTTAGTTCTAACATGTTAATGAAATTGAATAAATACATCCTAATATTAAAATTTTATTTTACATTTTTCCCCAAAAGTGAGGACTTTTTATAGAAATCGGTAATACCGTGACTTTTTACTTGTCATTTTTCCAGTCCGTTCATTTGCTATTTCCAGGGGAATTAAAGGTGATCCATGCTGCTTTTCTTCTTCACAAAACTTACTAAAACTAGCAATTATATTTTGAGCCTGAGATCGCAAAGGTATACACATGATATGGTGATAATACGACATTATGATGGTACGATGATTTGATACAGACTAAACTCGTAGACCAAGTGCGGTAGGTGGAATGGAGGGGTTGCATATTTAGTTTCATCATCCACTACATTTCCGCACCGTTAAAGAAGTTGCACAGTAGTACGAGGATATCTCAATATAATAAAGGTTGACAAAAAATCTGTTCGCTCACCCAATTTTAGTTTATTTCCTGCATGAATGGCGCACAGTTGCTCTGATCTCACAAGCCCCTGTTGGATGAGCCATTCGGTGAACTTGGTCGGGGTGTGCATAAGGACAGACTTTACTTTCCCATCGAGAGTGGCCCGATCGCCATTTCCAGCACCCTCTTTAGTTCGCAGGTATGGCCTCGCCACGACAACCAGAGATGGGAATGTTTTTCCTATAATGAAGAGTGAGCAATCAAATAATTAATCCAGATATTTTAACTTTACAGTATCTAAACTACACAGCGGAGCATGATGTGAAGTATCTTGATGTGATAGGAATAGATATAAATATTACCTTGTAATTTGTTGAAGGCGACTTCTCTAGAGTCAGGCGCATTCTTGGTATCGTCTTTAGTGAGATCTACGATGGCGCTCTTGTTTCCCGCTCCTGTGGCTAGACCTCCGATTGCGGATGCCTCCGAAGGACGGACTCCACTTGACACACTCTGAACATCTTTTTGATCAAGAAAAATACAAGTCAATTGATAGAATGATGTTAACCCTTTTCTACATTTCACGCATATTGAACTCAGTGCATCACTTGACATGATGAATAAAAGTGGAATGACGATTCAAATATCAAAGGTTTATTGCATTTATAAGGTGGCAAAATCAAGAGACCTCAAGTGTGTCAATGGAATTAAAGCATAGCTAGGTTTAAGCCCTTTGATTATGGTCATGTATGCGGGTCCAAAAGCGGTTGACCTATATTATTATTAATCAGTATTGCATTGCTTCAAATATAGATTTTTTGGTAGATATGTCATTTTCAATTGATTAAAATGAACTAAGTAAAGATTGATATTTGGAAACAGACATGAAGCTATTTCATATATAGTGTACAAAATTCCATTTTTGTAGAAAGTTAGCCTATCTAAATTATTTCAGGATATCCAACAACCTGTGGAACAATTTAAATTTTAAGACACGGTGAAAAATAGCAATGTATTTTAGCTGTACAATTTTTTTTATAAGATGTAGTTGATAGCCATCGTCAGAACTACTGAATAGTTGTTACCTATGTGGCGTGAGCCGAAATAGCTACCAACTATATCTTATAAAAAATTTTGTAGAACTAAATTACATTGCTATTTTTTCATCGTGTTACAATGGAGTTCTGCCAAGTAAATGCCAATTCAATCAATTAAATTTTAAGGATGGTTACAAAAAATACCAAAGCAAGCAATATTTAAAATAAATGATTTGTGAAATAAAACATAAAAAAATGTTTTATTTATATGAATAAATTGTTGCCTATTAGACATGGCGAGTACTACATCTTTTAAGATGTCGAAGTAATAAAATTGCATCTCACTGGTCGGTGGAGGAGGGGTAGAGTTCTTTAACTTGTCTCGGGTAGAGCGCAGTGACTTTTTGCTCTCTTTCTGCTTAGGCTCCGGCGGGGGCAGTGGTGGAGGAGACGGCGAAGGAACATAACGGTTCTCTTTTTCTTTTTCCCTTCGACCTGCAAATGATTTTTATGTTTAAAAGGTTTAAAGATTGTGTAAATTTTAATTGTATGAAAGCATTTTGAACCTCTCTTTTTTCCAGATTCCTTCCGTGCGGGCAACAGATGAGCATTTTTAGCTGACAGTTCACTCAGTCCGGGAGCCCTGGGAAAATAGCAGTATCAGATTAACGAACGCTCCAAAATTAAATAGGAATTATTTTTATATCATAACTGCCAAAATCTGAAAAAATTCTATCATATACCTTAAAACATAATATAATTGATTAATTTTTCAATACGCTATTCAAAAAAGACTGTGTCCTCTCCTAAGCTGGCGCATATGGGCTCCTGGCTGGAGTTGACTTCGACATATATTTTTCTATGAGAACTGTTATTGCCAAATTTTTAATTTCATTTCATTCCGGAAATAGGTTCCTATCAAAATTTTGATACACGCCACTTCTGGCACACATGCCCTAGGTTCACTATCCTTATCCTAGAACGACCATTTCCAAGTTTAAAAAATGATCAAAATCTAACTCAATAAGAACCTTCGTGTATAATCGCGTGAAATATTTTATTTGTATTACTATTTAGAATTAAATAGTTGCCGGCTGATTTGAAAATGAAACAGAATTGTAGTTATACGAAAATAAAAAGCATTTTTGCTTCTCCTGTAAAGTAACATCTTTGTAGATAGTGCTGTTTGATATTAAGTCATGGGTTTGTTTTAAAAAGTTTCATTTAACAAAGCATGGCAAAATTTTTATATTGATATTATATTCGTACATCGCGTAAATTATCAAATCCGCTAATCTAGAAAAATTTGGTATTTCCCATAACCTTGTATTAATTGTAAGAGTGGCCTGAAACAAGTTTACTGTGGCGTAGCATGATGTAAGGCATATTAACTTTACACGACCTGTTTATTAGTATATTCCATGCGAACTTTAAAACGTCAATTTTGTAACTTACTTTCCAGAAACAGTGTAAGCACTACACTTATCTCCCGAATATACCACTTCCCCTCCGCTGTCTTTGACTATATTATTCAGTTTATTTTCAATGCTCTGATGTTCATCGTCAGCTTTCTTGAAAGATTCTATTTGAGAAGGAGCAAGTTCCTCAATCCAGAAATCCATCTGCAATGTTGGCTCATCCGGGCCGAAGTATGGCTTTATTAGGGAGCTCGCGTCGGCTTGCGGCTCACTCACCTATTTAATAATGTAAATTTAGTATATTAATAAATATTAACCAAAGAGCATTCGAAAAAAATAACAAATTGAATGCCAATCACCTCTCGGTCCCTGCGGGATCTTTTTAGCTTCATGTCGACACCGGTTACAGAATGCGGAACTATGTGCCGGGAAGTAAGGAAGTCACCCGCGGAATACAAAGTCAGTACGGGTGATAGTCAAAACATTCACGGGAACGGCTAATTACAATTTTGCATGAAATTGGTAACTATTTGTCACTCGAATATTCAAAATCTAAACAAAATGATGTGCATCAACTAAGCATCACAACTCAATATTATGACCATAGCTAACCATAGACAAGAATACATAGACAGATTTAAAGATGTATTTTATTACATAGTCTTTTGAACAAACGTCAAACGATTTTTTTGTAGTTGCAATAATAAACCTGTAGTCAGATTTCTAAACCGCAAATTCAAAATTATTTATGAAAGATAAAGAAATACATCTTTTTAAATTTTTCTAGTGAATATCTTTTTGACAAATATGTATCATACAATCGACACATTTCAGTTTTCGAAGTATTTCAAAGACAAGATTAATAGAAATATACATTGAAGTAATAATTGATCAAATTTGAATTTCACATTTTTGTTACTAACGACGCGGGTTTCGCCTTTTGGCATCTTCAGGCATTCTATCACACGGATGCAACAGAACTGACGCACAATACACAGTTAGCATCGTCTTTATACCAAAGGTATCAATTAAAGGAAAACACAGACTCCAAGGCAAGAACTAAATGGCAGCTGAAACAAATTCAATCATCAACTTTATGAAATTTTCGATGCATTCAAATGATCTCACGTAAAGAATTCAACAAGAGAGAGTTGGAAAGATTGAGCTGGTAATTAAGAATGAAGCTTGAATTTAATAGCTGGCCTCTATTAATCTGTGCTATTTTTATTTATCATAATTACGAGAAAGATTCAGTGCACTCATTTTATTGTAAATATGTACCATCATAATTAACTCACTCTCTATATAATTGACACATGGTTAATTGTTTTATTATTGCAATGGGGGCATACCTTTCATGGACAGCGTAATTTTGTGATTCTTGTATTATATTTAATAGTATTTCAATACAAGATGTCAAACTGTCCTGTCATCATAAACTTATTACTAAGTACTTTTTGATGATTTAATTAAGGCATATTATTTTATCGCCTTATTTACCTTTCTGTGTAAATTATGTCTTTAGGTTTGAAAAAGTTAGCGATTACAATCACCTTCAAAACTTTTCATGACAATCTAGAGCAGTGGTTCTCACGTGAAATTTCATTGTGGCCGCATTATAAGCGTCGGCGGTCCTATGGAAATGTCTCGTGGCCGCACCAAATGTGATAACAATAGCGGTTGCATTTACTAAACAAAAAAAAAACAAAGTGGCGCTAGGGGCCGTTCAGGTCCATGGCAGACTGCACAACATCTCTCCGGGCATCTGAGCCTTCTCGATTTCAAGACATTAGTGATTCTTGGTTTGTATCGGTCGAAGAGCTCAGCGTTCGTACGAATGCGCCACCGGTGGTTCTCATTAACCGGTCCAAGTATTCTCCGGAGGATTCTGTTTTCGAATACCTGGAGGGCCTTTTCTTGTTTTTCCGTTAAACCCCAGGTTTCACATCCATACATGACTATCGGTTTAATGATCGCGTTGTACACCCGGAACGTGGTTTTGATGGACAGCATTTTGGACCTGAACAGACTATTTAGCGCGAAGTATGCTGCATTTCCACTTCTCAGTCGGTCAGCAAGCTCCAAGGTCATATCATTCCTAGAGGAAATATTAGAGCCCAAGTACTTGAAAAGAGAAGTTCTCTCAAACGAGGAGTTTCTTATTACAATGTCTCCAGAGGGTTCGTTGCCTCTTGTCATTTTCAAATACTTAGTCTTTCCCACATTTACTCGTAGATTTAACCTTTTTGCTGTGCCCTCCAAAGGAGTGAAAATATCTTTTATTTCGTCTTCAGATTCTTCGAGCACCACTAGATCATCCGCGTAGCCCAATATTTTGTGGGACCCATTCAGTATAACTCCACCTTCTGCTTTCAGTGCCTCTCTTACGGCCTTCTCTAAAGCTAGGTTGAATAGTATAGTTGATAAGGAGTCTCCTTGTTTTATTCCTGCTGTTACCTCAAAAGATTCTGATAAGCTACCCTGCATATGAATTCTGCTCTTGGATCCATCCATACAAACTTTTATTATATTTATAAGTTTTGATAGTATTTGGAATTCCTTCAATATATTCCAGAGAGCTTCTCTACCTATAGTCATATGCAGTTTTAAAATCCACAAAGAGACAGTGAAGATCTTGGGCGTAGTCCCATTTCTTTTCAAATATTTGGCGCAGTGTAAAGATCTGATCAGTGGTGCTGCGGTTTCTTCTAAAGCCGCATTGGTAGTCACCAAGAATGTTTTCGGCATACGGCAGAACTTTTTCGAGAACAATATTTGACAGAACTTTGTATGCAGTAGGAAGAAGAGAGATGCCGCGGTAGTTTTCACAGTTGAGTTTATCTCCTTTCTTGAGGACAGGACAAACCAGTGACTCTTTCCACTCTTCGGGAATCTTTTCTTCTTCCCATATTTCTTGCAGTAATTCAAGCATGGCGCTAAGAAGGGTTTCTCCTCCATACTTGAGTAGCTCTGATGGAATATTATCATTGCCAGCCGCTTTGATATTCTTCAAATAACTAAGTGCTCCCATTAACTCTGCCTTACTTGTTGGTGGTATTAGAGGTTATGCTGTAGCGATGTCTGGCGATTCCAAAGGTTCATCTGGTGCAGAGCGTTGAAGTAAACTTTCAAAGTGGGACTTCCATATGTTAAGCACTTGCTCTTTGTTTGCCACTATCTTACCTTGCAGGTCTTTGATTTGTAGCGTTCAAGGTTGAAAGCCTCTTTTTTCGATGTTCATTTTCGAGAAGAATGACCGGGTTTTGTTCCGTTTTGCTTCTTCTTCCATCTGCTCAAAATTGCTTTTGATGGCACTTTCTCAGATGCTTTCGGGCCTTTTTGCATGTCTCGCTATATCTTTTCTGTGTTTCTTTGCTTTGAGTGTTTTGCAGATAGATCGCTCGTTCTACTATTCTTTCCTTCACCATTTTTTGGCAGATGTCGTCGTACCATGGGCACTTAACATTTTTGGGTGTCAATCCTATCGAGGCTTCCGCAGCTTTGACTATACCTGCCTTTAATGTTTTCCACCTCTCATTGATATTAAAAGCTTCTCCTTCAGTGGGTTCTACCATATTTTGAATTTGACTGTTCAATTCACTTCTGTAGTTTTCTCTTCCTTTGGAGTTTTTAGCTTTTGAAAATGGTACTTCATTCTCGTCTTCGCGTTTTTGCGGACTGTCTTTTTGAGTTTTTCCCTTAAGGTTGCTATCGATAAATTGTGGTCCGTATCACAGTCAGCGCCTCTGTAGCTTCGAATATCTTCGATAGCTTGCTGGTGTCTTCTATCAATTAGAAAATGGTAAATCTGGTTGAATGTCTTTCCATCCCTTGAGTTCCAAGTCACTTTGTGAATGTTTTTATGAGGGAAAGTGGTACTTCTAGCGATCAAGTTTTTGGCGCTGCAGAAGAGAGCCATCTTTTTATCATTTTCATTGGTATGATCATGTAAGCTCTCTTTTCCAATGAAGGGTCTGAGCACAGCTTCGTTTCCTACTTTCGCGTTGAAGTCTCCCAGCACACATTTGATATCATGTCCCGGCAGTCTATCAGAGGTTGCCTCAAGGAGATCGTAAAAATTGTCCTTTTCGGCCTCCTCTGAGGCCTCTGTCAGGGCATGTATATTCACAAGTGATATATTGAACCATCTTCCTTTGATTCTGAGAACACATATGCGCTCGCTTACGGGTTCAAAAGAAAGTATATCATCAGCTATTTTCCTAACAACAATAAAACCTGTCCCTAATACATGTTTTCCATCTGTGTTTCCGCTGTAGTAGATAACATGTTGTCCAACTGTCATTTCTCCGCTATCCGGCCAACGGATTTCCTGGATGGCGGTGATTTGAACTTTATATTTTGACAGTTCGTCCACAAGGTTTTGATCTGCTCCTCCTCGATAGAGACTGAGCACGTACCAAAATCCGATTCGTAGTCCATTTTTCGTTCCGGGTCGTCGAGGTTTGGTTATCTTGTGTGTATTGTACGGTGTTCGTAACAAGTTTGTGTTTTTATGGGAGAGGGTGGTTAGCCTTTTGCCCAACCCTCAACCTGGACGGCCAGATCTGTTGGTCGGCTGGATACTTAATTTCTCTCCTACCCTTTAATGCCTGAAGAGTGTTCCCTTATCCGCCACCTGGGGACACGCTCGCTAGGGGTTACAGACTCCCCCGAGAGACTTAAAAAAATGGATTAATTTATATTCAATAAAATAAATTATTTAAAGATATTGGTATTTATTTATTTAAAAGCAATTCGAATGAAAATTGTTCAACAGTTCTCTCTTTCAATGCAAGCCGCATCGCCGCTTCTAAGTTTGCATCTGTCAGCTGGTTTTGATATATATTTTAATAAATTAAATAACTAACTTTGAGAGATCCCAGATATAAATCATCATTTTGTGATAGAAATGTACTCAATACTCTTTTTTTGTGAAGAAAGTTTATTTATAGAAAATTTAAAATTTTTCTACTAAATTTTGGCGCAATTTTGGGGTGGACCATTTTTTTAGTACTTCATCTTCATAAGCTTTATAATGCCGTTCCATAGCATATGATTTAATTTGATGTATTTCAATTTTACAAACTACGCACACGGCAACTATATTGTCTTATACATTTTCATTGTGCACAATGAAATATTGTACATTTCTTCCCATTCTTTATGAAACTTTCTCTTCTCTTCCCGAAAAGTACGACTTCGTTTCTCTGGAACTTTTTTATTTGATTTACTATGAAACTGTTGGTGGCCGTAGCAAAATCCTCTGGTGGCCGCACATGAGAACCACTGATCTAGAGCAATAGAACATAAATCAAAAAGCTTGACAAAAATCATATACACCCAGTCCTTTTTTTACGCGAATTCGATTATACGCGTTTTTTTTGGACGGCACCGTTACATTTTTTTACGCGACTTTTTCCCCAAATTTGTTTTAAAGAAGAAATTTATATATAATGCTAGACATGTAGGTTTCATTATTTTTTTAAATAAAAAAAATATGTGTATTTTTAAAACTGAATTTTGTAAAGCATTTCATTTTTTTAAATACACATACAATTGCCAAATGTTGACAAGTGTATCGGATATTATGCGAATTTATGTTTTAGGGTGTGTAAAGAAATATAATTCAATTGCGTAAAATCATGGGATGTGTGTCCGCTTTTAAACTTGTTTAAGCACAATGCATTTATTAAATTCGTTGAAAAGCACTTTTTTTGGCCATACATTTTACCACTTTGAATTATTATGTGAAATAAATGACCTCCAATGACGTCCAAATATTTTAAATTTTAAAAAATAAATGCGAACCGAAAATAAAAATATTACTCTTAAAGTAAAAAGCATTGCAAAATAAAATAATTTACACTTAGGTGAGTATTTAAAAAAGACAGTTTTAGCTTGACTTAATACAAGAGTCCGAGCAAAATTGAGATTCATACAAAATTCAATACTTTCGTCCAAAAAATCGCAAACGATTACAATTCGCAACCAAGAATGACAGCAGCGAATAATTCATATAAGTGAAAAAAAAATATTTTTATAGTCTCATTATATTTTTATTAGCAATAAAGACATGAAATTATATATATTTTTTTGCACGAATTTTAAAGAGCGAATTTTGGTTTTAATACGTTTCTGGTACTTTTTCACGCAATATTTAAATTTTAGGAACCACATTGTCAAATTATATGAAAGTTGTGATCTTTTTACGCGCCGTTTTCTGGAACCAATATATCGCGTAAAAAAAGGACTGGGTGTAAATGTAGGATATTGTCTGAAAATTGTTCACAAACTATCAAGTATATTCAAGAAGATAGCTGTTTTTTATGGATAGCAACATTTATAGATAAATGAATACATGAGAAGTAAGTTTTGTTGACTTATTTTGTGGATGGTGTCAAACTTGAAATAAATTGTTATATTGTTTTCAAAACGACTAAACATACTTCATCAAAATGGAAGCGGTCCCAAGACTGCCCATGCTATGTTTTGATCTCAAAGTCAGCAGTGAGAACGCATCTTTTGGAACAAAATTAAAGCAGGTATTTTGACAGTTTTTAATGAGGATTATTTTTATAATTGGATGACCGCTAAGCCTGCTGGGTATTGTGCTCATGTTATTTCAGTACATTGCCGAGTTTTATCGTGAAGATCCTGAGTCATACAATAATGAAATCCACCAATTAGAGGGCTTGAGGTCAGCGGCCGTGAGACCCGCAGTAGATCTGACGGGTTGTTCTGCTCTGAAAAGATATTTCTGTCAGCTGAGATCCCTTCAGAGCCGTTTTCCTATGTCCAAAGGCCAACCTGCGGCTATACCTTTCGCCTGGTGCGTATATTGTGATTCTATGCTCCCTGCAAGTTTTATACAGAGAATAAATTTAATTGGACAACTTTTGAGGTTGCACAATTAAGCGAAACCCAATAAATTTTTCGAATGCTTACTAACCATAAGATTTTTTAATGATCGCTATTTCGAATACAGGTCACTACATTTTGCACTGGCATATTATATCCATATTATTTTATGCGTAATTTAAAATACAGCCGATTTACATTTTGTGAGTTTCCTCTACATTTTATTTAGATTTAAATAAATTGCAGCCATTAAAGTGCCAAGTATTAAAAAAAATTGTCACACAAAATCAAAAGAGAATTTATATAGTCATTCAATGGAAACTCAACATGAAATATATCTGGCATCGACCCACTCTTTATATCTTGACTGTCAATATGGCTGATTGCAAGGTGGAGATAGTTTTTCTGATTCTCACAATTATTTATTAGTATATAGCTTTTCCTATATGAATATTTGGATAAATGAATAAACATAGTGACTATGTATATCACAGGTGTTAAAATTTTAATATTATTGTACAATACCTTAGTACGAAGCAGACTTGAGAGTGGGTCTATTGTTTGGGCCCCAGGAGATTTGAAATATGCCCTTATGGTGGAAAAGGTTCAGAAGAAATTTTTGAGACTTCTTTACTTGAGAGCATACGGATACTATCCGTGGCTTTATCCAACTGACTTTCTTTTGGGTATGCTCACTTTTAATAGTTTGAAAAATCGAAGAGAAATATATCTAGCCAAATATTTCTTTCGACTAATTCGAGGCCAAAATGAGAATTCTGCCATCCTTAATAATGTAAATTTGTATGTTCCGGATAGTTTTTTAAGAAATCGTGTACATAATTTGTTTGTTCTTCCAAAGTGTAGAACCAGTCTGCCAATGGGGATGCCAATGGTAAGAGCATTAACAATGTTCAACGGTATTGCCTTGGATGTTGACATATTTCATGTGGACGAAAGTGAGCTCAGACGAATGCTATTTTTTCAGTTAAAGTAGACATTTCATGAGCTTACTTGGTTGACTTTCTTTTTTGCAATCATTTTTGATTGTTTTATATTATTTGTTGAATTTTTATATTTTGTATTTATATATGTTAATATGTTAAGGTGCAAAAGCATTGAATTAATAATTTGTAAGTTTTGTGCCGTATAGTTGTAATAAATAAATAAATAAATCAACTTATCAATTACTACATTCACACCATGAAGATTGAATTAAAAAAAAACATATATATATATATATATATATAACAAAAAAATAAAGTCTGTGACAATAATGACAGTAATATTTCAGGCGAGATCTTTTTGCAAACATCGTGTGCACCTTGGCGGATGTAAGGTTTGAAATGGTCTGTGTACTTTATAACATCGGAGCACTACACAGTAAACTGGGAGCAGCAGAATCCCGCGCTACACAAGACAGTATGAAGGCGTCTTGCACCCATTTTCAGAATGCAGTTTGGGCATTCCAACATTTAAAAGAGCACTTCCCGCAGCCTACGGGCGTAGATCTCAGCCCGGAAATAATGAAGCTATTTCAAGATGTCTGTTTGGCTCAAGCTCAAGAGTGCATATTAGAAAAGAGCATGCAGGATAATAGGAAACCCGCTATTGTCAGTGAGTGCTCTTTTAGTGTATTGCTATTTCCAGTTTATTGCTTGTTTGAAATGGCTTGTCTGCTGAAGTTACGATCCATTAATATCGATAATGCTCAATGAAAAGTTTGGGCTTTTTGTGATCTTTAGATTTTATTGCAAATTTGTAGTATTCAGTAGATTAATTTTATTTCTTGAATCCATTACGAATATTAATATTGTAAAATTAATATTAATTTATTGATTGAATTGGCATTCACTTGGTAGAACTCCATTATAACACGGTGAAAAAATAGCAATGTATTTTAGTTCAACAAAATTATTTTTAACAAATATAGTTGATAGCTATTTCGGCTCATAATATTAATATTACAATAAACAAAATGAACAATATTTTTGGTGTCCTCTGTATAGAAGGTGTGAAATATTTTTTTACTTGTCATTTCCTGCTTATTATTACAAAATAATCTTTGCGTTTAGGTGCCATCGGCATGCAAGTTCTGCAATATTATAAAAGTGCTCTAACGGCAATAGAGTATTCGCAGACTGCGGAGAGCATTCACGAAACAGTGGGAGTAAAAATCTGCAATTCCTGGACCAAGTCGATATCTTTCAAAGTCGCTTACATAGGATGCATCGTGTATTTATTCCAAGGTATGCAGTCGGAAGAGCAGCAGAGAATGGGTGAACGGGTGGCTTTTTACCAAGCGGCCTGTGACAAACTGCAGGAAGCTAAAAAACTCTCTAAAGGAATGTCACAAATCGATGCCATAAACGAAGCACTCACTTTTACCAATGACGTGGTGGAGGGTAAGCGAAAAGCTGCAAAAAATGAAAATGAATTCATTTATCACGAAGAAGTTCCAGGTAAAGATCTGCTTGCAGAACCTAAGCCCGCATCGCTCGCAAAAGGAATCCCTTTTAACGTCAACGACCCTGAGGTGAGATTTTACTTTGAAAATTTAAAAGTTCATTATTAAAAATCAACACCACGGTTTTTGGTGGTGTCTATGGGGGTGTTCATTTTCAATATTATTATTATGTAAATAAAAAAAAATCTTCATAATGATTAATAGTATTCGTTGCCACTTTTGATTTAAGGTCTTAATACTAATCCTTATAAGTAATTTTTTAAACATGTAGGTGTCCGGCCCTGATATTTTTGGTCGTCTGGTTCCGATGGGGGCACACGAAGCCTCATCGATGTACTCTGAAGAGAAAGCCAAACTATTGAGGAGGATCGGAAGTGCAGTTGAAATGAAAGACGCTCAGCTCGGCGATTTTATGTCTTCTTTGCAATTAGATCAGCTCGATGCTCTCAATCGAGTGGAACGGTAATTTTCAATGTTAACATGTCCCGAAATCTTTATATTTTTTTTATCCCGACTACTGATTGTAATATTCATCTTTGTTGAGAATTTAATAAAATTAAATAAAAAATATATTTACTGGACTTTTTAACTGACAACTAGGCTACCCCAAGATTTGGTGGATCGATGTGCATCTTTGAGTGTTAAAACTGACGCTATTCAAAATCTTGTGGAAACTATGAACAGCTTGGCCGATATTCATACCGATGTGGATACCATGTTGAACGATATCAGAAGTATTATTACGGTAGGCCTTTTTTTTAGATCTCATCTTGTTTATGATGCCTGGCAATTGGTTGTTTAACAATCGTAATGTATTGTTTATTGTAGGAAGAAGAATCTAACGAAAAAGATTTTCAACAAGTGATGGGTGCGCGGCCGCCATCCATTGTCAGCACGGAGCTCTCCCGCGAGGCGAATAAATATTTAGAGGCTCACAACAAAGCCGACGAAAGCAACCAGACTCTGCACAAAGCTATGACCCTTCATCTAGCTAACCTTCGCGTGTTAGCCCTGCCGTTGGATGAGATCGAATCACACGTGCCTTCCTTGGAATCTATCAAAGGTATAAAATCTTTTTAAGTATCATTAAGATCATCTTAATGATACTTGACACAGAAGAAAGTCACACATACTTGCGGTCAAAGCAATCTTTTTAGTAGTTAATTAATGAGTAAAAAAAAAACCTGTTAATGATATTTTTTTTTGACAAAAGTTTTGTGACTCATTATAATTATGCAAGTACTATGATTCAATATAGATTTTTGATGATAGTTTTGTGGATTCAGGAAATGTGGATCTCGCGTCGATGAACGAGATGCGGACTTTGATTGCAAAGGTGAATGAAATGCAAACTCAGAGAAATATGCTTCTTATGCAGCTTCGCGAGGCAGTCAACTCTGACGATATTACTTCACAACTGTTGACCAAGACTTCAGAATCGTTAGATGAAATATTCACTCAGGAGATTGAGAAACACAACACACATGTAAAGAATATTGGATTGTTAATTAGAAAATTAGCTTGCTTTACATTCATCTGATTCCATTAATAATCGGTAAAATTTTGTGCTTTAAAATGAGTAAGGGTGTGCTATATCTTCATGTTTTTAAGCTTATTTAAGCTATTAAGTTTTTTTTTTTGAAAACATACAAACTAGAAATAAGTGTAAAGCTTGCTATTGAATAATTTATCATTGTATTTTAAATAATAAAAACACATTTTTTTTAGTACTTATTTCCACAATATATTTTTTGATCAGGACCGGTTTCGCTCATCGCGAGCATTATCAACTGATAGAATACAATTTACAAACAAGTCTATTTATACAAAACAAAAAATTAATTTGAGTTAATGGTAGCAGGTGTACAAAACCATGGGTACAAGAACTAGGAAACGATTTACATAAAATCATACAATATTGATACAAATAAAGTAAATAAGTATAAAAATTAAATGTTCACAATCACTTATTAAGAATAAAAATTACAATTATGGTAAATCAATAATCCATTAGGAGCTCTAAACAATCAATAAGGAAGTAAGGAGTGGGAAATTTTTAATGACGAAAATAACCCACAATCACTACTTAATGGAACAAAATAAATTAATACATGAGAAGTCGATTAAAGATGAATCGATGAGATGGGAAGATATGGTCAGTCAGGGGCGTTCCAATATTTTCTGTAAAAAAATTTAAGTAAAAGGAGGCAATATCATTTTTCAAAAAAAGGAAAAAAAAAAAAAATATATTTATTTGAAATATATATTTATTAATCTAATTTAATGAGTATAACAATGGTGACGACGCAAAAGTAGTTTTATAAGGTTAGAATTAGGCAAAAATTTATATCGATTAATTTCAAGGATTTCTTGTTTATCTAATTTCAGTGATTTGTTATTGAAATGCAGGATTTTGTAGTTTATAGTAAAATCACATGAATGTGGATTAGATTCACTTTTAAGGTGTTAACTGTCACTTCTTGATGGAAAGGCATGATATTTTAAATAATAAAAACACATTTTTTACTACTTATTTCCACAATATATTTTTTGATCAGTATTGTATGATTTTATGTAAATCGTTTCCTAGTTCTTGTACCCATGGTTTTGTACACCTGCTACCATTAACTCAAATTATTTTTTTGTTTTGTATAAATAGACTTGTTTGTAAATTGTATTCTATCAGTTGATAATGCTCGCGATGAGCGAAACCGGTCCTGATCAAAAAATATATTGTGGAAATAAGTACTAAAAAAAAATGTGTTTTTATTATTTAAAATATAATGCCTTTCCATCAAGAAGTGACAGTTAACACCTTAAAAGTTATTTATCATTGGTCAACGCTATTCATGTTCACTCTCGGTTTCAGGTGAAATTGTTGGAACAGAATATGGTGGCTCAAGAAAATATTCTCAAAGCCCTGACAGATGCGTATGCAAAATACGCCACCACTAGAAAGCTCATATCAGATGTTTTGAGAAAACGAGAAGCCTTTCTCACTGGTAAGGCTTTTTTCCAAAAGTCATCGCTTTACTAAAAATGGTCCCTTGTTAACACTTTTAATATATTTTCAGCTCTGATTACTTCCTTTGACACATATGAAGACCTTCTGAATAAATCTTTGAAAGGCATTGAATTTTATCGAAAGTTGTCTGGAAGTGTTTCTAGGCTCTTGACTCGTGTGAAAAGCACTTGTAAAGTCCAGGAAGAAGAGAGAGCGCAGCATTTAGTGAAGACTCCCACCATCAGAGGTATTTTGGAATTCACTCAATAATGATAATTGTAACAATGTAAATATTACACCTCTAAACTTGCCCATGTATACAAAGTAGATTTGATGTGGAAAAGGTCAAAAGATAAACATGCAACTGAATATTGTACATATAAGAAACATTTTAATTCTTAAATGCAACCAATGTGATGGATCTCTCATCAAAATTTATTTATACAGTTTCCGTATATATACATTATTAAAAATTAAAAGAAATACAAAAATTGATTCTTAAATATTATAACTGCTTGGTGATTTCATTGAATGATAATTCAAATATTAATTCGGTTCCAGCAAATACAAAAGTACTTGCTGAGGATCAATCTGATACATCCACTGCAGTTACTGCGCAAACTCTGGCTAATGCAAATACTAATATGCCAACCGCTACTGTGTCGAGTGCACCAAAGTTGAAGGACTTTTTACCTTATATGAAGAATAGAAGTTCTGCCGGAATCATTCCAGGTGAGATATATTATATCTTTGAAAATAATTTGTTTTATTCATCATGTGCATATCATTCGGTCACATCTCTCAGTCTGTCATTGTTACTCGGAATAAATATCTTTATTAACGGTGAAATAGAAAAAGAGAATTGAAATATTGTTCATCTTATGTATACATTTGAAACACAATATCCACTTTGGTAATTACAGAAGCCAGTATCGCCGAGCCACCACCATATAGCAGTAGACTTTATCCTCCATATTTGAGACCTGCCCCTGTGGGTTCTGAAGGTGATATGAATACACATTTTTTCAACTTTATTTTCTTATTGGTAGCCTCCCATATCGAGAACTATAATTCCTTTCCTACGAGCTTAGTATATGCAAACAAAACCCCATTTTTTTTTTGTCCCACGCTGTACTTTGTGGCATTTCCATAATGTTCTTAACAATATGGAATAAAAATAATGTCAAAGTACGCTTAAAAAACTTGACATGTATGCAACCCATTAATAGTGTCAAGATAAATGCCAATCTATAAAAAAATGCTACAGAATGCACATAAAGGCGAGTGATTATTAACATGTGTAAGGAGGCATTGACCTTAATTTTGCCTAACCTATTTTATTTCCAACAGGCAAGCCAGGGAAGTTCAACCCACCAATTTTTGTTTAAAGTATTCTTTTTAAATGTCATACAATATACATTTGAATGAAGCGAATCAATTTATTGGTTGAATTGGCATACTTCTGACGATGGGTGAGCCGAAATAGCTATCAACTATATCTTATAATAATTTTGTAGAACCAAAATACATTGCTATTTTTTTCACCGTGTTATAATGGAGTTCTACCAAGTGAATGCCAATTCAATCAATACATTAATAATATTTATAAACCGCAAAGTATTGAAATACAAATCGAAGAAATTCATTCTTACTGGTATAATTATTACAGAGGCCTTATTATTTTACTAGGTAATAGATTAATAGATGTGCACATATATAATCAAATTGCTTTTTTTATAAAAATTAGAATGTTTGAAAATCCCTGAAAAGTGTATAGTTATTGCATAATGCAAAAGATGAGACCACTTTACGAAATGACCACCACACAAGTTACAAGAAACAAACTCTATAGAAGTGGATGCAATAGGAGGGTTGACTGTGTATTTAAAATATAAAGGCTTAAAAATAATTGTTGCTATTGTAATAAGATTAGAAATAGTATGGCTTTTAAATTATATGTAGTTCATTATTGAATGAATAAAGTACAGTTTTTAGAACCATATGGATGTATTCATATTTTATTTCTTCCACCAGCTGTGATCCTGCCTTTAAGCAGCCTTAGTTTATCTAAAATACTTAAATAAATGTTGGACTGACAAATATTATGGAATTTAATAATATTCTCTATTATACGTATTCAGGATATCGTACCGTTATGGATGATCGATTAAATCTTTCAAACTGTATATTTTGTAATGAAAAATTGATAAAAATTTAACAAATTTCAGGGACGAGCGATTCGCTTACTCCAAAGTATTCTGATGAACATCAGGATTACGGAGCATCTGTCGATGGGTACAGATCATATCAAGATGTACCGCAGCCTCCCGGCCAGTATACTGTGCAACCTTATCCGGACCGTCCTCCGCCTTATTCCTATGGCCCTCAAGATAGTGTCAATCCTAAAATTGATTACCCCGTTTCCCAAAATGTCCCGTATCAATATTACCAAACTGAGAGCACGAATTCTGATGAGAATCGTCAGTCCATGAATAGATACAATCCTTCAGACATTGGAGATGCCCAACAAAATACATCTCAAAATGTGACTGGACACTACTTTCAAGGGCAAGGAGTGACTCCGCCGCTGCAGTATAATCAAATAGCGACTCAGGCGCGCGGTGTGGGAGCAGGCGGGTCTTACGAGGCTCCGGCGGCTCCCTATGCGACACCCGTCCGCGCCGACTTTGAACATCCGAGCTATCCCGGTTACCCTCCTGTTTATTCTCCGTTGCCAGTCCAAGAAAGTGGCGAGCTGATAAATCGGATGCAAAATATGAGTGTGAATTATTCAGCTCCGATCCCATGTAATATATATAAGGCCATTGATTCAAATATTCCGCCTGTAGCTGGACCTCCGACTTATACTCAAAATAATGGACAGTATTCTCATAATACTGCCGAATATTCAAGTGATGTCAGACAGACTGACGCCTCTGGAGGAGCGTATATAAATCAATATGCTGATGGGTCATTTCAGAATGTTACTTATTCCTATCCGCCCGCCGATGTCCGTTTGACGAATTTTTCTGCTACGCCAAGTTATCCTAATCGTTCAGAATCATACATAATTACAAATACTTACCCTCCCGGTGCCCAGTCAGTGTCTTCTGCGGGTTCATCTCTGACAGCAGATACGGTTACTGATCCTCAATTAGCTTACAATACATACGTGAATCCTCCGACATATCCGGTGCAATCCCATGCTTCTCCGGTGTCACGTTTTGAATCAGTGATCGGTAATCAGGAAAATGTTATCACTTCTCACGCCGATGGCTATACGTACGGTAATACGGCCGGCGGAGGATACCCGCCGAACAGCTTTGCCACTGGAGTGAACGGAAATGACCTCTATCGAACACCTGATGCGGCTCATTCTCGTGACTACAAAGAAGGCGACGGAATGACTTCAGATATCCAAGCGATACGATCGCACGTTCAGCGATACCCTGTTGCTGACCAGCCCTATTATGTTCCGCAGTATTCGGCCGATGCAGTATATGACGGAGGTCTTCGGCAGACGGTCCCCGCGACTCCGACGGAAGCCGATGGGACGGCCGCTCCCCGATATGCTCAAACGGAATACTCCAACCCGCCCGGGGTGTCGCAAAATAATTCATATCAGAATCATCCCGGTTACAGTTTTAACAACAGAACTGGTTCATACGATTACACTTACGGCTATCAGAACAGCGGTAACGGCACATCTAATCAGACTCAATATACAGGCTATAATGCTGAAGATTCCCAATCACAGATGAACGTGTATACGAGTGCCGGTTCGTATGCTACCGTCCAGACTAATTCTGGCTCGACTGTTCCTGAAAATCAACAGCCTTCCAATTCTGAGGTGTCTTACTATTATCCGATGCCGCATTATGGTCAGCAGAACGGCGTGCAGAATGAAACATCCGCCGCTCCCTCTGAGGCCGACGATCGATCGCCTCCAGTTTACGTGACGTCCAATGACACAACGACTAGCACGACCGGTTCCGGCAAAGGTATTACCGACTACTACATCCAGAAATAACTTTAGAGTAAATAATTTCATTTTACTACAACAACTGTTACCCTTTACAGGCCGAGTCGAGATAAAATCATCACCCTCTGTAGAGACACCCGATGTTGAAATCGATGCTGGAGTTGCAGAAATTCCTTCCGAAGAGGTTTCAGCCATAGATTTACTTTCCGGCTTGGATTTTTCTGTCGAACAGAAACCTTTGATGCCTGAAATACGAGTCCCTCCCGTATCTGAATTCGTCATACGTAAGGTTCCACTATCACCTGAATCGAGCGTGTCCGAATTTAGGACGAGCGAACCTCTCGGAGACGATCGCCTCTCAGAAGAGAAATACGAGAGGCCGCCGAAGAGAGATTTGTTCGCAGACCCTTGCTTGCTTAACAATTTCACCCAGGAGGTTAAGAGCTTGCAGTTGTTCGTTGATGGGTTCACGAAAAAGACACATTCTGGCATCACTATGCTGGACTCGAAATGGAAAAAAATACAAGACGCTCAGGTAGACAACAATTAATTGGGATTTTTTTTGAGTATTAAAACATTTTCAGTCGGTTCATAACTTTTTTAATACAGGCTAAAGACAATTTATGCAAGACGACGGCTGAAGCGAAAAATAACCCTGCCAAAAATGCTTCGCCGGATGTGATTTCTTACGATGAATTGAGAGTTATACTGAAAACAGATTCTCACGAGGGTTATGTGAATGCCTCTCACGTCAAGGTATTTATTAAAAAATAAAATCAACAAACTGACCCCTGCAAAATTTGGATGTTTACTTAACACGTACTAATTGTCTATCGTTTTGTTGTAGCAAATATCTTCATGGTGTGTACCCATCATAGTCTCTGATCTGCCATCCGAAGACAATTATTCTGATTTTTGGTACATGGTCTTTTATCAAAAAGTTGACATCATTGTTTGTTTGCTCACCGAGATAGAGGTATTTTTTTTTTTTTTTGAAAGAAAGTTTTGGAGATATTTAATCTATGGAAAAATATTCTGTGTTGATAAATAGGCAATTCCACCATTTTTGTTTTAATTGTCTTCGCCTTACAGCTACAAGGAAAGTTTTATGGCCCGACTGCCAAAAACCAGAAATTGGAAATCTCGCCGAATATAAATATTACCCTGGACGAAATCAACTGTAATGTCAACTGGACCGAAAGGCAAATGACTATTAGATGCAAGAATTTGATTCGTAAAATAACACACTATCAAATAAACGTTTTCCCAGCTAGGTGGGTGAAGATAACAATTTTTTTATATTTATTGTCCTGATCAAAAAATAAATACTAAAAAATGTGTTTTTATTACTTAAAATATATTTTTGATTTAATTTCCAGTAATGTCATTGGAGCTGATAAATATTATCCCAGCTTTGTTTAGTAGGAAAAATAATGTTTGTATCATCTTTACTGAAATAAATGTTTTTAAATAATTTTTAGAGTTGTCAGTGCCCCTTTGGTACTACTGGTGGATAAAGTGCTAAACACTAAATATGAAGATGCAAACCGCGAAGTGTTGCCCAAGACTCTCATCCACTGCAGCACGGGAGCCGGTCGTAGCGCTCTCATTGTCATTCTTACGATGGTCATGTGCCAAGTGAGAGCAGGTTTCACTGATCTGAGAGGTAAATTTTACTATTGCATATTACATTTCTGTCCCAATGTTTTGGGTGTCCATTATATGACGTTATCCTCTCGCGTTGAATGAAGGGCTGATTTTCTGGACGATGCGAAAAAATATTTAAAAATATTGTTAGTATTTATTTCGTTACATATTTTTTTAAGGTAAGATCAAAAAAAGAAGCCAACTAATGCATTGATGTCTTATTCAATAGAAACTGTTTTTACCGATTTTTAGAGTTGCTCATAAAAAATGTTTAGGTTCTATTTTATTTTTTGTTTTCTTTAGTCTTGAAAAAAGCAATGAAATAAATTAGGGGTGACTGAAGAGTAGGATATTTCTCTCTGGGAAAAAAGGTCTTGCACAATTCCGGTAACGTGTTATAATAAAATTGTCATTGATGTCTCTGTCTGATACATGCAACTCAAATAAGAGCAATGTATTTTCTGTGATTTTTTTTGGGTTTATTTACAATCAAAATGATGTTTATGTTACAGATATGATAGACTCTGGTTTTCTTTACCTTTGCGGAACCCGAACGAATGTCCTCGAAGACACAAAGTATCTTGTGGACATCTATAGAACGGTGCTGTTCTTCGCTCAGGGGGTTCTTTGTTCTGGTGAGCGATGTTACAATTCTTCGATTGTGCTTTTTATTTATTCAGAGATATCATTATTTTTTAAATCTTTCACAGGCACTGTGATGTTCAACGGTGAGGCGGTTTCCGTTCCCAGCGGAGCGAGCGTCGCTCCCTCTCACATTCCGCAAAATCCCAATTCCAATTACGGTAAGCATCCTAATGAAAGTCTAAGTAAATTCAGCAAGGAGAGTTTTGAAGAAATGAAACAGGCCGCGGGACTCAAGAGCGGCGACATGAAAGATCCTCTCAGCTATTTGGATCCTTTGTGGAGTCTCAAGAAACGTAAAGAATAACTCTGAAAACTTTTACATTCACATTTTTGTAAGGAAATTGAAATTGTTCAAATGTTTTGCCTTAATTAAACGCATGCAATACTATTATCTACAGTTGGCATAGTTTATCATATAAATTTGATGTTTGAGAATTATATAAGACGAAATGCATGTTTAACAAAACTTGTTCCATAAATTATTATTAAATAAAGACCTTCATAACTTTATTTAGCGAGTGGGTCCTTTCTATTGATGTGGTTTTATAATTAATCGTATAATTTTATCGGGTATGCTCTGTTTTCCGCCTTCATTATTCAAATTTTACATATTTATTTGTCTTTGAATTTCTGAAACATTTCATGATAAATCCAACGAATGGAAATACTAAAAGAGCTTGTTTCACTCGATTGGATTTTTTCTCCCATTGCAATTATTCATTACATCATACTTATCAACAACCATTTCAAATATTAAAGAAGGTAGACAGACTCAAATATGGAGATAACCCATTGTAATATCAGGAAAAAGTTACTGTTCATTTGAAATGAAAATTTTAAATACATTTAAATCATGGCTACATATCTATTTTGAATGATGAATTTTCATTACGATCACACGAGTATTCTTACACTATTGTATTTCATACCTTCCTCTTTCTGGGAAATTGAAAATTATAGTTTAAGACGTAGCTCAAGCTCGGGAGAGAAAGCGACATACAAAGACTGGCGGAGGACTAATTGAGACGGTGATATTTTAAAATATAAAATTCATATATTTAAGACATTGTCAATATTTATTAAGTAGTTACTTTAAATCTGTTGATTATTGGATAATGTCTTGCATAATTATGTTATTCAGCGACATGTAATGGCAGACTATTTTGTTCTTGATACGGAGAAGGAAATTCTTTTTTTAAATTTTTTTGTCGCCCTTCACTATATTCATTTCTTTACTTTAAAATGCATCTGAAAAATGTCAGGAATATCTTTCTTTAAAGATATTTCTCTTTGTGTTTTATAATAGTAAATTATGCACTCTTAAAAACCTTTTTTCTTGAAATAATGTCAATGTCGCAATGGAATTTGGTGCCGGTGATGACGTTTATTATTTCTAATGCGTGTTCTGTACACCATCAATCAAAATGAGAATGAATTGTGTGAGGATTCTACAGATCAGATAAGCTTTGTTGCAAGTCACCCAGCAAGCCTGCCTGAGCTATAAATTTAAATCAATGAGAGAATTCAACTTAAGTTGTTATGTTAAGCTGATAGTGAGGGTTGGTTGTATGTTTAATATTGATTAAGATATACCTATTTCAGATCAATGTACTTGTCTAGAAAGTCAAGGCAATATTTTTAAAAATCGCGCTGTGAGGGATACAATTCTTTAGTAAATATATATTAATTTATAATTTCATTCACGAGTGGAGTATTCTGTAGTTACTATTTCAGATGTGTAGTGAAATTTTTTTATACACTCAATTAAGTGAAATTGTTAGTTTGTCACCATCAGAAAAATTAACAGGAAGAAGAAAAATATTTTTTTATTCCATTTGAAGTGACTTTAATAGTCTGTATTTATATTATTTAATTAATAGTCTCTGTATTTTGAATTTATAATATTTGCCATATATATATATAAAGTCGAAAATAGTTAAAACACGAAATTGAAGGGAGAGAATCTTTTGCTTTTTTAAGCATTGGCTAAACGAAACAAGTTTGTGGTAAAAAAAATCTCTGGGTGTATTTTGTCATTTGAGAAGCAGAATGTTTTTTGCCGAGCAAATTTTTTTTCATGTCGAAAGAATATTTTTGTATCAAATTACATTTTAAAGTAATTTTTCAGGAGGCAGTATTATTTTGTGTTAACCGATACTTCTTATCAAATGTTTTCAATTGTATATAAATAATTCTAAAATCCTAATTATTTAAAATTCTTAAATTATTTTCAAAATTTCCTTCCGAGACAATTTTTTAAACAGTTTCAGTTATAAATCTATTTACTGTTTTTCAAAAAAAAAACAGATTTTTGGCTATTACTTAAAATTGGTTTTAAATTACTTTTGTCAAATTTAGCAAATTGGGTGATTACAAGCAACCAAATCTAGGTTTCTTCCCAACGTCATTCAAACATTCTTGAATGAAATAAAAGTCATATGATATTATTTAAATACCATTTGTGAGTTTGGAGTGATTTACCTCGAGACTATTGGCTGTCACTCAGAGTTATATGTCAAGTTATAGATAAAATTATGTGTTATGCGTAAATATCTATTAAATTCGTTTGTAATGTTATGGTAAAATGAATTTAACCTGATAAAGTCTCAACTGTTGAGATGGCCGATTGCAGTGAGTTGATAGATGAAAGAATATTGAAACCTTCCTCTTCTTTCTTCATGTCAAAACTTTCGTATTATTTTTAATCTTCAAAATAATTTAAATTTAAATTTAAATCGTGTTAAAACTGATTTCTCCTGATAATCTCCATGGGTTTGTTTAACACTACCATGAATTTTTTGCTATATTTTTTACATTTACGGCAGGAAACATAAATAAATATATAAGTACTGTGAAGCATATAGCATATTACAAAAACCTATCAACCTCTCATTTTTTAAGAACTGGTCTAGGAAAGCACTAGTGGTTAGCTAATCTTATTTTTTAATAAAAAAACACATTTTTTAGTACTTATTTCCACAATATATTTTTTGACCAGGGCCGGTTTCGCTCATCGCAAGGATTATCAATTGGTAGAAAACAATAGACTCGTTTGTAAATTGTATTCTATCAGTTGATAATGCTTGCGATGAGCGAAACCCGTCCTGATCAAAAAATATATTGTGGAAATAAATACTAAAAAATGTGTTTTTATTGTTTAAAATGTCATGCCTTTCCATCAAGAAGTAACAGTTAACACCTTAAAAGTGACTAATCCTTTTTAGGAGCAAGCAGATGAGTGAAAGGGAATATTAGTCTTTAGATTGAAAATTTATTGCAGAAGCTGTCTGTTCTGGGATTCGTATCTGTGAGTCCCATATGATTGTTATTTGATTTTTGTAATTAATAAATTTATAATATGTCATAAATTTGCTTTTTATATAAGTTTTTTGATAATGGTGTTGCTTCTTGAGCTATACTTCATGGGCCGAAGCCAATTCTCTCTCTTGTTGATTTAAAATTTTTGTGCTTAATTTTATACCTTCATTGTAATTCGAGAATATAAATCCATTTAACTTACTGGACTTATGTCTATTTAAACATAATTTATTTGTGATTTGACTTTCAATATATTATCGATGTATGTAATTTTATTAATACACTATAATTTTAATCGCCCATCTGTGAATAATGAAATATTTTATATAACTAAATAAAAAAATGATTTAGTTATGCTATAAATTATATAATTCTTAAAAAATGTTTTGAGATAGATATTTGATATTATAAAATGTATTACTTTATTGTTATTTACCTTAAAGTTTAATAAATAATATATAAAAGACACATCATGCCTTCTCTTCTTGTTCAGCCAAAAGTAGAGAGGGTAAATGAAAACCTTGCAAATTGATAAGAGAACAAAAAGTGGTACAGTAGAATTCCCATTCTTTTGTTTTCAAGGAACTAAACAATAATACGAGAAAATGAAGAAAAGATATAAATTGTTAGACTCTTTTACAGAGGGCATTTTAGTTTATGATCGACTAAGTGTGTTTGATGGAATTTCAATATCAATTTGTACCTTTCGACATCTTCACAGGGATCATTTGCACCGTTTACAGACAAAAAGAAAATATGAACCCCCTACGCTAGGAGTAAAATTTATACCTGATTTTTCAAATAACTACTGATTTGGATTTGGAAATATAATGTAATACTTTGAGAGTTTGTTTGTATACAACTTTAAAAACCAAAACGAAAAATCAATACATCGACTTCGTTACTGAAAATGTTCTTTTTTTAGGTTATGCAATTATCAGGCAAATTATCCTTACAACTGGCTAAGCTAGTAGCCATACAATTTTCATGAACTTCTTACAAAAAAGTTTTATAGTCGATAACGATCTTTGAAATATTACAAAGTTAAATGAGAACATTCCTAAAATAAATTTTTTAAATAAAATTGTCACAACTTTATCTATTGTATTTATTTTTTCCTATATGATTTGTATGAATTTTTCTACAGACTTAATTTTGACCAATCTTTGTTTAGAAAATTCCATAAAATTATTGAAATCACTTGAATCTTTATTCTTCAATAGTTCATTTTTCTTTTTATAATACCATGTAATATTTATTGTAGTACACTAAATTCCCGCATAACTGGAGCCACTATACGGCAAACAATGATATCATGACATCTGTCTTTTTAATGAAAAATTATGTTCAATATATAAAATCACCGACCAGTCAAACCAACCTCTTTTTGAAATTCACCTATATGTATGAAAAAAATAAGCTAAGCTGTTGGATCAAAATACAACAGCAGCTCCATTAAAATAATAAATAACGAATAAACCATTTTCAAATATTTTTTATCCAAAAAAAAAACTCAGAGCATATTGTTTACTTATTACTGAAATAAATGCCATTTATGCCTTTTAATTAAAAAATACTTTGTGATTCGAAAACATAGATGTCAGAAGTATTAAAAAATTTATATTTGAGTTTTATTACTAAAAGTTATTTTTGATAGATTTTTTACCCTGCCAGTTAAAAATATTTACGCTTCACATGTATGTTTCAACAATAAAAGGAATCACTTGTAAGGTATTAAATAAAAATTCTCAACCGACATGCGTTGAATTTTAAAAACTAAGACAACATAAAATTTTAACTACTTCAATGTTTTTATACCAATTAGGCTCGGTTTCGCTAATTGTGAGTATAATCTACTGATTTGACATAAATCATTATAGGGCTACACATATATTTAAACAAAAAATGTTATTGAATTATAAATATCCCTGATCAAATCGCAGCTTAAAGCAATGTTCACTGTGAATTGATGGTCAATACATGCGGTAGTCACGACTCTACTTTGTTTTGTATTTATATATTATTTTAGGCTGATTATAGCTTGCCTTGCGTTATTTTCAAATGTACAATTTAAAAGTTTCAACCCAGATCTGTGATAAGTTTTTCCATTTTTCCAAATGCACTTTGACCCTCCTTCTACACTGTAATTCATTTGCTTCTTGAGTGTGATCAATCATTGGATTGTGTATATATATATATATATATATATATACCTTCTTAACTATATTATATATGTATGATGAAAACGGTCAGATATTTCAAAATGGTCTTGGCCCTGAGTATTGTAAAAAGAGTTTGGGAAATGTTTGTTTACAAGAAGAATTTTTAACAATCTGTCTAAGAAATTCAATGTAAATGAATACTGATTACATTGTTATTCCACTAGTTGTGTTCTACTTGTGACACTGAAATCGTATATTTGAAAAGCATTTCACACTGACCTTATTATTTTCATTTAACAAAAAGTAAAAAAAATATATAACCAGTGGAATAACAAAATTATTATACTATAATAAATATGAACTTCCACAAAGTAACCACTCAATTCATACAAAATATAAAGAAATTTAGTTTATTTTCAAATAATATTAGATTAAAAATATCAGTCGATCCTCTGTCGATGTTATTTCAATAGCACATTTGATCATTCAATCTATTTATATTTTCACATTTTTGGCACTGACAACCCTCGTTTTTCCTTTCGTTATCTTAAGACATTAAGGTACACAAATGCACCCGAGCTGAAGATACCGAAAGAAGAAACCCAGACAAAATATAATATAATAAGATGTTCAAAGTTTGACCAATTAAAATTCAAAAGCGATGATGATTGTTCATCTATTGAGGTTTATGGTAGCGAATGATTTTATTGATCCGTTTTTATATTTAATATTTGAATATTTTCCAGAAACATCAAAATAAAATCTATAAATTACATTCGCCAAAATGAAATTGACTGGTTTAACCCTAGTAGTTAATTCGTAATTTTGCCGCTAGATCGTACGAATATTGCAAACACAAACATCGGAAGACTGAAAATAAAACAGTTCATTTTACAGTGTCGCGCGCGGCGGTCATGTCGTTCTTAGTATTTTGGTTTTGACTGTCAAAATCGAGAAAATTCAATGCGTTCGTGTGTTAAATGACTGACAGTTCATATAAATTGTAAATTATATCTTAAATATTTGTGTAATGACAATAAATACAATCCGTGCCGAAATTATAAGCACGGGACATCAAAAATTATTGTAGTTTAATGTTTTCTATAATTAGTGTATATTGTTTAGCCATTTTTGCAGTGCTATAAAATATAGTAAGCATATTTAGGAGTATTGGCATGGCTAATAAATTATGTAGTGCGAACAATAATAAATTGCAATAATGTAATGCTGGGTCGGCTCACCATTTTTATCTGAATTAAAAATATAAATATGCCCTATGAACGATATGGGTAATTTCTACACGCTCGTTAAATAAAAATGGGACAATAGTGTTCCATGAATTGTATGAATGACAAGTGCAACATTAGTGTTTTTTTTTTTAAATTGTGAACCATTCAATACTTCGATAATTCGGGGAACCATGTGATGGGATTTAAATATTTAGCTAGTAGTCAAAACTGTCGTCGAAACAAGTAGTTCTGACATGGGAGTCGGGTAGAACGGTGTCCGTTGACGTAGGAAGCCATGAAATCAAATAAAAGGAAGGAATCCACCAAGAATCCCGGAGGGGACGGATCGGGGATGGCCCTGGACGAGCAGGGATGCCTGTCCTTGCAGCGGGTCCTGAGCGCTTTCAACGCGCCCATCAGCGAAGAGCACGCATGGGCTCTGTTCTACCAGGGTGCGTCAACTTTGCGTCGCGGTCTGCCGACGGGGAAGTGTCGCGCTCCAGAATCACCCGAAGATTTCCTGATACACCGCGACGGGAGCGTGTATATCAGGCCTGCCTATTCTTCCACCAGGGGTAAGGAAATCTGTTATTTTAATATGCGCCGTGGAGATTCATAATAAAAGAAGATAACTTGAATGTGTTGTAATAACTATTGATGGCGCATGTGTTTCTTTTGGAATTAAAGTTTATTTACCTATAAGTAGTTTACCGATCACTTTTAAGGTGTTAACCGTCTCTTCTTGATGGAAAAGCATGATATTTTAAATAATAAACACACATTTTATAGTGCTTATTATATTACCACAATATATTTAAATTGAATAACTACTAAAAATGTGTTTTTATTATTAAGAACAGTTTACCGATATAAATTTTCGTCTGAGATCACCAAATTATATTTAACATGTCGGGCCATGTTTTAATTTATATCCTATAATACTAAACATTAAAAAACATTGAACCCATCAAAGTGGAAGTTTAGTTCTTATAGTTGGGGATTATTTTACAGGTGAAGTCTCAAATAAAAAAGTAACCCTTTCACGCGAAGATGTTATTCGAATTTTTCATATTATTAAACACAATAAATTTGAGCCTTTAATATCAAGTAAAATAAATGTTTTATTTTAAAGTTAACAGAGCAGTGAGGGTAAATTATATAAATCATAAAAAAACTTACACTTAATTCCGCTATATTCATTCATATTGCAGAAAATAATCGAAGTAATATTTAGAATAAAGTTTTTTTTATGAATTAAATTTAAGCGAAAATTTTACTTGACATTTCAAAATAAAATCGACACACTGCCCCCAAAACTATCCACCGCGTGCGGTAAATTTCCATTATAAAACAATAATGAAAAAAATTTAAAATATTTACAAAATCCTTTCAATCTTTCTGAGATACATGTTGTGTGCCACCATTTGATTATTATACAATTCAAAGAAAGTAAGCTACCGGTGTCATAGGTCGCCCCGAATTCATATTATCGGTGTCTAATTACGGTTATGAATATTATTTATTATGATAATATCGACAAAGAATAGTAACTTACTTGTTTTTAATGACACCAGCAAATTCTGTAATAAGAAAGTATTAGACTTATTTATCGAAATGACATTCACTTGATAGAACTCCATTATGATACGGTGAAAAAATAGCAATTTTTTTTAGTTCTACATTTTTTTTATAAGATATTGTTGAAGCTATTTCGGCTTACCAATTGTCTATAGCATAGTTTCCCAACCTTTTTTCGGGTGGCGACCCCTTTTCATAAAATCCACGTAGCCCGCAACCCCCCCCCCCCATTCAATCCAAGAGCATACAAAAACACATATTTTTTTAGTTGACCGTATAAGTTGGCGACCCTCCAAAAAACCCTTCGCGACCCCCAGGTTGGGAAGCTAGGGTCTATAGTGTATTATCTGACAATGGTAGCCGAAGTAGCTATCAATTATATCTTATAAAAAAATACATTGATGTTTTTTTAAAGTATTAGACATAAATCTAAACATATTTTTATGAATTTGCATTCCTAACATCTATCGATTTTACATGATTTTATTCATAACATGTCAGTGTTAACTGTCGATTATTGTTGGAAAGGCATTATATTTTATATTAAAAAAACACAATTAGTACTATTTTCACAATATGTTTAATGATCAAGACCAGTTTAAGCTCATTGCGAAGATTATCAATTGATTAAGATTTAAAGTTAATAATAGCTCCGTAGTTAAATGCCACGTCAACACTTAACCACGAACGTCTCAACCGTTGATACGGCTGAAGAGTTAATACAGTTAACAATGTCACAACTTTCATATAACAGCTATTATTCGTATTGAAATATAGTCTATTTTGTACAGATAATCTCCACTAGTTTTACCAACATTACATATTAGATGTTGAAATATTTATGGTTGGACTGTGCCTTACGGGGCTCAGCAGAAAATAGGTAAAGGCTTTAAAAAAAATCGCATACACTGTATACAATTACGTCTCGTGTTGATTTAAATGTCACTTGAATAATGAATCGTTGAAATTTTTCTAAATATTTTGCATACAAGTATTTGTTCAAAGTCGTTCACAGTTGGTTAAATAAAAATAAATCGAATTCATAAATTACAATGTTATTAATGAAATCTTTTCTTAAATCAAAAATGTATAGTCGTTATTTTATCGCGTGTAGTTTTACGAAAAGATACATTTTCAACTTTTCCTGTGAATGTCCGCCTTGCTTATGAAATACGTATGATGTTTTGTTAGCAATTGTTTAATAATTTTATATTACATGCCAGATAAATTATTGCTGATCCCATAAACAGTATAGTGAAATATAAAATTTATTGCTTTATTATATACTGTTGAGTTAATTAATCCTGATATCGGATAACAGATATTAACATTGTCCGTAGGCTGTTCTATCGTGCTATCTAACAGGGGCAATATGATATTGCTCTCAATAGCTATTCGGTTTACTCGTCTAACATTTTATTCTATCGTCCACCAGCGTTTTTTTCAATCGATTAATCGATTTTTTCGAAGGCACGGGTGTTTCCGATTACTAAAAATTCACCCGAAAAAAACAGGGCATAAGAAAACGGTTCGCTAACATAACATTCCTAGCCCCAGTGCCTTCTACAATATCTTCTGTTAAAATACCTATATTGGATGCCTGATAGTTCGCCATTTGCTTCACATTGGTAGCTAAAAGCGAACCACTTATTCTGTAAATATGTATGAAAAGTTGTTCATTTTAGACTTAATCGGGTAGAGGGCGGATGTCGAAGTTGACTAAGAGACTCGTGCGAGCCTCTGGTTTAGGAAGAACGGCTTCAGTCTAACAATACTGAACAACGCTGTTGTTAGATGTAATGTATTTTGATTCCAGATGTTCTAACACATCGCAAAAATGCCAACGATACGTATTGTTACATAATATAATTTTACTATTCGTAAATGTAAACGAACGATAGAAAATTCACCCCTTTCCTTGTACACCTCGAATAGCTTTGCGATAAAGCAGACGTCTTGTAATTTTCTATTTAATTATTTTCACTAGTAACTTTACCAATTAGTCGTATGCGAAATCCTAAACAAGGAAAATGAATGTTGGTAAAAAGTTATTTTTGAGAAAGTTATTACCTTAAGGCATTTCTATATTATTTTTTTTGTATTTTAAATCTTTACTTTTTACGCAATATGATTTCAAAAATTTTATATTTTCAACAATCTAACGGTTTCTGAAAAATACGTATATTAAGATATATATTATGCAAATTCACTCTAAAAATAAAACGTCTAGCAATTTGACCGATGTAATTGGTTTAACAGCTGACCGTTGATAAATACCACTTTATTATAAGATTTCCATAATTTAATTGAAGATTCATAAATTAATTAATTACTTCAATCGAGATATTCCAACATTTTATTTAAAAAAATTGAAGTTGTAAGTTTTGTTCAAGATCACAAACTGTTCGTAATAATATTTTTACTCCGCAGTAAAAATCCACCGTGAGATGAGAAAAGTTCGATGATCAATGTGTCCTTTGTTTATTCACGGCAGGTACTCTAAACTACTTATAGTATATATAGAGTATTTGTAAATCTCTGAATCTCACCTGCATTCCAGGAAACATGAAAATATTTTGTCTTTTGAACTCAGTATTTGTCCCTCGGAAGTACAATTAATTTCTCGTAAAAAATCAGGTATAATGCCTTTGTGTTCATCTGCAAATTCCTATTGTGTTCGTCAATATATGTATGTCTCCTGGTTCTATTTGCGAATAAGTAAATTCACAATACTTTGCTCAGTAAATACATTTGTATGCCTATGTGCGCCTGAAATGTTGAAGGTTGTTTGTCGGTGAAAAATAGAATCGAAGCATATACACATTGGGTTTCATTGAATGAAGGAACATTCTCGGTGAAATTGTATAACGTTGGTAAGTAAACATTCGGTGCATAATTATTAATCTATCTTTACTGCTCCGCCCCTTATTTGTTAAATATGATACTCATAAACAAACACAAAAAGCCGTTGATTGACAGTCTGGAAAGTATAATAAGTGCATAATGATTTTAAAACAAAAACCGTCAATATTTAAGAGTATTTAAGTGCAAATGATTTTTAAAATATGCTACAGCTGTTAAATTAATCAATGAATGTATAAAATCATATTCGAATTTTAATGAATTCATTACATAATAATATTACTAGAACCACTTCCTAGTATTGGTGCAAGTCAGTGATATTATGCGCTTCTGGAGAAACTGGTTCATTCCGCCCGTATTGACGGCGCGAAGGCTCCGGCGAGGGCGGGGGCGGGGGCGCAAGGCCGCGCGGCTCGATCGATAGAGCCCCTCCCCCGCCCCCGCCGTTCGACGGTAAGGGCGGCGACCGGCGACGAAGCATCGCCCGATCCGAGATAGGTTAGGTCTGTTCTTCCTGAAATTTCCATCGGCGATACGTTACACTTCCGCCGGTTATATGTTCAGAAAGTGAACACTCGACCGATGTGTGAATAGGAACTTAAGTCATCGGAATTAATACAATAATAAAAAACGGACACATTTACAGCTGATAAATGGTTAAATATAGAATTATCAAGTCGATGATTGCTCGTAAATGGAGATAATTTATTTTTGATTGACATCAAATGTGTCAAATCATTATCGATCTGTTTGGCTTATTTTAATGACGTCATCAAACACGTAGACATTAAATGTTATATATTTTTAAGTATTCCATGTTTATATTATTTTGAAAGAGTAACTTCGAATCCAGAATACATATTATATTGTCCGACGATCGTTTATTGCTTTGTCTATGAACGACGATTCTTTACACTGATAATGAAAGAACTCGGCTTGGGCAGAGATTATAAGCTATATTATTAAAATAGCTAAGGTAGTAAACCGTAGATATTTGATATATCACAAATCATTTGAAATATTTAATGATAATAAACCAGTGCCCACTTTCACGTTTCACATGCTCACATGTCATTTCCTCTTTCAATTAAACATTTTTATGCACAGAAGATTATTGTTTACCGTTTATTTGTTATAATAAACCACAGTGATGGTGGCAGACTTTTCGATTAAGTAGAAACGAACAATTTATTTTATAAATATTTTATTTTTTACATGTTGTTGCATGTAAAGTAAGATAATTTCCGTTTATTTTTATCATAGAAAAATATATTTAAACCTACCCTATCTTATCAAAGGATTAGATGTATGGCATCACACTTATTTTCTCAGTAACAAAAAAATATTTTGATAAAATATGATTAAAAATAATAAGCCGCGTAACTATTTTTACAATTTAAATAATAATTTGTTTTCAACGTACTTACTATAAAGCAAATAAAATATCCAATTTTCGTATTTTGTATCAAATTAACAAATAAAAATATACTTTTACATATAAAAAAAAATGAATTGTTACAACTTTGTACGATTCCACATCTTTTGTCACTAACGACCCGGGTTTCGCCTTTCGGCATCTTCAGGCATCCGTTTGATAGAATGCCTGAAGATGCCGAAAGGCGAAACCCGGGTCGTTAGTGACAAAACATGCGGAATCGTACAAAGTTGAACAGCTCAAATTTGATTTTGAAATTCCATCAAGCACTTTCAGTCGATATCATAAATCACTTTTTCTAGTGTTTATATTGTGGAAATAAATACGTACTAAAATGTGTTTTTAATTTTTAAAAGATTTATTTTTGCTAAGCCATTTCGTTCTGAGCCACCACATAAAGGATGTTCTATAACCGGTTAATTAAAAAAAAGTGTAAACCATTATGCGTTAAGAATTAGCGAGGCTTTTGAAAATTTTGGTGAAAGACAAGGATGTAGTTTGTAAGGGTCAACTTTCAAAACACTACAATCAGTTGTCTCAACATCTGAAACGTAAGCAGACAGAGGTTAATTTTAGACCTATATTCAGGTCAGATGTAAATTTTATGGTGAATACTAATTATGATATTTGAATACGTTCATTTAATTCGATTTATATAATTTAATATGAAAGTTTACCTGGTTTTAAGGCTTGACGATAATTATTTTTACTTAATCGTGTCATTGTTTATCGATTATCGATTATAAGAAACTATTTTTGTGAGTTTTCTCCCCTGCAATTAGCTATGTTCATAAATTTTATTCAATTATTTAATCGGTGATATAATTTAACAATGATTTTCTATTTGTTCAGATTTGATCAATCGTGGACAAAATCGACATTAATTGAATCCATAAGAACTATTGCATTTTTTAAACTTTATTCAAAAAAAAAAAATGTGCTATGACAATGAATTGTAATAATAAATTACTATACAGGTCAGAAAAAATGCAGCAATAATTATATATACTTTTTATTCATCTATGTATTGAACCGATTTGCCTCGAAGTAATAACGACTTTCTTTCGGAAAAAAACGTAGTAAAAATTGATTTGTCGTAACACTCGACTGTTGATGAAAGCGGATAATTTTGTGTACATTAATTATGATTAAATAAACTATAGGCTTTTTGAAGACCACTGCCAATTTTTCAATATTCTTCAATTGGAAAATGAAAAATAAAAACGAAAAATAGTCTTAGCTCGACTTCTGGCGGAAATCACAGATTTTTTTTTTTGAAGGATTACTCAATAAAAAAAAAAATTTCTTAATCTGCTTAAAAATTTGAATATTTTTGGAATAGTGTCTGTTATTATGATTGAAAAACTGCCTGAACTTCGGGTGTTAGTTTTAATTAAACATGTTCCCAAAAAATAAATGACAGCAGAGTGGCGAATATATATATTTATAATAGAAACTACTGTCATACAGCTTTTAAGGTCATTTTGGTCTGATAACACTTTTAAAATTTTCCAGACGTAAAGTTTCTCAACACATCGGAAAGAAATTATAAAATAAATCTTGAACATTATTTCCATAAGAATATAAACCATGATATTAGCAGCTGAATGGATTACAATAAATGGGTTGTCATCATCTCGAGGTACACCGGTTACGGAGCACTGCTATTTGTGATTCAGCAGGAAACAGGTCAAGGAAAATAATGTTATGAAAATGGCTCTTGAATTACAGATATCACTTATTGTAGAATGTTTAAAGTTGAAGCCAATTCTCAAAAAGACAGTCTACCACTCTCCTCGATTTACAAGCCGGATCTTGAATCTCCATGAAGAATACTACGGTACACATACATAAACCGATGATATCTTCTTTCTGCGGCATTCGTTTGGACCACCGCACTCAACTAAACTTATTAATAAAATGATCTCTCTTTGAATTTTGTTCCAAATTACATTGTTTGATTTATTCTCTTCGACCTTCTTATTAATATCTAATTCATCTTTGCGTACCGTCCGTTGAGTCAGATTTGAATGCACTCGACTAGACAATTCAAAAGTTCTCGCTTTACTTATGAACTCGCGAGAAATCCTTTCTCTCGATTCGAAATCTTTGAAGTATGAAACAAAACTTATTTACACGTTTTATTCAGAAAACAATAGACGAAAAGTCGAAATTGATGATGGCAAACCGAAAGTATTCTCTATACTCAAAATTCTACATTAACAGTGTTACAAAATGTCTGAAAGTTTATTAAAAAAATAATATTTTAAATAATAAAAACACATTTTTTAGTACTTATTTCCACAATATGTTTTTTGATCAGGACCGGTTTCGCTCATCGCGAGCATTATCAACTGATGCTCAGTTATTAAAATATTAAAATATATTGTGGAAATAAGTACTAAAAAATGTGTTTTTATTATTTAAAATATCATGCCTTTCCATCAAGAAGTGACAGTTAACACCTCAAAAGTGAAAAAAATAATACATATTTTATTGAGAATTTTTTGAAGATTATGTTAGCGCTATTAGGAATACCATACTATGAATTGCAATGCCACGCAAACAAAGCCAACTACCAAAACTGCACTACTCGCTAAGCTAGTAATTAGTAATTTGCAAAGAATTGTTGTTTACAATACAATAGCTCTCGATTAAATGCAAAGTAATCGAATTGCGTGAGTACTACAAAATCAAATTTAGTTTATTAACGATTGACAGTGTGCGAAATGTCATTCTCAAGGTGTGACATGGTTGATAGTTTCGTTTGTAGTCTAGTTTTTGTAATGGTTAAAAACCTTTTTAGATGTGTTGTCATGTGGTTGTAGAAATCCAAAAGCCCTCCGTAATGGTGGAAAGAAGATATTTTGAATGTTTCAAAGATTTCCTATCCTTAAGCGTCGTCCCAACCTCTACATCATTGGGTAGTCGACTGTATTTGGCTTTGACCCTTTTAACACTTATGTATTTTAAATTGTGAAATATCAACATGCTGCAATCAGCGGACTTAGCGGTACAGTCGGGAGTAGGGTTTCCAATCCCGGGCCAAAATTTTGATCCCGGGATTTCGGGGATGGAATTATTGATCCCGGGATTGGAAACCCTATATATAATGTACGTATAATTTTAGACAATTTTATTTATTTATTTATTTTTTGATAACAACTTACAACATTTTATTGAGAAATATGCACGAAGTAGCAATAAAGTATCGAGTGTTTCATCGTTTAAATGAGATCTAATTTTTCCTTGTTGTTTATTGTCAATAGGTATTTATACACTAGTTCGAGGTGATAACCACGTGAGCCACGTTTTTTAAATAGCATCAATTCTTTAATCATGATCAACGTGAGCCTAAAGCAAATTTTGAACTCTTGGTTCGTATGTCGTTAAGCTTTTTGCGATTTCATTTTGTAACAGTTGCTTCATTGTTTCTTCTTCAATTGGGTGGGATGACTGCGTTGAATTAAATTCGATTGATGACGTTTCCAGTGGCTCTGATATTTCGATCATATCTACGTCTTTTTCGTCATTTAATCTTTCAATAAGTTTTTGGATAGTTTCTTTTATAATTTTACGAGTTGTTTTGTTATGTAAGGGTTAATCCCGAAATTTCGGGATTGTGTTTTCTAATCCCGGGACTCACCAGGTATTGAAAATCGTCGGGATCCCGGGATTGGAAACCCTAGTCGGGACGTTAACAGTCAAACTGTTGCAAAACTAAGTTTTTCGTGAGCCATAGAATAGCGAAGTGATATTTGGGAATGCCATTCATTGTAGGTACGTACATCACAACCATCTAAAAATATATATACCACTATGTATTTTATTATTGAATGCTATTCTTGATAGCGATTATATATAATATATGACAGTGTTTAATGATATTGATAAGAATCGATACTTATCGGTAACTGTGGGCTCTCGTTTGATAGCTGGGATAACCACAGACAATAAATATAATATAAGAGTGTGTATTTCTCATCAGTATCAGATTATTTGAGATAGCATAAACAATGCAAGTGTGCATTATTTAACCACATATTTATCTTGTATAACAGTGGTGCTTAAAAGGCAGATCGCGAGACAATTATTTTACTAATCTACCGTAACCCGAATCAAACAAATATTAGTTCACAAACTAAAGGTTTTGTACATTTGACGTAAGCGTGACCCAATGTTGCAATGGTTTTATTTAAATTTTAAAAAAATATGTTTAGCATTATTTTTACAATTTAATATTTTTTCGATTAGGACTGGGTTTCTTATCGTAAGCGTATTAATTGGTTTTAAGAATGAAAAGTATTCAAAGTGTTAATTTAATTCAAAACTCAAATTGAAACGAACATTTGAATGGAATCCTCCATTTTTTTTTTTTTTTTAGTTTTTCAGTTGATAATGCTCGCGATGAGCGAAACCGGTCCTGATCAAAAAATATATTGTGGAAATAAGTACTAAAAAATGTGTTTTTATTATTTAAAATATAATGCCTTTCCATCAAGAAGTGACAGTTAACACCTTAAAAGGAATCCTCCATACTGAAAAAAAATGTTCGCGGCAAGGTTTTGTTCGAAAATATAATAATGTAAAATTTATGACCTACATGAATAAATTAAAAAAATCAAGGCAGGTAACTTTTTGTATACAATTAATTGGTTCGTGATATCGATTCTTCGCGCATTTGGTATATATATCCATTTATTGTCCTTGCCGAACCGCAAACTGCGACATAGATTACCACTCTTCAGATGCATTTTATTTACTCATTGAATTGAAGTTAGTAACTTATGAAAATAACAATGTTTTTATCGTCTGTTCTAACAATAATTTTACCTATTTATTACTTTATTGGATGAATACGTAAGAAATATAAACAAAGCATAATTAATTTCGCGTTGAAAATTATCGCAAAGTATTTACAATACAAGGCTGGCAACAAAATAAAGATTTTATGAAAATTAATTTTGAATCAAGTATAATATCTCTCTCTTGGGTGACCGGACGATATGACGTGTGACAAAATTGCGGGGACGTAACGGTTCAGACATAACGTTGAATTTATGATTTAAATTGAATGTTTATTTAGAGTTTTGTTTTTTGATATTATTTCCTCTTAACTTCTTGTTCTTTAAACTAAATTATCAACTGGAATTGCAATAATAATCATCAAATTTTATGTCACTTTATCAACGAAGTTGTCATGTTAATGATGATTTTATGTCACCAAGAAACCATCAGCTATTTTTCAACTAAGTCCGTTTGAAGAATTACATCGTATGCATATTTTTTAATGATTAAAAAAAACAACTATTTTTAACGAAAATGAGAAGCCTGTGACTTTTCAATAATCCCAATCCTTTTATTAGCATGTTTGACTGCATTACTCAACAAAAAGGGATGCTAAAAATAACAAGTCGCTTGTCCTCCTCCAACTGTGATTTGTATACAACCGCTATTTCATGGCTGCCTTCAATAACGTAATACTGGTTTACTCATCATTTACTTGTCCTGAAACGGAGTAGCACAGGACTGATTTTTAAGCCGTGCACTCGTGTGTTTGAAAATACAAAATAGAGAAAAAGTCGAATGCGTTCTGCTTTATGTTGAGAATCCGCCGAAACGAAATGGTTGAATCTACGACGCATTAAACCTAAAGAGCAATCGAGAATATCTCGTTTCTCATTTGATATTGCAAATTTATCGAATGTTTCAAAAACTAATTAAGGATTGCGCAGGAAAATAACGTATATCCAATACTATAAGGTTCCTCACCACTACACTGCGCAGTGGCTTGAACCGTCAAGTATCAAATAAGGGGGAAGGGGTTGGGTTCTCAGAACCCCTTGGTAAGGGCAATACACCTTACGGAAAAAACTATAATAGTCCGACTTCACACGAGAGTATGAGCCGGAAAAAACTAGCAGTTACTATATTTAGTATCAGTTTTACAAAAAAATCATTTAATTTATGAAAAAAGCTAAAATGAAACGACAAGCCAGCGGAGAGCCTCCGTGAAATTAATGTGAACGACCCGCGTCCTTTGCGCGCTGAGAATAATTTAATTGGTGGTCGACCTCGCCCAACATTTTTCTTCGCCTCTTCCTGCTTCTATGTCAAACATTTTTCTAACAAAATTGACTATCGAGCAATTTAGCTCGATTCATTTATTGCCTTTTAACGGAATCATTTTACTAGCCAGTTCTAGTTTTTAAGTTATAAACCGGAAAAACTGGGAGACGAGTTATCGAGAGAATGTCGTCCTGTTATTGCATGTTGTTATTTTGATTGATTTGGTTAACAGTTATGTTTTTAAACGTATTTTTTTAATATGAATATTTTGTTTACCAACTTCATTATTCAACGATTACTAAAATAATGGATTAATTTTATTAATTAAATCTAGGTCCTTGACGCAGTGGTCAACGTCGTTGGCTCCCACAACGAATGTCACAGGTTCTAATATCAAAACTAAAAGATATTTTCTACAGACTTAACGGTTCTGATCAAAGCATTCATCCCATCGCAAGTGTGGTTTGCTTAAGCCCTGTCCCTATTTTATTTGTAAAAGTTTTTGGTTTATTGCGACTGAACAACAAGTAGCTCTTTATGGAAATACTTCTATTGAGATACCTCTATTAAACTAGTTGTGTCCTTCACACTGAAAGCCGACGTTTTAAAAAATATTACTATCATGATATTTTTGTGAAATCATGTTGTTTTTTTTATTATTTTTACATTATTGTAATGACTTTATAGCATACAATTACTAATTCAATAAAAAGTTGTAATTATTTGACATCAATATTGGTTAAAATATTGTTTTATTATTTTATATACCGAAACGTCGTTTGCATGCGTAAATTCATTTATACTCGATATGTCTATTGCGTAAAGATTATATAAAATAAATTTTCGAATCTTTGAATGACCCTGCACTTAACATAAGCATTCTAAACGGATATCTAGATTCGTAGGTTAATCAACGTCGCTTTTGACACTTCCTAATTCCAAGGCAAGAGTTCACCGGTATACGTAAACTGACGTGATACTACAAATCGCAAAATTCGCATACTCAAATATCTTCGTGACACTCGATTGACATTTCGGCAATTATTACGTCTGATACGTGCAAAATTGCTTTTGGATAATCATCGTCCCCAAGGGAAAACATGGTGTAGATTAAGGATATGTCGAAGGTCATGTTCTTAAATTCATTTGTTTCTTGAATTGAACTTGAATTCAACGCGCTAGGATTCCATCGATTGTGAATTATGAAATATTGATCTAAATATATTATAATTTACACTGCCGCGTATGTATTGATTCAAGTGTTTTTCTTTGTCGATACTCTATGGAAAATAATTTATAGGGATGGCCGAAAATACTATGAATATTTGAATTGAAATGATCGTTCTATATATTATACAAGCGTACTTTAGTGGCTCACACGATATGATGTTATGTTGTACATATTGTATCCAATAAAATTTATTGCTCTATCAACGGTGAAAACTGGCTTTAGATTTCAGCATATGTCTATTAAAGAATGAATTTATTGCTATTATTTTGACTACATTTATAAGCCAATTTCCATATTTATTATATATAGCTGATTAGTATTTTGAAAATGAGTTTGTATATACGTATATATAAATATTTTGTGCCCGTGATGTTGAAAAATATCTATTTTTGTTTATAGTGTCTTTCGATATTTTTTAAACTTTTATTCGTCCGATATTTGACCTCTGAGAGTGGGAAAGGTGATACGAGGTGCATTGTCATTACGAATATTATCATTTAGTTTCATTTAGAAAGCTTTCGACTTGCAACACGACACAGTATAACAACTCGACTCTGAGAAAGAGTTGTTAAACCGGGCTATAAACTCAAATTGGGTAGTTTTATCTTGTTTTTATGCCTAAAGTGATCGGAGCATCCCACTGTGAAGAGAAAAATGTTTGCGTTATCAATATAAGTACCAGAATCAACAATAAATCTAAATATTTCATATACTAGCATTCCTCCGAGAATAAATTTAATCCTAAAAGTGACTTCAAATTCGTGTAAGTTTCATATTGCAAGGCTAAACCTAATCTTTAGTAATACTATATTGTGTGTGTGAGAAAATGTCTTTGGATTAATCAATCTAAAGGAATTCGATCGAAGATAAATGTTGACTTTGTTTATAATGTATCAGTTATTATAATATTAATTTGTCATTAGTTTCCCTTTTTGATTTGTAAAAATGCATTGCATAGGATAAAATAATTCAATAACAAAAGTAAATGAATATTTTTCAGGAACTTATTACGCAATAATTTATGATCTCAATTTAATACTGTGGAAAAATAACAGTACAAATTTTGTAGAATTAAAATTAATTTAATGATATTTAATATTATATGATTGTATCAGACGATATATAATATAATTTTCGAGTTAAAAATGGCTCGTATGTTCTCTTAATAGCATATCACCTCGCGACTTAAAAGAAAACTGAACTTTCATATATCAAACATTGAAGAGCCATTATTATGTGTATATTATTCTCTGTTATAATAATTTGATGATTTTTGTGAGCCATATATATAAATGTTGTTAATGCTTGTGGCTGATAGCTATTCCGATATGTGCTATAATAGAATAAAAATTGTTTACTTAGGATGCACACGCTTTCAGCCATTTTCACTTTCCTTTGGGGTCGATTATTCTGTTCCGGCGCCGTCGATAACGAGTGGGCGTTCAGAGTGTCAAATGGAGATAGCGTACAAGCGATGACACAATACAGTTTTATCACTTCAATTGTATGCGGCATAAAAGCGCTGTAAAGTATTTATTTATTCATATATAATATTTTCGGGGTAATTAAACGATAAGAATAATTTTAGCACACGTATTCTACCATATGACTTTTAAGGTGTATGCGAACTGTCACTTCTTGGTGGAAAGGAATTGTACTTACATAGTAAAAACAGAATGTTAAGTATTATATTACTCACAAAATTGAACATCAATAATATCACGACCGGATTTACTCATCGTAAGCATTATCAAATGATCCAATACAAATTAAAACAATGCTTTGTATACGAAATTTAAGTAAACAATTACCAGATATACGAAATAAGTGGTGCGTGAATTATTAATACGAAATATTAATAAATGAAGTGATAAATATTAGAGACTTATTAAAATCAAATTTTTACTAATTTGAAATTAACAATACAATATTAGTTAGTAAAAATAACTACAATTAATAATAGTTTGTGTTGTATCAGTTGATAATGTTGTTGGTTCTCATGTGGATAATATATTATTGTGGAAATAGATACATATATTGATTTTATTATTTTTATATCTACGATATGAAGTAATAAAATTCATATTAAAAGTGTGTTTTTTTAAAAAAAAATATTTTAATAATGTAATAACCATACACGTATGCACTTATAACGTTTCTACAATATGTGTGACAATTTATACCTACTTCGCGAGAATGGATGCTGAAACGAGGGTGCCAAACCAGAGAATATAAAATTGAGCGATTCAAGATTCAATTCAATGAAATTAATAATAACATCAAATGAAAACTTATTGTCATAACTGCGATGTAAGACTTAACAAGCCCCGAGTTCGGGATCAATTATTACTGATTAACTGTGGAAATATTATAGCTCTCCAAGTAATAAAATACCCGTGCTAATGTATTCGTTGCGTTACTAATAAATAACTTATATTTTATTCATAATTACTTGTACAGTTTGTAAAATGTTTTATGACAAGAATAACTTAACCAAGGGAACCTCCATTTTTATTTAGTCAGTTTGTTGAAGCATCTATTGTTGGTTGTACATTCCACTGAATGAACTCATACTGTAAATCGATCGTGTTGTTTCGCATACAAATAGATATACATGTACTCCCCATAGGAATTTATCGAAAAGTCTATTATCTCGAATCGTATGATGGTTATGATGTTATGTTTTTCTCCGTGGTAAGCGTCATTAAGTTTTGATATATTTTCAACTATTATTTCTCTAATAAAAGCACATTTTTATTACTTATTTCCATACTATATTCTTTGATCGGGACCGGTTACGCTCATCGCGAGTATTATCAAATGATAGAATACAATTTACAAGCAAGTCTATTGTATACTGTCAGTTGATAATGCTCGCAATGAGCGAAACCGGTGGTCCTGACCAAAAAATATACTGTGGAAATTAGTAAAAAAAATGTGTTTTTATTATTTAAAATATCTAGCCTTTCCACCAAGAAGTAACAGTTACCACCTCAAAAGTATTATTTCTCTCATAAACTCTTTCACACTAATGCAATAGAACTGACAGTCGGTAACCACCAAACGACTGCCGACCTGAACGTTAAGAGTAAATATATATCTGAAGTAATTTTTAGAACTACTGATTGATGAAAAATGGAAAAAATAATCTAATTACAAACACAACATATGGCATGGTGGCGAGAAGTTTTAACGGTAATTAACCACTATTAAAATTTAGTTAGGAAATTTATAACTAAATGACACCCACTGATTTTAAATAGTTGGGTTATTGGGGGACTAGATATGAGATAGCGTATCACTGTACGAATTAAATTATTTAATTTTGGCATACATTGAACTCATCTCACATAAGAGCAATAGCGAAGAAGAATTAAAGAGGGATAACTGCTCATTCAATAATGGTAACGAACTCAACTGAACTCTATTTATTTCTGAAACTATGCCTATGACTCTTCAGTGTGCTCTAATTCATCTTGTTTGTAAATACAATACTGAAAGCGATTTTTTACAAATTGCCTTCAAAATTAAATATAGATACAGCACTGCGCACATTAATCATCAGATTGATACCGAATTGTAATATGTTGTGTGACGCGAGTTCCCTTCTGCGGAGTTTTAACTTTCATTTTTATCCGGTCGTAAAACCCTCCGCCCTGGACCTCCATACACCGGTCAGCCTTGACCGGACCCGCCTTTTCTAATATATTAGAATTATTTGTAATCCATGACGAAGCGAGTCGCTCTGATGAAACCGAAAGTTTCGTCCGTGATGATTGAAAACGAAGAAGGTATCGCTGCTCCAAAATCTCAGAAACAATTTTGGAAATTTTTGTATGTGAGCGTTACATTTGACTTTCACAAAAGCTGTCTAATTTATATTATATATAATATATTTGTGATTTGGTGTTTTAAGCCCTGAAAAAAAGGGGTTGTTTCTATGATAAATGGTTTAATTTGATAAAAATTTGTATGAAAATGTTTGCATTAAGTATTTTCCATTCCATTTTTTTTCACTATTTCTTGATTTAATTATTTTTGTTTTCAATATCGAAATTGTGATCTCCAATTAAATTCATCGCATTGATTTTAATGATTATATTAAATGAGCAGTCAATACTCCCTTATTCTTCCCTTGCTTAAAGCTTTCCTATACGATTACTTCAATTAGTAAACAACTGGAAAATATCATTCTTGACAATGTTGGTCATTTGATATTTAGTCCCATCTATTAAAAATAAATAGTTGTCTCTACATATCATTATATTTTACCTAATAACAATTTAATTGTAGTTATTTTTTCCATATAATGTCATCATTATCACACATGTACTTAAATTATTTCAGTTGCATATTTCGCTCCTTGATTTGGAGACTATTTTTGTGTGATCCATCTTGTATGTAAGGAGTGCAAATATTCTGTTGCATCCGTGTATCTTCGTGAACTCATTCACTATTTTTGTATGCAATCGAATTTAATTAAAGCAATCTGTAGCTCTAGTACTTAAATATTTTAATTAAATTAAAATTTCTTTGATTAACTATCGAGGATTCATTTCCCAACATATTCTAGGCGTCCACGAAACGCTGTTATATAAATACAATGCCTTAAATGAAAATAAGATGGAACAAGTTTTTGACGTGACAACGTCTTATAAATCGATGAACACCCGCTGCACGCAAGAAAAAACATGACTCATTGTCCCGTTTGTCGCGTTACGCCGAAGGCAAGCGTGCGAGCGAGAGCGCGGATAAGCGATAGAGAGGCACGATCGGCCTACCATTCGGATTGTGCCGCATCTATCTCTCTTCCACTCGATTGGTCGATGCGTCTGAGTAGAAAAGAGACAGCGGCAGCACACAACTTATACACCCACAGTACCTACACGTGATCTGTTTACAACTGTTTATAAAGTGAAGTGAAATGTTAATGTGGTTTTCATTGTTTATTTTACAACAACAATTGCGGCAATAAAGGTAATTAATTCTTGCATATTAAAAATCTGATTAACGTATAACAAATATACTTTTAACAATAAATTATCAACAATTTCTTTCAGAAAAAAAATTGTAGATTTCATTTCAGTCCTTCTTCGTATCCATACAAAATAATGATAATTCAATAAAAATGATTCCATTTTATTCATAAAAGTATGCAATCATTTCATCAATGTTTTCTTATGACGTTGTCACGTTAAACTATCGTCCGTAAACCGACTTTACAGACAACCAATTTTTTTATCAATACTTTAGCACTCATATGTATATAATTATAGCATGTGCATGTATCGTGAGGCTTAAATTAAATAATTGATCGCCTCCTCGTTGGAAACATTAATTATGCACGGGCTATTTTTGATCTCAAACAAGTCGACTACCATATCAAAAAATTATCCTGTTTATTTTTGTCATAACTATGAATGCGATTAATTTGAAAATACTTTGATAAAAATAAATTAAATACAAAACGATCGTACTTTCAAAAATCATGATAATCTATCGAGAGAGTTATAGATGAATTAAAATGAAAAGCGAAGAGTTCTTAGAAATTAACATACAACTTTTATTAGAACAGACTAACTGTCACTGATATAAAATTAACTATTTTTGGATTTTCATCTATTTTTTCCAAGCACTAATTATTGATTTGTAATAAATAGGGTTATAATAATAAAATCTAATATTGATATAATTTAAGATATCTTATGACGGTGCTTGATGGAACTTCAATATTTAATTTGAATTGTGGTGACTTTGAATAATTCCATATGTTTAGTCGTTATCGACCCGGGATATACCTCTCGATGTGTTCCGGTATTCCATCACACGGATGCAACAGAACCAGCAGTCAGTTCTGTAGTATCCGTGTGATAGAACGCCTGAGGATATCGAGACGCGAAACCCTATCGTTCGTGATATAACTCGTAGCATCGTACAAAGTTTCAGATTTTATATATTATCTGATTGTAATCCCCTCCCTACGTCCAATGAAAATTCCTACCTGACTTCATTTTTAGTTGAGGATTAGATTATGTATTGGTCTTAGTAATGAGTAAATGAAGAAGTTTCACAAAATAATGAAGCACGTGCTATATCTAGTTACAAACCACGTGGATTGAATTTGTTAAGGACGTTGGAAAATATTGAAATAACCGTTTTAATAATTTACGTAGATTTTAACTGTGTAACACGCACGTCCTGTTTGTTTTTGGGATGAGTCGATTCGGAAAAAGTTGAAGCATGGCGTAAAAGCCGGCGGTTTGTCGTGTCGCAATGGGTGCTGACGGACCTCACCGGTGCGCTATCGTCGTCGGCGATAAATCTCCTTGGAGATCAGATGAGGATAATACCGAACGACAATTTCATTGTGTCGGAGGCTGCGGTGCAATGCGGTAGATCCTTTAGTCTTTCGTGGGAGATTCTTTCTGCGGCCTGTCAAAGGAATCGAGGAGGATGCATGCATCACTTGGTTATCTGGAATGACATCTTGGTGACTATGTTCGTGTTTGTAGACTAAAGAGCGTAATATCGCGTGTATTTTGATTTTAGGATTAAGAATATCTAGTTATTATATGGTATAAAAAATCATTATTTGCTATTTTCATATAAATTATTTCATGGATGAACTTATCAGAAATATAATCCTTGAATAAATTTTCATTTTAGTTAAGTAGATAAACAATCATACATAAAATTATATTTCAACAAAGGAATTAGCTTTTACAGGAAGCTTTTGGCACTATTAAATCTCTTATACTCTTAGTGTTCACTATTAATTAACAAAGCGCATCCAGCCGTCTCGACAATTATCAGTCAGAAGGTTTTTGTCAGTGAACAACTATTCGCCGCTAAAATTAAATTCTTAAAATCAATAGAAATTTACGTAAATTAAAAATTGTAATAGAACGCTTCTGATTTTTACTTTTACAGCTCTTCAGGTGTGAAAACATATAATTGAGTTTACCATCCACCAAATGAGATAATGATAGCGATATTTTTTAGCTTGCAAAATTTTACATATTCATATATTAATACGCTACAAAATGAGAAGACTCTTTTTAACGGATTTATCTATTGTCTTACAAAAAACTCTAGATTGTAGATAAATGTATAGTGTAGAAGAAAGATTCGGTTTATTCAGACATGTTTTTCACCATGTATATTAGACTATGAAATATGCTATGTGCTGTTGAAACATTCAGAAAGATGGCCGCGTTGATAAATGGTCTTTGTTCGCAGCTTGCAGCGCTCTCGTTACCCTTTGGCCTACTTTATTTATTTTAAGATAAATGAAAATTCATAACACCCAACGTTCACGTCTTTGTTTGCTCGCCGAGTAAACGATTGTGATATTCGGAAACCGAATTCAATTGATTATCTTGCAGCGCTGTAAATCTTTCGTAATATTATCACATTCAACGAATAGGGTAAATGTTGGAATATATGATATATAGATTCATTCGAATTTTAAAATTGGACTTTCTTGATAGATGCCAATTCAATGAATTTTATCAAATAAATAAACATTTCATTTGAGCATTCCTTTTGTGATATACAATATACCTAGCTTATTTTATTATCAACAATCAAAGCATTGGAAAAAGTCTTATATATCTGAATTATATTTATGGTGAAAAATTACAATAAAAATTCAAAATAAGGGCGATAGATATTTGATAAAGTCTCTGTTTTTTTAACTTATACCATTTTATTATCGATAAGCTCGCTTTTGTATAGGTGAATAAGATAGCATCTTGACGATTTTATTTTCCATCAGCTAACCCTCAAAACTATATTTTTCTTACATTTAAAAAATATTTGATTGATCAGTTGTTTCTATAGCTTTCCAATGAAAGGTATTTTTTTAATGAAATCTTCACCGAGAAATGCACCAAACTTACATAATGATAACTTTTCTTCAAAAAAGCTTAGTTTTAATTCAATATTCTTTGTTTTGTGAAAGAAGCAAGCCCATTTATAATTAATTTACTAAAACTGTCAATTAATAAATCAGTAAAAGCAGTTAAGTCGGGAAAATATTTATTTTAGAATTTATATGAATTACTCATGTTATTTTTGAATTTTCGTTCATGCCCAAGAAAGGTAAAAAAGTAGACGATACAAAAATATCGAATATTTTATCGATTTAAATTATAACTGCCACTTCTTAGTGAAAAGAAAATTTTCTTCGATTTTCAAATTCATTTCCATTGGAAAAATGGAATTTAAAAAAAATAAGCTTTTTAATGAATCCTCAACTATAATTTACGATCTGCAGATTGCGTTAGACAAACCACAAAGGAACCGCTCTCACAAATATACAATAATATCACTACTCTACTCCCGTAGAAAATGAATTAAATCTATAATATGTTCGCCTTTTTTGTCATACGAATTTGAACCGCGACCGGTATGCAGGTCGCCAACGTTAAATTGTTTTGTCCTTTCTGAGTTTATCATTATGATAATTTCAGAGACTGAAAAATGACGTCACTACGTTTAAGCTACTCATATCCATATCTTCACAACATCTTTGTTCTTAAAATGTAAAAGAAATAGAATATATTTTATTTTCCCTCCCTTAATCTTGTAATAACGATGATATGATGATTTTTAAATTTATTAAACGATGAGCTGTAGATATGATATGAGCGGGCATGAAAATAGCTACTATATTTTTAAATACATATTTATTTTTAGCTAAAATAATCTCGCTATAATGGGTTGGTTTTCATTTTGTTGGAAGTCAGTTAATACATATATATATTACATTCATAAACATAATCACCCTTTGATACGGAGGCATTTTTACGATATTCATTAAATTCTGTGCATTATAACAACATACTTCTACACTGCCATTTTACAATTTTCTACGTTACAATAGATACTCCGTTGAGGAGATGTGTGACCATGGAATTATAAATAATATAATGGTAGGAGTAAAAAAATCGACACCCCTTTGATAAGCATTGCATGATTATCATTTTTGATACATTGAATCAAACGATTGTTACATGAATAATTTGTTCTCGTGTGTACATGACGCATTGATAAATAAAATTTATTGGCTAAAAAAGACAAAAAATTTTACAACATACAGAGCGTTGAAACAATAACGCTTCCAATGAGATTATCTTTGGTCTGGCTTTAATGACTTAATGCATTTTGTCAGTCAACCATCGTACTATTTCATAAAATTAATCCGTTAAATTTATTCTACACTATGAGTTGATTGATCTTGCTCGCGGCTCTGAATTGAAGTCATTTAAGCAAATTTTTATAATCGTCGAAATGCGTTTGACTTCGACCGTAGAATAGCACATGCTTTCATTTCACACGTAAATCTTATTAAAATATTTTGATGATAATAGCAAGCGCTCATGCTTTAATAAAATAATTCTTATATTTAAATATTGTAACATAGTGTTTCGCACTATTTTCACAAATGTATATTATTAAGTTTAAGATCGGTTTCGCTCATCGCAAACTTTATCCTCACGAAGAGCGAAGTCGCCTATCATCTTAATAGTGAACAATGTTTATAATTAGAACGAGTTTGCATATAGAAATATTATAGGAAGATACGTTGCAATTTGCCACTACTGGGCACGACTGTTTCCAATATATTATTTAAAATTTAATACGCATTCTGTTTTTAATTTGCTACTCGTTTCCTTGAATACATAATTTTACATTTTTAAGCGTTTCATCAATAGAACGCGGTTATTTCGTTGACTCGCGTTGTTTCTTATTTTAGTAACTGTTATTTAATTTTTTTTTAACTACTAATTACGATGCATTAATACAGGGTGAGTAGCATTTAATATATATTTTAGGATGCTACTAACGAGTGATTGTCTGAAATTTGTATACGTAATTAGGCATTATATGGCCTTTGTGCAAATAGTGGTGTACAGTTAAGTATAAATTAATTAAAGTGCCGAAACAATGTCGGAAAACGCCTTGCACTCTCACTTATGCTAATCAAGTCAAATATCAAGGACAGCGTTCGACTTTTTTCAGTAATATATCACCGCTCATTAGATTAAAACAAAATTGTCTGCGCGAAGCCAAGCGTTCATATTTACAGCCTAAGTAACAGAGAATGTTTTAAAATCACGTTTAGTTGCAATACTTATTTATGAGGGCTTTTGATTTATCTCTGGCATCTGTAGATATAGTGACCTTTCAGGTGTACGTTTTGTAATTTGAATTCGATTATATCGAAATGCTATCCCAGAATATAGATCATTATTAGATGGTCATTATAAATACTACGAAACAGTGTTTCTTATCGTTGTTGAATCAATTGGACCTTTTATGTTTCTCAAAATATCCGTCGATAAAAACATACATATTTATTATAATAGAATCCTTTATATTTCAATAATAGATTGGCTCTATTTATTTACTCTCGGCATGCGAAAATAATTTCATTGCCGCATTATGAAAAAAACACTGCACATTTTTTAAACTGATTTTAAATGCAGATGTTCTCTGATAAATAGTTGCGAAGAATCAAAGGTGATTTATTAAATGTGTTTTTCTTAGAATAAATCAAAATTTTCAAAATAAAATTAGAATTGCCGAAAAAATATACATGTAAAATATGTTCTATTGATTTCTGAAGGTAAAATTCTGAAAAGAAAAATCGTGTCGTCGAGAAAAAGACGTAGTAAAAATTGATGTTATAATTTCAGCCTATAAGGATTCAACGTGTACAGGCGATATGTGAAATTGAATATTGTTTCAAATCATCTTTAAGTTTTCCATAATCAAAAAAAGTAACTGACCAACTGCAGTACTGCGAAAAGAAAATAAACCACATAATGTAGCTTGATTATTATAATTATGTTAAAATTAATATCAATCTGTCGTTACGAAAATAAATATTTATTAGACTAGAGATTCTTATAAAAGTTGCTAGGTAATAAAAACGTATTCTTTCCTTTCCAGTCTTGTAAGTTTTCTCATTATTTTCTGAAAGCTTACACATGAATAATTCGCCTCAGGGTGCCGAGTCACATCAAGGAACTTTTATGCCTTATAAATTCTTCTACAGAACATCGCAGTTTGCGACGTTTCAAGAGGGCTTTCTTAGTCAGGAAGAGGATTTTAATCATTTCAGTGCGATTTTAGTATTTATAGTTTTAGCTGATTTATACTGTAACATTTTATTAATTTCTAATTTATGAACACGTGTGAGTGTTTCAAACTATTCTCAGCTTGATACAGTTTTTTCATGATTGCAAATGCCTCGGAGCTTCCGCTGTCAATCTCGGTCGGGGTAGCTGTCGGCCTGGGACCCTGTCATGATGGAGCACTCTAGCATTGCGGATATTGCTTCACTCCGAGATGATTGAACCGTCGCGAACCTTGGGCGAGTTTTGCATAAAAGACCATTACCTGCCCCGCGTGCGTTCGTAATGATTTATCAGCCGGTTGTGATTTGCGGCACCAAAAAAAGTTTTGAGGTCACTCTAAAACCAATTTCATCCACTAGAATAGTTGAATTCCGTAAATAAATTAATGGATTTTTTATGTTTCTGTTAGAAATAAAATGTATTCTAATTGGTATCCGGAGTTATGTATATTATTCAAATATATTTGATTCAACTTCTTAGCAGGTACGTGCTCATTTAAAATATATTTCAATGAATGCACTTCCTTTCCGACAACATCTCAGACACTTGAATCAAGCTAATTTGTTTAGAATGAATGTTTCCATGTGTAAATCAATAAATCATTTTTCTTTAAATATACATTGGATGCAGTGATTCCTATTGCTTTACTTTAATCCAAGGAAACGGCACCGGACGCAGCGATGTCGGCCCACTTTCCTATTTTATTTGTTTCATACGTAATCCACATATTCATCTACAGTCCACAGGGTGAATACAATTGTTCATTAGTATAATTGAAAATTGAATTAATTATAATTTATGATATCCACTGAAGGTGCTCGATAGAAAGGCGAAACTCAGGTCGTTAGTGGTAAAACATGTATAATCATATTAAATTTGAACTGTTGAAACTTCGTACGATTCCACATGTTTTGTCACCAACGACCCAGGTTTCACCTTTCGGTATCTTCATGCATTTTATCACACAGATGTAATATAAAACTGACGTATAATTTAAAGTAAAACGTGATGAAAGCGAAAATGTCATCCGTCACTAGTAACGCGCTGGAATAGTATCCCGCAACAAATAAAGGCCGTTTATTATCACTGTGTATGATAAAATTTAGTAAAAATACACATATTCAGAACAGTTCGTGAGTCGAGAAGTCTAGCCAGATAACTCGAAAATTTTAATTTGGAGATACAGTAAAAATGGTGAGCGGACGAATCGACATACGTGTAAAAAAACCGCACCTGTTATCTTATGCGATTTTTTCCAATTCTATTACTGGACATATTCTCATTTAAATTATTATTTTTTCACGAGCTCTAATAACCTAGGGGATGTTGAAATTATTTTTTTTAAATATTTCTTTTAATTATGAATAACTATGCAAGATTGAAGTTTATACAATATGGCGGCGATAAAAGCTCTGCGTAAAAACCGTTATGACTTTTTTATATATAGTGGTATAATTATTATAGATGCTATAATAAATAAATTTAAATGTAACATATTTTTTAGTTTGATCGATTTTATCATCTTTTATCGATTTTTTACATCAAAATTGTTATATTTTGATGGAATACGATTATAATATTAACAAATACAGTTATGTCGACATACCGTCCAATAAATTATAAATGATTTAAAATTAATCGCTTAGAGCCCATAGGAATTATTTGGACAATTTATATCAATCAATTATAAGTAAATAACATTTTAAATGGAAAGCAAGCTCTGCAAGCAATTAATTTATAATTAGTGATATGTTAATTATTGGTTATTGTTTGAATATAGCCCACTCCTCACGACAGTGAAAATTGGATATTCCCACCTTACTCTTTATTTTGTAGCATACGTATAATACGAATACACCTAGTTAGATAGCAAAGTTTTCAATTTTAATTTGTACCATCTCATTTAGTACGAGCTATCCTGTAGCGGACTGCTTTCTTCTTTAATCTCACCTCTTCACTCAGTTATTTGGTAATTGTTATTTATTATGAATCCGTAATGCAGACCGCCGATAAAAATTTAACTCCGTTCGAGTAAGTAAGTAATGCAATTAGGCTGGAAAGTTTTCGGACAGATAATGATAATGACGAGAGTTGGTCTATCGTTCAACGACGCGTTCTCCCTTGAATAATTTTAAGCGGTGACCAAAATTGCCCACAGATTTTATTCAACTCGTAATAAAAAATGACAACTTACAAAATAGACAAAAATTACGCTATTTAATAAATTTGGAATATCTATAACAAACAAATACGATTTATAATACATTCATATCGCGCAACTCGCAACAAAAGTGAAATTTACAAAAAAATACATCTGGATCATTTAACAAAAAAACGCTTTTCATTGGAGCGACTAAAGTTTTATGTTAAGTTACAGGTCGCAGTGGAAGCTTTCAAATTAATAGTGTTTTATTAATTGCATTGGTATTCAATTGGATATTGCTATTTCGGCTCATCCATCGTCAGAACTATGCATAAACGAACATTTGCTTATCTATATATAGCTTTGTAGAAAAGGTACACAATAAATCTTCTATCCTCTTTTAACGACCTAGCTTATTTCGTGCTAGCAACAAAACTAATGATTAATAGTGTTGTATCTTTAGTTATGTAATTATAACTCTATTGATCGTTCCCTAAGTTCAAATCTAGGCGGTATATTTATGAAAAATACACGATTCTTATCTACACTTCTTGAGAATTAGTTTTTTAGCCTGATCTTGTCATTGTTTTTTTTTAATTCTATCAATTTTCGTTATTCCATTTTCAGTTTCAACAGTTTTCCGCAATGAAGCTTGACTGCTGCATGATCACAATGTAACGTCGTCAGTGTTATTGGTGTGAATGGATATACATAGGTATAATATTACAAGAGAAACCTTCCCGAACAAACCTTGCGCGCCAATAGACTGCTTCAGACGTGAAAAGCTTCGGGCCTAAATACTGGACATGTTCCATTTTCGTATTATAAGATGGCCTTTTATGACTGCACGTCGATGAAGATGAGTCGTTATAGGATACGAGAAGTGTTCCGGGGACGAGCCGATAATGTTATACCGATAAAATTTAATCGCGCACCGGTTACACCTTTACTAATGTACGTAATGTCCATCCACCAAATTGTCCGCTTTCTTCTCAATATTTCCAATCTAAATTGAAAAACGGTTTTACATATTATCCCACTAACATACTTTCTGAAAATGTGTAGCCGTAAATTTTATATGTTTGTACTTAAAAAATATTTTTTTATGACTTCGATATTATTTAATAGTCAAGCATACCGTTTATTTTATTTTGCTTTAATGATAAGTGCGTATAATATTGTTATCGTAGCTTACCTTATTTTTTAACCACTGTTTCCATTACACTCTAACATTCAAGTCGAATATGTGACCGATTAATGATCAGGTACCATAATTAAAGTTGCATCTTTGGATGAAATAATTTTAATATATACAAAAAATATGTAGGGTTCAAAAATATTAACTGAATATTTTAAAGCGAAGCCTCTTGATCTGGATTATGTCATATATCAAGAAATCAAAAGCACTGTCATTATTATTTAAATGAAGTGAGTTATTTTATTTAATTTAAGAACCGACATGAAATTTAGTTGAATATGAAAACCATAAATAATTATAACGAAGCATTTACTATCTACCGCGTGATTTTGTGAATTGAATAGGCATCACGTCATTCCTTATTCGCCATTTCATTAAATGATTCAATATTATTGGTTAGATGAAATTAAATTTTGAAACAATTTGTTGTAAAATGACGATGTAGAGGGCCGGTCGCCGCAAACCGCGGATTATATAACTCGTGACGGAGTGCCTTCGCTGACCAGGGTGGCAGTCGCGATCGAATACTACTCATATACGTGACTGAAAAGTCGTTATTGGTCATTCAAAATTACCAAGCATGTAATCAGCTGTGACGACCGCCCGACGAACTTTCCTATTTACACCCCAGCATTATTGTATATAAATAATATACACGTTATCATGTTTTGTTGTATTTCAGTATTAGCAGCAGTCTAACAGCATTTATGTATTCAAAGTTAAATGATTCAATTGAATACCCACATATTCTACTGAAAAAATCCAATTTTAATGAATGGTAATGAATGAGCGCTTATTAAATGATTTGAAGAAAAAAACAAAAAAGTGTTGTATTTTCTTGGGTAGTAGATTGTATAATTATTGAAATTGATTTAGTTATAAAAATATACAGTTGTAAATTTAACCCTCCGTCTGCTGACGTCTTGATTTGATTAACTGTTGATTTTACTATATTGATAGTTTACAATTAAAAATGTAAGAGATTTACAATGACAAAAGTTTATCTACATATATAATTTAATAAAACCTGATTGGTCGAACAATTGCAATAACCTACACTTCTGATTATCTTTTACATTTTATAATAATTCAAAACATTGATATATGTTTCCCGAACGTCACATATATCACTTGGTAACCAAGTTAAATGCTATTTTTTCGTTATAGCTACATATTGAATTTTCCTCAGATACATGTTTGTTTTTTATGTTACATGAAACTAGAAAAGATTAAATATTTAGTAGTGTTTTGATATTAGTAGAAATTTAAATCAAAACATCATGGCATATAAATTTTTGAGCGTATATAATATTTAAAATTGGCCATGAGTTTGAACTTTTCTCAAGAGCTAGACATACACGAGCTAAAATATATTGATAATAAATTTACCAACCGACAATTAAAGATATTATATAAAGTATATAGTTTTTTGTCGCATTTGACATAAATTAAATTTTGTTTTGGATGTGCCAAATTTAAATGATATCTTTCTTTAACTAACAGTTATAAAATATTTTTAGTTGAAATATGCTGTCTAAATTTATGTCAATTTAAAAAAAAAGTCTGTAGTAATATTCACAATTTATTGAATGATAACAAAATTTTTCAGAAATAAGTTTTTGTTTGTATGGCAATATATAATATTTAGTAAATACTTTTATCGATGATCATAGATAAATGTAGTAAACTAGTCATAAATATTTCACCTACTTTTTTGAGCTTAATTACTATTTAGGTTTATTACTATAATAAACGAAAATAAATATATGATTACGATTACTGTAAATAAAATAAAAACAGTGTAACATTTTGACATAATGTTTTTGGAATATATTATATACGAAAATTGTAATACGATACTACCAATTATAATAAAATATCAACAGAACCTATATTGTAATCAATTTTCGATTCTACACAGATGGAATGGCTTAGTGTTAATATATATATATATACATATATATTTGCTATCCAACTCCCTTTTTGTTTCGTTTATTACCAGCACGATCAAGTGAATGATTTATATAAAATCTCCATTCTAAATGTAAGTCTATATCGATAGTCACATAAAAAATAATTGAATGAATATCGACTGACAATAGCTTAACATAGATATACTTATAAAGTTATATTATAATACGTTTCAAAGTAATGTTTAATGAGTATAGTTGAACGTTAAAAATTCAATCTCTCTATTCAATAAAGGTAAAAATTGGGAGACGGCGTGTGGAAAGATTGAATAATATTCTTATAAGTCGCTCTCTTTATAAGAAGGTCTTAATATCATAATGAGAGAAGAATTCTTAGTTAAAAAAATAATATAATTTTAATCGCAATTTTTATGTATTAATATGATGATTTTTATGTTATCGAGAAAAATCAATGAATTAAATTATCCATTCGCATCTTGCGCATTGGAACGTTCACATTGGCCGGAAGAAAGTGTACGCCGCTAATTTGTGGTACAATCATTGAATGATATCTATGATTCATAATTGATTTTAGGTAAAACTAAAGGTAAATTTTATTCAGAAAATCCATTTAAAATATGGCTTGACGACCGCTGATTTGTTAATCGAATCGTAACCTCTCCGATCAATTGAAAAATATTGTTTTATTCGTCTGGAATTCTAGGATTGTAGATAATAACAATGTAAACGCAACGTAATTTTTCTGTTGTTCAATGAGCTAGTAAGTTATGGAGTATAGCGGGGAAATAAAGGCGCTGTTGAGGGAGAGGAGAGTCGGTGGAACCTTGCGGAAGGCCAAGGTGCTTTTTACAATTTCACTGCGCAAGCCCATAAAACTGTGCGGCACGTCTTTTAACAAAATTCTATAGTGTGATATTTTAATTGTTTTCGGTTACCTGTTGGTAAGCTAGCATCGCAAAATTAACGCAGTTTTCGTACCATGACAATGTTTTATTTTACCAAAACTTAAGTATTAACTTAAGTACAAATAAAAAAAAATGTTTTTCGTCAAAGGTCTACAAGGTGGTATGGATTTGATACATTGTGTACTATCGCAAAAGATCTTGTATGTAATAATCAATTTCGTTCTTAGTTGGATAATAAGTAATTTCACAGTGTGTACTCGAAAAATTTAAAAAAATCTTTTATATGTGGGTCCAAAATTAATAACTATTTTGACTGCCCCTATCGATATTGCTAGTATACATAGTAAGTAATTCATTTAAAAAAAATTACATCCTATTATTTTCACGAAAAATTGTTCATAAATAATATCCAACCGAGTTCTAAATTTGAATCTTAGGCTGGCTACAATTCAAAAATTTTGTCACTCACAACTCGAATTTCGCCTTTCGGCATCTTCATGCGCTATATCACACGGATGTAATATAACTGAAAATTGACATTTTTTGTATACGATAGGAATTATATAATATAAATATCGATGTTAACTACCTAGGTAGCATTAGCGAAAAAATTCATCGGGAGATTAAAAACTCAATAAACGTAGCTTTCAAGGTCAATAATAACTTAGGCAGACATCTTAAAAATAGTAAAGATAAAATCATTAACTGGACAGAAGCGGTATTTATAAAATGTCCTGTGGCTCATGTTTATCCGTTTATGTCGGACAGACAGGTAGAAGTATATCTACTCGAGCTAAGGAACGTGTAAGATCATTCAACATTAAAAAAACAGATTCACAATTCACTAATCACGTTATTAATGAATCACATAATAAAAATTCAAACTCAGCCCCTAAATGCTTGCATCTTTGTAGTAAGGGTCGGAGAATGACGGCTTTGGAACAGCTAGAAATCAATAGACACCAATTATCACAAAGGATTCTTAACGAACAAACATAATAGTATCGCCACTTGTCCAGCCGTTGCACAAAGGGGTGGTCTGATTTACTTCCAGAAGGATCACTTCCGTCCCACATATAATCTTATTGTCATAGACACCTATTGTTTCATTTAGAATTTTGAAAATTTAGTGTCATTGTGTTAAAGTAACAAGCTAGGCCGTTGGAACAGGAGAGAGGATGTGTTGTGTGCCTTTTCTGCACAGCTATATATAGAAAAGCAAATGTAAGTTTAAGCATAGTTCTGACGATGGCGTGAGCCGAAATAGCTATCAACTATATTTGTTAAAAATAATTTTGTAGAACTAAAATATATTGCTATTTTTTCACCGTGTTATAATGGAGTTCTACCAAGTGAATGCCAATTCAATCAATAAATATAGACCTTAAGGCTAGGCACTATATATATCTGTAATAATATTAATGACCACTGATTTAATTATAATCACATTAAAATCTAATGTTGTATATTTCTTCCTAAATTTCTCTTTTATGTATTATATATAAGCGGTATGGCAAAACCCGGGTCGTGAGTGAAAATACTAGTGGAATTTCACCCGATTTCAACAAATCGATTTTATTGTTGAACTGTAATTAAACGTATGTATTTTAACTCTATACAAAATCGACCCAACATGGCTACCAATTCATAACGTCATCTTATTATCAATAAATTTATTGTAATATAGAATTGATTTGTGAATGTACAGTTGGCATTCAATGATCGATTTTTCGATTGTCTACCGGCCAATCGGCTACCATTTATTTTTCTGGAGGTACGCCTAGAAGAGAGGCGGTCTGTCAAATATTATGTTGAGAATTTGCTACGAACCAATGAAAAATAGAATGATTTATTTAAAATAATATACTCGAGAATGTTTGAGAATGCGGCATCAACAGGCCAGGTGTAACGGACGCGGACGGTCATTGCCGATTGTCTTTCTTTTATTTTTTTTACCTGTCGCGGCAATCTTTTTTTCATTTACTCATCCAATGCAGTGGTGACTGGCTTGTGATCAAATACGCAGACCATTAAACAACACCAATACCACAACATTCTTTAAAGACTTCACCTGTTCACCAATATTTATTCAAAAATTTACTCTCTTTTTCTGATCAAAATAACAATTGAATGCATATAAAACAAGAAAAAGTAATTTTTTTAAATGTGTACAGTGAAACCCCCATTGCAATTTCTTTTAGAAACATTTTTATAATATCCTCATGAAATTATTTTTTTTAGTTTTTTCACTTTTAAAATTTTAACGGTCACTGCGTGCTGAAAATAAAATGTATTTCGATAAATAAAAAAACAATTTATAGTCAAGTAATAATGCTCGAGATAAGCGAAATCCGTCCTGATCTGTATGTTACAAAATTGTTGTAATATTATTAACACCAAGTTGTTTCTTTGCAGGTCGGCACTACAATTTAAACGAAGAAATCTCTTTGTTCTTTCAATTTATGTTCTTTACCTTTGAAATATAAAAAGATTTTGCTCTTTCAAAGTCCTCTGTAAATGACGAAACAGGAAATATTCAACAGAGACGGTCAAAAGCGATAATATAATATTTACGGCGGGACCAATACATTTTGATAATAAATCGAAAAACGGTGTATATGGGATTATTTAAGATTGTTTTTATGGATCTATGGTCGGGACTGTACAAAATGAACGAGACATGCGGGAACCTAAGAACCGGGCTCCATTGTGCTTAAGTCGATAAATTTTTAAAATATTTAAATAATATAAACAGTAAAAAGATTTTTCGTTCTTTTTCGTCGTTTATTTACAAAATTGGACAGTATGCTACTATTTATATCGGTTAGCTTAAATTTTCTTTGTATGATAATATGAGAGTACAATATTAATCATTTTTTTATATCAAAAGCGTGTTCTTTTAAACTAGAATGCATCATTTGCTAATTATTCTATTTCTAGTGTTTTGTTATCATACCAAATTACGATGTTTGTAATGATATTTTAACTGAGGATCGACGTCGATTTAAATATATTTTTTTCATCTTAATCATTCCAATAAGAGGGTTAACAAATAAAGAGCATAATCGTCTGAAAGATTATGGAATCGACGTGACATTGTTTCACGCCACTTGGCTTGCCAATGGCTACGTGTTTTGCATTGTCTTCTCTTAACAAAATATAATGGTCCGCGATGTTTTCGTTCCACCGTAAAATTATTTAATCATTGCTCTTATCCTCTACTTTTTGCAGGCTGGGAATTATTTATTACATCATCAAAAATATCTTTGAATATTGCTCATTTTAAATAATATTATAACTGTTTAATTAACCCCGTATAGTGTCAAAACGCTAGTGTCGGCATGTATTAAAGTTACGAATCGCTTTCATATCAAATCTATTTTACTTGTTCATTATTACCTAATTTACAGTGAATAAATACAAATAACACACATATATTGTATTCATACTCCGATAATCTCTATTCGTAAAATTGAGAGCTTATTTAATTTAGCAAGTTCCCTTGTATTTCACATGCCGGAAACAATACAATAACAATTTTATCGTATGACTTGCACATTTGTTTTTTAGCACTTGCATTAAAAATAAACATACATTATTTACCACTTTCCTTTTTGCAAAAGTATTTCAAATTTCTAGTAAATTTTTTAGCGTATTTAATACGGCTGAGAATTTTTATCGCTGAAGTGACAGACTGTGTGAAGTTTTTTTGCGCTTTCTGTGTGTCAAGATCACAGTAATTTGATACGAGCCGTTATGGGAAATATGGTTACATGTATAGAGTTTTAAATTCGACACGAATTAATTCTGCATTAGGTGGAAATCGGACAGTAATTCGAATGAATTATTTCAACAACACTGCCTTATTACTGGATTTGACATATTTGACATGTCATATATTATAAGGACATAGATATTTTTTGAAATTTTCCTGGCACTCACACAATTGTTTCGTATAAATTCGTAACTTTCCCAATATAACAAATACTCTGTTTTGTGGCATGATCAATAAAATAACAATTTTCCTTCAGCCGTGGGCCCTTCCCTAACGGTTTGTGTGTCTTACAACTGTTGAGATAGAGTCTGATCGGATCGGCGATCAAACTAAACTTGACATTATTATTGCGTTTAATGACCGTGTACTAAATAAGCTCAACATTTTTTCTTCCGTTTCAATTATGCTTTAGTAGCACCGCTTTTATATTTGATGGATCAATTACATTCACAATGAAATGCACCAACGAACACTATTTGCTCAAATAAAATATCCACTTATTGTTTACAATATAAATAAACCAAGATTAACAATGCAATAATATTTTTTCACAAATAGTAAAAATAAAATTGTGTGAAGCTTTACAAATATGAACTTTTTAAATACATCGTAAAACGGGTTTTTACGATATCGACTGAAGGTGCTTAATGTAATTTCAATAAAAAAATTAAATTGTTGTTCATTTTTTGTCATGATGCAACAGAATTGACGTCAATTCCGTTGCATCCGTGTGGTAGACTGTCTGAAAACGTCGAAAGGAGAAACCCGGGTTATTAATGACAAAACATATGGAGTTGTACAAAGTTCAAACAATACAAATTTGGGATCATTAAATGTAATAACTTTACTAAATAGTATTTAATAACTTTTGTATTTTTGAAAAATCAAGCAATTAATTAAAACGACCTTCGTCATGTTATTGTATTTAAAATTGTTTTAATGCATAATCAAATATAGCAGATTCTTGCCTTTAAATAATATTAAAAAATAGACCTCCTGGTGACATGACATGTCCGTGTATAAATGATGACTGGCGCTCAATATTTTCTTACAAATAATCAATTAAATGAAATATAATTTTGACACGTTATCTCTTAAGTAAATTTTCGTCCGAATGTGAAGTAGTTTTGAACAAATGGTACTTTGTGCTAATGATAAGATAAAATACACAATAATAAATTATCTTATCAAATTAATGATCGATTTTAACGACCTTGTTGTTCATTTGCATTTAATGATATAACATATGGGCATCGTAACAGATTTTGATGTAATATTTACTATAGAGTGGCCATTTTTATCGAAGTAGCCATTGATGCACATCAGCAAAAATGTTTCCAGGCATCAGATATAAATGAATCAATACATTATATTAATCTCCAGGTTAAAAAACTGCATAGATTATGTGTTATGGAATATACGCACGAATGTGTACGTTGTCAATACAAGTAGCAATGTATTTACCGATAAATTTGTTTTTCTTTTGAATCGATGTTTTTAATGATGTGTTACATTTAGAGCTCAAGTTACGTTCTATTGTATTCTGGTCATGAAATAACGCGTGTGTGGAAAACGAGAATTAAGTTTTCTTTAAATAAAATGTATCAGATTAAAAATATACAACATATTATATCAATATATCGAACACATCGTCGAATATGATGTCGATCAACCAATTTCATGTCATTGATAATTTGTTTACCGTAGAGGCATCGATAACTAAGCTTCGTATCAAATAATAAAGTTTTATTTATTTAAGTTTTTCAGTTGTAACATTTATGTAAGTTGAATAATTTATCCAAATTTTTTTTTTATAACATATGAAACTCAATAAAAAATATTTATTGTATGCTCTTTATTATCAATAGCAATTTTATTCGTAGATAAATAATAATTGTTCCAACTGGGATTTTTAAAAGACTTTATTTTTTTGATTTATGATCGATTGTATGATGTATTTTAATACTCGTTGAAATATTTTACGTAGGGATTTATATCCATGTTTATAGCTAGAAATGTAATGAACATAATGTATAAAAAACAGGGATCTGGAGTCAGACTCGTGAAAAACGAGTAACTTCGAATACTAGACGATTTTTAAGAATATCTCACAGAATAATTTGACGGACTGGTTTTTTGATCTTTAATTTAATGCAAACAAATGGGAAATTTAGAAAAATACCTGAAAAAATAAACTTTTTTAGTTGTGAGTTGTGATTTTGAACAATGTCGTAGTCGGTGTCGTCTTTTTTAACGACCCCACTGCCCTGATAAATATTGAACATTATCCACGGCAAATCAAATAATGATGTATTTTGATACTTGAAATCTTCTATAATTCTTTCCAAGGCATACTTCTTGTAAAACAGATATCAAATAGATTCGTAGCGATTAAAATTTTTCACAGATGGAATTCGCTTCGCTGCGCTGCGTTTACGTATCAATGTCAGATGGCAATTGCGGCATGTATACGATGACACATTTTTGTTTGTGCGTGAAAGCTACTTGTGTTTTAGCACACATTACATCCCTAATGAGGTCGACAGTGAATTGCGGTTGTGGAAAATTAATATCGTCTACTTGCCGTTTGCGAGCGTAGCCATTGTTTTATTTTGCCATACCGTCAGAATCCGCCGATCGAGATGTCTTCTCTCTCTCTCTTTTCATTCAGAAATCATATTATCTTGTATACTATCTGCTCTTTGTTTAGCCGATGCAAGGTCCAATATAAAACAGTAAATATATTACAGGTAACATGAACAGATAAATTGCAAACTAAAAATGAATGAAGTAATAGTAAACTATATTTAAAAAGTGATCGTATAAAAACATACCGATTTTCAGATTAACATAAATGAAAGAGTTTTTGATGGTTAATTTCTTAATAATTACTCTAGTATGTAAGTGTTATTTGTGCCTTTAAATTGGTTTTTAATGTTCGTATGAATAGGTTGGTGGGTAATAAATAATTACACGGTGAAAAAATAGCAATGTATTTTAGTTCTACAAAATTATATTTACAAATATAGTTGATAGCTATTTCGGCTCACGCCATCGTCAGAACTATGCTTAAACTAACATTCGCTTATCTATATATAGCTGTGCAGAAAAGGCACACAACACATCCTCTCTCCTGTTCCAACGGCCTAGCTTGTTACTTTAACACAATGACACTAAATTTTCAAAATTCTAAATGAAACAATAGGTGTCTATGACAATAAGATTATATGTGGGACGGAAGTGGTCCTTCTGGAAGCAAATCAGACCACCCCTTTGTACAACGGCTGGACAAGTGGCGATCCTATTATGTTAGTTTGTTCGTTAAGAATCTTTTGTGATAATTGGTGTCTATTGATTTCTAGCTGTTCCAAAGCCGTCATTCTCCGACCCTTACTACAAAGATGCAAAAATATAGGGGCTGAATTTGAATTTATATTATGTGATTCATTAATAACGTGATTAGCGAATTGTGAATCTGTTTTTTTGCTGTTAAATGATCTTACATGTTCCTTAGGTCGAGTAGATCTTATCTTTGTAGTAAGGGTCGGAGAATGACGGCTTTGGAACAGCTGTTCTGCACAGCTATATATATATAAGCGAATGTTAGTTTAAGCATAGTTCTGACGATGGCGTGAGCCGAAATAGCTATCAACTATATTTGTAAAAATAATTTTGTAGAACTAAAATACATTGCTATTTTTTCACCGTGTTATAATGGAGTTCTACCAAGTGAATGCCAATTCAATCAATATAATTAATAATTCATACTAAATTCTGTTCAAAAACTCTATTTAAAGAGATATGTTAGAAATTTCAATAAACTTCTGCTAAACACACTAAAAATTGTTTTTTATTTTCAGATGACGTAAAAATGGAACAAATCGATGTGAGACAGCATTCGGTAAGTTTTATGTGATAAAAATTTTGAATTAACCTATTTTTTTATCAATAATATTTTTTTACACTTATTTATGGATCTGTTATCAATTCATCCTCATAATAATGTTTATCAAATAAAGATTATTTGATAGCATAAAATACTATTGCAATAAGCCACCGGATTTCAGATAATATTTTAATTTTTATAACACCCCAATAAAATCCTACCTAAATTTGGAATTTCCTCTGACGCCAACTCCGTATTTATTCAAAAAATATTGCATGCTATATATTGTATAATTTCTATATTTTTTGATTGTTTAAATCTCTTCACAAGACATATTATATATATATCTATGTGTATACACAGTGGAACCCCGATCTTGAATTTCCGTGTGTTTCGTCATTTTATACAGTCCCAGCTGACGTTAAACAATCGCGTATTTTTCGTTACATCCATCGTCTAATCATTTCGGTCCCGCTGTAAATATTATTGGTTTAAACCGCTTTTGTTGAATATTTCCTGTTCCAATATTTACAGAGGCGTTGTTGGCCTTCAGGAAAAATCAAATCATTTTTTTAATCCATACATTAAGATACAGCGTCTAATTGCAAAGAAATAACTAGGTGTTTGGTACTTTTTCAACATTTCACATTTATAATATCAAAACCAAGACAAATTTCGCTGATCGCGGGCCTTATCGATTGCAACGATGCCTTTACACAAAGTTGGAACATTAGAAGTGAAAATTAACTTTTTTATAGATATTATTGTTATAAAATTTAAGGTATTTTTCGTTTTGTTTTCAGGAGAATATTAAAGATCGTTCAAAATTAGGATCATAACAGTAAAGTTCTTCTTTTAAGGTGTTAACTGTCACTTCTTGATGGACAGGTATGATATTTGAAATGATAAAAACACATTTTTTCGTACTTATTTCCACAATATATTTTTTGATCAGCATTATCAACTTATGCTCGCGTTAAGCGAAACTGGTCCTGATCAAAAAATATATTATAGAAATAAGTAAAATGTGTTTTTATTAATTTAAAGTAAAGTTATATTCGAGTACCTTCGATCGCTAGACAGCTGCACATATCACAGAGCTACATTTGCTTCATTATTATCTACATTACTATTACTATCGGCTCGTAACACTGTAGATTCAGTACGTATTACTTTTACAATCCCAGCGATCGAATGTGAGCTGAGACGAGTCCGTAACTAAATATTTAATGCACCTTTTGAGCGGACACCGCCTGATAATTCCTAAATCGTACATCCATTACCTACATCACAAAATTATATCAATTTACTTTTTTATCTTTTCATTTTCTCCCAACAAATAGAATTCCGGGTCATATTTCGATTGAAAATTGTTTCAATTATCGGTAGCATTACACTGCTCACTGGTCACTGCGGATATATAATATAAACAAAATCATTGTATCATATCAGCTTTTTGATATAGATTTACAGTTAATTTTTACGATAGCAGCAGTTACATAACATATACATACGTAGCGCTAGACGGGTAGTCCCCGAAAACTTTTATTTCATTAACTGTTAATCGTAACCGGGATCTTAAAAATAAATCCGCAATCAAAATTCACTGAATATAAAAATTGATAATCTTTATTTATCGTTTAGCATGTAATTCAAATTAGTAAGATTTATATAAAAATGACAGCTAATGTAGTAAGCTAGTATAGCTAAATGTAATTTTCTTGATTTTTTTACATTGACGGTTCAAAATCAGGAAATTTTTGAATTCTCTTTAAAAGTTTTTTTTTATACATGTTATGTGACATCTGATATTCAGAATGAAATCTGTACTTTTTATTGTATATCATTGAACCATTTTTTACCAAATAATTGCTTTATTTTAAATCTTTATTATTATTCCAAAGAATAAGATTGATTAATTTATCATTATTATGATTATTAATAATTATTTGTATTTTATTTTTTATTATAAAATATTTTGCGATCTTATTGTTTGCAAATAAAAGCGCACTTTTAGTATAGTCATAAATAATTGATAAATATATATAACCTTCATTTGACACATAATCAATACCCATACGATTCATTGACCGGAACGCAAACCGCAAAGGTCAGCTTACGTAACAAATTATTCGTTTGTTAAATGATTGGTTATTTTGCATTTTCGACTGTTAATAATAACCCACGCTTGTTACAATCATAGACAGAACTCGAAAACATCGCGGATGTGGGAAGAAAAAGTCTGATTCAAAATTCATTCGTTGCGGTGAAATGGGTAGACGTTCGAGCGGGTGAGTCGGTATGCACCCATTATTGGTTTGAATTTTATCATTCCCGCGATAATGTCTCCTTTCGGGCTGAGTGGAAAGCGCCGCGGTCGATGCGGCGAAGCCCTCCCTCGGTCCGTTTCGATTCGGAACACCGGAACCGCTCACGTCGCTGTTCTGATCACTGTAATTTTGAGTCTAGTCTGACTTACCCCAGGTAACTTACATGCACATCAAGTACTCTTCAGTGGCGGCATCATCTCGCTATATTCAATTCAAAGAATTACTGATTCTCAACGATATACCACAAACTTCTTAACATAAGTATTTGGCAAATTATTACTTAGAAGTAGTACTATTATGTTCACTTGGTATGGTATTCACTTGGTAAAACTCCATTATAACACGGTGAAAAAAATAGCAATGTATTTTAGTTCTACAAATTTTTTATTTTTTAAGATATACTTGATAGCTATTTCGGCTCACGCCATCGTCAGAACTATGCTTAAACTAGCATTTGCTTATCTATATATAGCTGTTTAGAAAAGGTACACAATACATCTTCTCTCCTGTTTTAACGGCCTAGCTTGTAACTTTTTCACAATAAAACTTTTAATAATTAATAGGAACAAATCCTGGATTTATAGTTAACAATGGCATTGCAAAATGTCACATGAATATCTATAGACCTATTAAATAAGTTGCGTAAACTATTTTTAATCCGTTGAAAAAAATCTTTATCAGCATTTATGTGTAAACATTGATATTTTTAAAGTAATGATTGAAAAAAATATTTGGTTTTCTTTGTTCTCTAATGTTTTTGATACAGGCCAATTGATTTTAGTTCTCATTTAGAAACAAAAATAATGAAATATCTTGAATTGATTGAATTGGCATTAACTTGGTATAACTCCATTATAACACGGTGAAAAAATAGCAATGTATTTTAGTTCTAAAAAATTATTTTTAATAAATATAGTTGATAGCTATTTCGGCTCACGCCATCGTCAGAACTATGATTAAACTAACATTCGCTTATCTATATATAGCTGTGCAGCAAAGGCACACAACACATCCTCTCTCCTGTTCCAACGACCTAGCTTGTTACTTTAACACAATGACACTAGATTTTCAAAATTATAAATGAAACAAAGGGCGGCTATGACAATAAGTTTACATGTGGCACGGAAATGGTCATTACGGAAGCAAATCAGACCACCGCACAGGAACAAGTTGAACTAATGGGGACGATAATATATTAGTTTGTTCGTTAAAAATCCTTTGTGATAATTGATGTCTATTGATTTCCAGCTGTTCCAAATCCGTACTATTATACTTAATTTCGATATACCTATATTGTATGATTGCCTGAAAGTTGTCTTCTCAGTTCTCCAAGGTTTGGTTTCACTTAGCTACTAAATTTCAACTCATAATTTTGACAAATACACTTGTTTGTAATATGTGTTCTATCAGCTCATACTTCGTCACGTCCAGTAAAAATGGAAACATTCTACCCTCTTTATTTTAACATTATGCTTTAAAAAAACCTTACGATATAGATATTAGTAATAAGTTACTACTCGAAGCAGGGAAACACAAATCACATCTACTAAAATGATTCAGAGTGGAATATTAAACAAATCTATTTTAGTCTTCAGAAGAATTTATAATCAAATGGTTCAAAATCAGGCTTTTATAACCTTTCGTTATGTATACATAATATTGAAAATATTTAATTTTAATGATTCAAAACTTAATCCTTTGAACGTTATTAAATGGTGACTTTACTTTTCAAATCGAAATCCAACATCTTTCCAAAATATTAGTCTTACATTTATAAAACAAATGACAGAAAAGGCTTAAAAATACTTTATTTTGTGCATTTGAATGACGACTGTCACTGTATTATGAGATGAATCAAGGAACGCATAGGAAAAGCATGGCGGTGATTGCTTCACGTCCGCCCCCTTATCTTTCGTTGTGCACCTCCCGCCCCATCTTCTTCTTTTTCTATTTATTGTCCATTCAATACAACCCTTCCGACTCAATCGCTGGAGGATCTATTATCCCAACGGTGCGTTCCTCAAACAGTTTTGTACACATTCGCGATGTCAAGTTTTGTGTTTCTCACAAAAAAATTGATTCATCAACCTTTATTTTCATTTATTTAATATCGATATTTGATATTAAAAATATATTTAATAGTTCTTAACTGTACATCAATTGTAAAATACATTATTTGAATACACCGAGCAGTTATATTGTTGACATCGAATAGTTCTGTATTGCATTATCAACATTACAAAAGCTTACTATTACACATATAAATATTTTTTTGGCTAGAAACCGTGAAACAAAATTTTTATTTTTCAAAGTTTAATTTATTTGATGAGAAATAGTCCATCCTCGTGTTTGACATTTCGATATTTTTCTAGTTTTACTAATTGATCACACTGATTGCTAACGTGTCAACAGTCATGACAGTTAATTACAGTACTCAAAAATATACGAGTGCTGAATATGTTAAAACTTTTGTGTCCGAGATAATTTTTGTGTTAAAGTATTCGCTGACTTGACCTGAAAATTTCTTCATCACCGACACTACCGTATTATTATGTTTAGTATTAGGTGTTAGAATATTCTTTACATTGTTTAGCAGGGAAAAATGAATGTACTAAGGAATAATCGCGATGCTGTCCACTGAATATTTTTTCGCTTATTTATGAATCCTTATTCCTATTAGGGCTCACTGATGGAGAACGTATGCATATTGAGCACATTAAATGTTTTTATAGGATCTATGGCCCTCGGTAAAGTTCTATCTCTTCATAAGGCGTCGGTTTCGACCTGGCTCGCCGCGATGAACCTTATTGTCTTGATTCTAGATTCTAGAATGCGGCCCGGCCACGTTTTTGGAATTCGTGCTATCGTTTTGTATTTATTTGTTTTCCCTTCTATGTTTTTACTCTCATTGCACATGCGCTGCGGGAATTCAACATATTCTTGACCGAGATTCGGGTACTAGGATATCTGATCTGATGGCCGATAGCCGTCGTCGGACCGCGCCCCGATCTCATTATAACAGAACTGCGATGCTACTTATGTGATATGATTGTAAGGCTAATAATCATACTGTCAAAACCATCGCAGGTCATTATTACAACAGTGATTTCAATTAGCCAATTTTATCACATTACAAAATGATATATTGTCGGCAACAATAGAGGTAACCGTTATCTGCTGACCGTTGATCGAATGTCAATCTTTGGTTAGAGTTAATCATATTTAAGGGAGGACGTATGTGTTTATCATATAACCGTCTTATGTTGTAAGAATTACTTAGCAATTCTAAAATATTGAGTAAAAATAAGTGTTTCTAGATCAACCGATTTAGTGATTTGATAATAATGACATTTAAATTTTGAAAAGCTATCCTTAAAAACTAATACACCTCCATAACTTAATAGTGAGACGTATCCACGATAATCAACCACCATCAAAATGTGATTGGAAAAATGAAAACATATCAGATATCGTATTATTGTAAGAATTAAATTATTCAGATTGTTGATTTATTGAACTTATATCACGTAAAGAGATAATTAGGAAGGTTTAACTGTTCATTTAATAATGGTGAATTACACTGTGATATTAAATGATACTATTTAAAATCTCATTACATAAAAGAAGCATGTGCAATATATATTGTAAAAGTGAAATATAAATATATTAATTTGCTTCCAAATGAAAATAGCTGTAAATTATGATATCGACTGAAGGTGCTTGATGGAATTTCAATTTTGAATTGTTAAAACTTTGTAAGATTCCACATGTTTTGTCACTAACGACAAGGGTTTCGTCATTCGGCATCTTCAGGTATTCTATCACACGGATGCAACAGAACTGACGTACAATAAACAGTTAGCATCGTCTATATACCTAGGGTATAAATTACAGGAAAACACGAACCCCAAGGCAAGCAGAAAATGGCAGCCAAAACAAATTTAATAATATTAATATATATGTGTGTAAAAATTACCGGGGTTAGGGTTTCTGATGTGTTAGAATTATGAAGCCGAAACTATTTAAAATAATGGTAGGTCATCGGTTGTAGGTAGGTATCCCAATTATAATGGATTGAGATCATTTTGATACTATATTTCAAAATTTATATCGTTGAAAGCTCTATTTGTTATATACCCACTGTAAAAATATACAATGCCTTAATCTACGCTAGCTATGGCAGTATTTTTATTTCATTGTTTTTTTTTAATGATCAGGTAAAAAGCCGTTTACAATATTTGGTGGCCTTATCACGGTATCACGGTTTTTTATTGTACTCAGTATTTAAATTCTAGAAATTAATAATACTTTTATAATTATTTTAATAGTCAAAACAGTTACTTGGGGGATTATTCGTGTACTTGAAAGCCTGTAAACCATTAACAATATTAATATAAAAACTGTAGTTGGTAGTATGACTTTTTTATCTTTAAATTACGCAAATATTTAATTAATGTACATTAAAATTTAAAGCCTTTTTATTACACTTTGTTTGACACGTGTTTCGTTTCAGTTAGAAATATATTTAGAATAACTTATCAGTATCGTAAGGTTTATTCTTTACTAAATTAAGCAAAGAATCTAATTGTTAACCTAAAAATGAAGAATAAGGTGGGGCCTGCTATCCTCTGTTCACTAAATGCGGTTAGAAACGAACACAAATATTACTAATTAGTATTACACTGCTAATTACATATATATTACTGGTGCTTGGCGTTGAAAATCGAAAGAAAAATAAATTTGATACAGTGAATTATTTTAGAACTCTGAGCAATTCATTTTAATTCATCTATTAATTCAAAAATACTATCAGAATGCTTTACGTGTATTGTATTGTAATTTTTGGTGAGGTTATGTATTGAATCTATTGTGATTCGAAAACAAAACACCGCAACGGTTGCCGATAACAGCAGATTTTCTTTTTGAATTAAAATAATGAAATTGTGTGTCACTCGGAGTGATACTGTATGTGTCAGGGCGGAAGAGTTGCCGGCTCGCCGCCCGATCGGCCAGTTTGTCGACCCCTTCTTCCGGCCATTAGGGAGACTCTTCGCCTGTGACGAAACGAATCCTATCCCCTCATCTCTCTCCCTATTGTTTACGACTCCAAAGGAGAGACCTTGAAAATGTAATCGGCGTTGAGCCGCATCAAAACCTTACACATTATATTCGCTCGATGAGTTGGCCAGTGTTTAAATATGATTTTAGACATATGTGTGCTCACTCTTTAAGTTCATTCATCAATATAATTGTGTCGTATTATAATATATATACATTGCGGAATAATGCAAATCATTGATAAAGTTAATACAATTTTCTATTCTAAATACTCGATTCAAATTTGCATTTATAAAACTAACCATTAAAAGCGCTATACAAAAAAATCAACCGAACATTTTTCCATTCGATTTTTAATTAAAATTAATACAAATACAAATTTTTGCCGTTATGTTCAGTTAAAAAGCGTGTTATTTGTTGTAATGTGAACATAAATAATCTTTAAAAAAATAAAAATCCTTATCTGTGATAATTGGCTTTAGCTTGACCGTTGATATGTATGTCACATGAGATCTTGATAGCCGGGTTGAATATATCTCCTATAATGTGTTCATTTTATTATCACATATTAATACGGGCACTTTATTCAAAAATATTTTTTGAAGCCTTTCATTGTTTGTGTAATCATATGATCATATCAGATTAATTCTGGCAGCTCTCTACAAATTATGACTTGACTTTACGTCTCTATTTATTCCAAAGCGTTGTTTTGTATTTTGGACACGACTTTTCATATTTTATGTGCTTGTAGTCGTTTTTTAAAAACATCAAATTCTTCTACCTCCAGCGAAACCAATTAAATGTCGTTGATTGATATTTTCCCACAAGACTTCTCGTCTATCAGAAACACAATACCTTGCTTCTGTCGACTACCGGTCGCTCTATCTTCGTTCCATCTTTTTATGCTAAACGTGAATGTACGGAGGGAAAAAGTTCAACGCAATTTGTAAATCAAATTGAGACGTGTTCGAAAAACGTACACACAAGTATAGGAAATGACACTTTAACAAAACACTCGAGTATTTTCTTATACATTTTTCGTCTCTCTTTGTCTATGTGCAATGAATGTGAAATGGGTGTGTTTTTTATTAACTATTTCAAGAGGATTAAACTGTATGGATAACATTTATACGGCATGAATACTGAATAAAAATCGTCGAACAGTTGCGTAAGAAATCATCACATTTACACGTGAAGAGCGATTTTAAGCGCAAAGAATGTTACTTGAAGTGTATTTATTATCCGGGGAAAAATTGGACACAGTACTCAAGTGCACCTGCATTTCGGACAGGTTCGGGAATTTCATAAAAACTTTCTTTCACCTTTCCACCAATTCCATTTTTACTTCTGCGACATTCCCTTCTGCTAGTATTTTCAACCTGCTATAATAATTTCTGCCGAAAATTGTTACTATATTATTCTTTAAAAAGATCACATTGTGTACATAGCTAAGCAGTAAATCGACGTTGAGCGGCTGGCTAACCCTTAGTTATATTTAAACAAATATCTTAAAACGCTACGTCAGTAGCACAGGCTTCAAAATTGAATCAAAAATAGCTTATAATATTACAAATAATTTGGTTGTGAAAAGATATATATATATTTTCTAAATTCCGTAGAGTACTCATCGTCGTAACCACCACCACCCATTACGACTTCAGGCTCTTATAACACTTGATATTCCGCAATTCTACAACGTTATAAATGTTATAAATGTTAACTGTCAATTCTAGCTGGAAAGGCTTTATATTTAAACAAAGAAACAAAATGCTTAATAGTATTTCCATTATTTTATATTTTACAGATTGGGACCAATTTTCTTAGTCGCAATACGTATCAGTTGATAATGCTCGTCATGATGCGAAACAGGTTGTGATCTTAATAATTTAAAATACTAGAAAAAATACTGAAGATTAAGTTTTATTGTTAAAAAAAATGTTATACGTTTTTCAATATGAGCGTATCATGAGAAATACTCGAAGACTTAAATCTGAAATACCATCAAGTACTTTCAGTCGATATCATAAATTACTTGAAGACTTGCTTGCACGTGCTCTAGTGTGCAAAAAATATTATAAATAATTACCTTAAGTAAATTGAATTTGAGGAAAGCCTTTACTTTATAAATCGCGTCACGTCCCAGTCGCGTTGGAATTAATATGTGTAAATACAAAACAATTGTCGATTTTTCAACAGCAATATCGTAAAATTATCATTTCGCTTAAATTAATCACCGTGTAATAAAGGAATTACGTTCATACAAATGCAAATATTATTGAATTACGTATTTAGTATTTACTTGCGCTCGGCGTAAAATATGTAAATGATTGTTAGCTTTTGGTTTCAAGACCGCTTACTTGACATAATGTGTGAGATTAATATGTATTGGTACAACGAAAGCGACCGGTGTGTCCAGCATTGCGTGAAAATTACAATTCATCAAACACGCAGTAATTATCATAAAACGCACACTTTTGATTTTCCAGTAGTCGCTTGCAATTCGACATATTCGAGAAGTATTAATAGGTAAACAACATTTATACTAATCACGCACACTTTTACTCGCACTTAGAACAGCAAAACATTATAAAAACAGAATAAAGTTATATTTCTTTTTTTTAATAATACAAAAATATTTTTACAATAAGTCAACACAACTTTGGTTGTAGTGTTTTTTTTATTTTTATGATCTATCACATGTAACATAAATGTGTTATCTTTAATATTCAGACGAAATATCGTTTGTCGAAGAGTTGCTCTACAACTTTAGCAATCGAAAAAAATAACACAATCAAGATTGTCACTTCAATGATGAATGAAGAATTAAAAAGTTTCGCCATCAATTACAAAAGGTTAAAAATATAATGGCTCAATTATCATTCATATTTGAAGAGAAAAAAATATATAAAATTATATTTCAATGCACAGTGTTAGTAAACTTAGAAAATATGTGATTTTGCGATTATGATATATATTTTAGTTCAATTCATTTATTTCACTTTTTGTGAAAATTTACAATTTAAATGACAACCTGTATTTTTCAAACACAGTCGTTTCACAAAAATGAAAAATTGTTGTTAATCAAACTATATACCGTATTCTTTTAGTATGTGATGGCGATATGCACATATGCGGAGGTTATTGTCCGCGAGGTTTTTTTTGACTGTCATTCACACATTTTGCCTGTCTTTCAACCGAATCGCCAACAAAAAATAGCTCGATGGAAATCACTCCATACAATATATGAATCTTCCGCGATCGGCTGCACTCTTCTCTTCCTTACTACGCAAATAATAATGTTTTCGGTAACTGTAATATAATAATACCGGCTTGTAGATGTCTGATTGTGATGTACGCGCGCTGTAATTTGATTAATGGATGCTTTTCGGTCTTTTGTATAATACCATAATTTTTGTTCTGTTGCTCTATAATTTGAGTTAGCAAAAAAGAAATTATGCAAATCGCTTCTACACTTTTTTAATCACACATGCCTCGTATTCGAGTTTCTATAATTCACTTTAAAGTGTGACGCCCGCTCAAATTTCGAAAATTGCGTTCACTTTTTTCGCAAAAATATTTCACTGAACAATGGTGAGATTGTTGATTTTTTATAATATTTTCACACTGTCTCGCTGAGCATTTGTTATAACTTATTAGCAATCGTATCACACGTGTTCTTCAGAAATTGCCAACAACTTCATATTGTTAATGCAATGTCGAGTTCATAATAAGCCTAGCTTAAAATATTTTTATTTCAATACAAAATAAAACTTTATAATTCGAAACGGTAGTTCCACATTTTCTAAATTTGTAATAACAGAATCGTGCAACTTATTAAGAATTTCGTTCCTCTCAATAGTTCATAATTATTAAAGTTTTTATTCTCATGTGAATAAAAAAAGGTTCTTATTTTTAATAAAATTTCCATTTAGCGAGGAAATAATGGTTATTTATTTAATTATGTTTAAAAAGGTTTTTTAATTCTGGTATTTAATTATTTTAAAATGATGGATAGATTTGGTACACAATTTCTATTTTCGATGAAACAATGCATCTATTATTTAATGGAGCGTTTCATATAATTTTTTGAAGAGTCTTAGCCGATTTATATCACAATTTGTTGGATTTTTTTGATAATTTATCTTTATTTCCTACTTATTGTGACACATTTTATTTGATAGTCTACACATCTGAATAAGAACTTAAATCCTCTTCAAATCAAAATGAAGTACTAAAACAAAATGCGTTACTTCAATGAGTTGGTAAGTATGCGGTTGAATCTTATTTGCAATTTATATAGTTATTTACCAAATTTTCGCCATGCATGAATTGAAGAAATTTACTTTATTTCATCTATCGCTTGAATTACAAAAAATATACATTGGCAAAATTTTTGTTGGTTCTATCATTGCGCATATTAATATATTTGTGTATTTATCAATACAAGTAGAGAAAAAAATATACATTGAGAAATGCATAAGGTCGATCAGCTATCAAATACAAACAATGTAACTACAAAAGGGGATATAAAAAAAATATATACAAATGACAGTAAAAATAATTTGATATACAGTAAGATATAATTAAACAGTCGATTTATGTCCATTGTCTTTATTTAACGAGCAGTCAAACCCGCCTTATCTTCCCTTACTTTATCATTTATATATTTATATTTAAGATAAATTCAGTTCGTAAAAAATCTGAATAAGACAATTATTATAACAGGTCATCTGATACTTAACTCATTCCCTGCTGATTAAATGATATTCCAACATCAAGACTTCAAAAAATTATTGAGTAATATTGGTTTGAAACAATCTTATTGAGTTTGTCAGGACAAATCAAGCAATGCATCAACTCAAAATTTATCTAGTACAAGAAGGTTTTAACCACTGTTAATTCATATATTTTTGGGTATCAACTATTAACACAGAAAAATCAGCCGTCTCAAGACGTTGAGTCGTTAGCAGACAGAGGGTTAATAATAGCATTGCCGCCGCGGACGATCATCTCATTGAGATATTATAGCGGTGCGTTCAGGGCAGGTAGAGCGACGCGAGTCAGTGATTCCGCGCTTCGGTTCTTCTGCGTCCGCGCCCTTATCCGCTCCGCACTGCCGAACGCGAGGAATTCTTCGCCGGTTTATTATTATATTTCACACACATCACCATTTTATTCAGCTATCTACCTGATGCGTTAACACGTATTGTTATTTTTTCTATATCAATAACGACTTTCGTGTATAACAACTCATTTAAATACTATATAAATACTGATAAAAACTCCGATTTGTTAAATTATAAATATTTATCTTTGAAATAAAAAAAATAAATAAAACCATACAGAGAGAAGATACAGTACGAAGTAAAAACGGGTTATTTATAAAAAAAAATATTTAATAACTAACAAGTATATAAAACCAGATTTTTTAGAACTGAAAAAAAATCAGAAAATCATGTAATTTTTACAGAAACACCGAAGCCTTAAAGGAAAATCCTGATTGACAGCACAAATCAATATAATGTCAATAGAATTTTATCTTTAATTGTATATATCGAATTGTCTCCTAGAAGTCTTCATAAATTTTTAATATTTGCGTCTTATAATAATCTTAATTTTTTTGTATGATATATAAGTGGAAATTTAAAACCCGCCTTCGGGATCGTACGTTTCAATTATTAATTCAATTACACATGTTTTGTTGTGGTATACACTCGATTGATGTTCTATTATGACATTTATAGCCTAATAGTCTGTCGAAACATGCTCTTATATCCTTTCGTTCATCTTATTTATTGTCAAAACGAAAAAAGTACTTGCAGCAATCAAGTCGCTTGAATTAAAGAATATATATTATTTCCCTAATTTGCCGATCAGTGACCGGGTTCTTTTTCTCTATGGGATGAAATCGTTGAATGTTTATATAAAAATCGAGTGTGGTTTATTAACTTATTTTGTATGATTGCAAAATGTTGAAATAATCTGTTCCCATGCTCGTGAACAATATTTTCTATGGGCAAATTAACATCTAGTTATTTATTATATAACATCCTCGATTACCTTGTTTATTCTGCGAACGTTGCTCAATATAAATATACCGTGTAATACTTTTGAGGTGTTAACTGTCACTTCTTGATGGAAAGGCATGATATTTTATATAATAAAAACACATTTTTTAGTACTTATTTCCACAATATATTTTTTGATCAGGACCGGTTTCGCTCATCTCTCAGTTGATCATCGAGATCAGTTGATAATGCTCGCGATGAGCGAAACCGGTCTTGACCAAAACATATATTGCGGAATTAACTACTAAAAAATGTGTTTTTATTATTTAAAATACCTTGTAACAGCTGTGAACACACATACCTCTGAATAAACCCTATCTCAAAAGGGTTAATACAATGAAACTATTGTAAAAATATTTGTTTCAACATATTTAAAAGAATATCTTAGGAATAATTTACGATATCGACTGATGGTGCTTAATGCGATTTCAATATCGAATTGTAATTTTTATGACTAAGTACAATCCTACAATTATTTTCACTCACTTCACGCGAATTCATCACCTTTATTAAACGAACAGTTAAACATTTTGATTTACCCTTGCTGTATCCCTTATTTGAGGTTAATTCAATTAGTCAAAAATTTGAAAATATTTATAAAATATTTTTGTACAATCTCATCATAATCATCATTTAAAATTACTAAGTATTTTTAAATACAAAATTTTCCACGAAAGTACTTATTTAAATGTTGATTTTTGTGAAAACCTCGCATTATAAGGTCATTGGCTGTATTGGTTATAAGATTGTCGCCCCCAAATTTATATGTTACTTTAATCAAATAAGTAGTTATTAAAACTATTTTAGTTTATTTAACTCCTGGCCAGTCTACATTTTGTGCAATTTCTCTTTAGTGCAAGCGATGCAAACTGATTTCTGAATGTCAGTTGTTTTGCATCCGTTTTATTGAATGCCTGAATATACTGAGGGCCGAATCCTGGATCCTAAGCGACAATACTAGTTCAATTTTACTTAGTAACAACGATTGTGAGTTGATCTGAGATAAGTAGTTTTGTTGACTATGGGCACTATTCAATAATAACTTCTGCAAAAGTAGGCAAAATAGGACGTCACTGTATAATTTGAGCTTGAGATTTGATCGAGTTCATCGCTCTTCATCTAAGAGGCTATCATTCTTTTATTGCTAACATAATTTTTATTTACATAACAAGTTTCGTTGCCATAATTTTAAATTACTGCAATGTCGGCCAGTGCCCATCGTCGGGCCCGCCACTTCTGCGATACGAAAGCGTTCACTCAGATCTCGACTGAATTAGACCTCTCGATTGCGGATTATGGCTTCAACGATCTACTTTTGATATTATCAAATGGTTATCTTGCTTGTATTATGAAACGGCTAAGCCTAGCGGTGAGTTTTTATCTCTGAATGTTTTGGTGCCGTACAAATCTTTTCGTCTTTTTGATTCTCTCTTCCATACTATAAATTCAAGTAAACAACAAATACTTGACAATTCGACCAAAAAAGTTTCGTATCGCACATTATATATTTTTTATATTATATAAGATTTGTTTATTTAAAAGATATATACATTACAAGAAATTAATATCAGCTTAATAATTATGCAAAGTACAGAGATTTATTTATAGAAATAAAAAATATTGTAAAAGAAAGGCAACCAAATAAGCTCACGCAAAATATACTTTAATTACATTTATTTTGAAGCAGTACTGTATTAGTGACAGATGATTAAGAAATATATATAAATTAAATGCGAATTGTTGAAACTTTGTACAATTCCACACGTTTTGCCACTAGCGACCCGGGTTTCCCTTTCGGCAACTTCAGGCATTCTATCATATGGATGACACGGCAAAAAAGGTGGAATGTACAAAGCTCAAACAATTCAAATTTGAAATTGAAATTCTTTCAAGCACATTCAGTCGATATCATAAATTATAAAAAAAAATAATTTCATTAATATTCACTGAATGTATCAATTGATTTAATTGGCATTTACTTGGTTCAATACAATGTATTTAGTTCTACAAAAATATTTCTGTTGAACCAAAGTACATTGCCATTTTTTCACCGTGTTGAATGTATTATTTAAACACACGAAAATAATCAAATCATATTCGATTGCAACCCGGAGGCGTGTTAATAACTTTATTTCCTGATCCATAGCGTGTGATAGACGATATAACATACGAAATTGACATTACAATAATTTATCATAAACATTGCTCTGCAAAAAAAACTATTTGCATAAATTTATCTCAAGGCCTATCGGAGAATCGAATTTGTCAAACATTTCGAATGTAATTTTTATTTCAGTTACTTCAGACTAATGTTGTAAGAAGCAATATTACATTTATTCATAAACGCGCTTAATGTAAATAAAATTGCGATAAATTAATTTATTATTCAAACGTTATAATTATTATATATAAGCTCGTTTGATTGAATGTCTGCCATTAGATTAGTCGTGTAACCGAGAGAGACCGGTACTGTTGTTAATATATTAAAAAAATATGTGCTGTTCATACAAGCGTTATTTTCATTTTGTCTTCTCATATCAAGTGTGCTATATTATAAAAGTAGTCTTCGCTATTTTTTCCTTCTTATTAATTGATGTCTTATGTCAAAAAGAGCGGATTTACAATTATCTTTTCACATAATAACAACAATATTGTAACAGTATAATATATGTCATTAAATTCCAATAATGTTATATTTTGTATATATGATATAAAATTAGTTAGGTCTATTGAAGTGAGTATATATTTCATCAAATTTGGAGCACTCGGTGAAAGTGTGCTCTCAAAATGAAAGAAATAGATCAAATTATATTATTTTGTATTGTTTTCATGATAATGCCTCTCCTATTATTATTACGTGATCGAGGCCCAATTTAACCTGCACCGATGCTCGTTTTCGGTAAATGCAGCCAGCCTCACCGGGCCGTTTTCCAATTTTATAGACGAGAGTTGTCGGTCGTTATAGCTTGTTCACGCCTTAGAAATTTTGTATTAAAAACTATGAGAACGAGACGGCGTATATCATATTCCACAAAATTATGATGAACGTATTAAATTGTATGTTATAATACCTTTCTAAAAATTTCAAAAATGTATTGAATTTTGAGTGAACTAATAGTCTTAAGATTGAGCGTGTTGCGTGTAATTGTTATATAGGTGTAAATTTTTTTTTATAATAAAAAAATCACAAAGATACCGTCGAACCCGTCGAAAATATTAACTTATTGTTGAAATAACATTTTCGTATATTAAATTGACTAAAATATATAGGACACAGTTGAGTTCATAGCCATTATTAAATGAGCAGTTAAGCCTCTAATTCACCCTTGCTATGATACATTCACGAGATAAGTAGAATTATTAAAAATTCTGAATAATTAAATTATGACAATTTTATATAAACCAATATGTATTTTCTACATAAACTACCCATTTAAAATAAAACTTCATTTTAATTTGATGTTTGTTGAATATTGCGAGAACCTATTTTTACAATGTCATTGAGTTGTATTTCTTATAATCTAACCTTTTACACATTTCTTTATTTTAATCAAGCCAATAGTTTTTAAAACTATTTAGGATATTTATTTAACGATGAAAACTGTTTACTATCAGTCAGTTATGTTGCAACGGTGTGTTAAAATGCTCAAAGCTGTCAAAAGACGAAACTCGGATCGTTATAAACCAATCATTTTACTGTATCAAATGCCTTCTTGTATTTGGAATGTAGATTGATCTTATACGGGATTATTTTTTTGTGGTATTTCGAGGTAATATAGAAAATATTATGAGAGAGCGCCACGAAAATTCATTCGTAACAAAATGAGTCACTTGATTATCATGAAGTATTTCAATGGCTTCTTGTGAAAATTCAAATCACCGAGTCTTGGGCAATTGCTCCCGAGACAATCCCAGAACTTAAATAATGTAAACGCTTTACGAGTTATGCTACGGGTAACGACTGGTTATACCGAATATGAGAACGTTACGGGTGGCGGTAGGCACTTTTAGGTTACTTTTAGTATGTAGTTACTTCATCTCGGTAATATTTCATCAGTTGATAGTCAGCAATGAGTTGAAACGGCCCTAATCTGCGAGCACTAGCCATTGTATTTTATTATTGAAATATTTTAATGTTTGTGTATCCGCACGATACTCTTAGCGCATTAGCGATATTATGGTGTCAAAATAAGTATATTTTACAAAGTGCCGACTGGTGACGCAATCGACGTTATACAGGGGTACGGGACGTCGAAATTCAATGAATGTTGTTCATGGGTTAATTCGAACCGAGGAAATTCTCGCGCAATCGAGAGCCTGCCTGCTCGTCTGCTCGCCTGCCAGCGTCGAATTCCTCCGGCTCAACCTAATGATCGTTTTCAAATCACTGTAATTTTGCATTAGAGTATGAGCCTTAGCGTCGGTTATAACAGTTATTGTTTCACGGAAATCACCGGTTACCTTGTTGTACCGATTGCCGTACGCAAACAACAAGGCTTCTCATATTTAATACCGGATCCCCCTCATCACCCCATTTATCTTACAGCATTCGTGACAACGTTTTTACAATACAAGAGTTATTTGTAAATATTTTTAAATATCATTATAATTAATAATACAAAATTATTGTAAATACAAAAACACATTCTTAGAATTATTTTCTTAAAATATTTTATGGCGAGGATTAATACAAATTACAAACAATGCTATTTGTACAACATTTTAGCAGATATAATTACTATCTCAATGTTTGTATTTACATCAGGCACATTATTAATAAAAAAACTGTAAAATGAAATGTAGTGTGGCTATGAAAGTAATAAATTACTAATTTGTTGTAAAAATCTTTAGGAATATTTTGTACGTTTGAGATTTAAAATCTTTCCTTGTTAAGCGGAATTTTATTTTATGTTGTTGGGTCCACAGTATTTTTTCGTTAAGCGTTTTCGACGGTAGAATACTTTTCCATCTAGAACCTTCATAGAATAATTTAAAATATTCAAACGAGCTTTTAAAAATCCACGGACTTTGGTTTATTCATTAAATAGATAGTTTCCGGGAATAAAGCTATTCATTTCTCATTTTATTAAAGCGCTTTTACAATAAGCTTTTTCTAACAATGGAAATTTAACTGTATCTCAAATATAGAATGACTAATTCAACAGCAGTGAGCGTTCGTCGACATCTTTGCCGCATTCAATCTTTTATATGTATTTGTCAATCAGCATTCAAATATTCTTTTCTGTTGAATTACCAGTGTGAATCATGAATGCAGAAGTAAATAAAATAAACTCTAATAGCGTTCACGAGGTTTCCCAGCTTTCCCGTTATGGTCGCTCACCTTGGTTGGTTTGGGGGTCAGCCGATCCGTGCACCTGGTGATGACCATCCCCGCTGACGGCAGCTCTCCACTGCTCGACTGGCCTAACGTTAATCGTACGAATTGTAGAATGATTATAGTGTTTTATGTTTTCGTGTTCTGATATTTTGTCTGCGTAACAACAGAGGTAATAAAATAATCTCGCAAATATTTTATTTCTGTAAAATTTTACAACCTCCGATTTGACCATAGTGTTGTTACGCATCGCAATGAATTCAAATGCATTTTATATATTTTTAATATAAAACGAAAACTAAGGCATTAAATGAATTGGGATTTGAATCTATACACTTTTGAAACTTTCATCATGTGTATACAGAAATATATATGCAATGGAATTATGTTATTTTATAGTGGGGTCGTATTCTCATAGAGATAATATTATTATAATCAACAATGGGATAAATGAAGAATTTATTTACTGAGTCATATTGAATTAAGTCTTAATATAATATGACATAGCTTAATAGATCAACTGAGGGTGTTTGAGTAAGCTTCTATATTCATTTTAAATCATTCAAATTTTTTACTTTACAGTTGCATAAGCTCAAGTTTTTCAGAGCAAATGACAACACTAAAGATATCAGAAAAAGACAAGCTTTTTGGAAATTGATGGATGGGACAAACATAAATTGAATTAAACAAAAGCTTTTGGTCTAATTGGCATTATAACCCGGTGAAAAAAGCTGTTTAAACTGGGACTCGAATCGTGAAATAATAATAGTATCAATTATGTATTTTTTTAAAAATTCAAATGTTATTCAGTTGGCAACGCCTGTTGAAGATTTGTAAACATCTCGAGTGATATTAGACGTAAGCTCGTCGATTATATGTACCTGTGTGGAAACGCGATCCGCACTCCTCGGGGTCTCGCAATTATTGGACCACTTATTTGTATCGAAATCACTGCTAGTAATAAATGGTGTGTATTCAAATGTTAAATAATACTCTTTATCGAACGCTACTTCAACCTCGGGTCAATATATCACATTACATGCGTACAAATAAAAATCAAATAGTTTGTGTGCTTTACGCCTATACTCTACTCGAGTTATCTGATCGTAATTGTAGACTTTGGCGCTTCGATGGATTAAAATGTCTACGGAATGAAGATTTATTGGTGATACTCTTATATACTCACAACGCAGTCAATTTTTACCGTGACATTCATTGCGAATATCAAGATTCTTTAAAGATCTTCAACAGTTCATAATTGGCTTCAATTTGAAATTTCTTTAAAATATAATAATTTTTGTTTTTACTACATTTTCTTAAAAAATATCGCTAATAGATATACTTATTTAAAATAATTATCAGATAAAAAAATAGAAATATATTTTATACACGCTCACCGTATTTCCTCGATATAAAATACATGATCTTCGTATTATGATGCCAGTCGTAATGAATCAATCATAAATTGCTGATTTGAACAAAACCCTGAAGACTATATTGGAATATTCTTTCAAGAAAATCTGCACCACTGATACTCTTGATATCACAAATGATACAAGTGTATGACCAGACTCCGAAACTAAATCAGAAAAAAAAATTAAAAAAAGATGCAATAAAATTGCTGTAATTTTTCATTGTTATATGAAATAAACGTGCATCTTAAAGTCGAGGTAATACCGTAATATCAAAATACGGCTCTAAATATTCACTATTTCGTCCATTAAACAAAAGAAAAACGTGATTTAAAATTTATGACTTATTCGAATTTAAAAATTATTTTCTGATCAGTTTTCACAATACCACTACTCCGCATATATATATTTATGGTTTGTACACCGTTAAATTTAGTAATTTTTTTACGAAATCATTCCGCGATGCACTCACTAGTAACGCACTGTTGGAATTCAATAGTGAGTGGTGTCGGTACTCGAATGTTATGATGAACACATTTTTAATCGGATTCGGAGGTTGTCGACCCTGCCTTAGCCTGCCACTTGACCGCAAGTAATATAAAGACGTCGGCGATCCTCGAGATCGACGTCGCGCCGCGGGGTACCCGAGGGCGTCCACATTTACGCATACCTCTAACACTACGTTGTCAGTTAAATATATTGATTTCCCATTATTAGTCGAATATACATACTATGCAAAATGTCAATTGATTCAAGCTTTTTAGTTTTTATTTAATCATTATTTTATTTTTTTATTTTTATTAAAAACACTTGACACTACTGAAACAGACGCTATTGATGATTCATATAAAAGGTCAAATATTTTCTTAATGGAACATCTATTTATTTAATTATTACTCTCGATGTACGTGTGCGTATATTGATAATGCTTAGAATCAATCCAATCATTTTATATTATCAAGATCGGGATCAGTTTCGCTTATCGCGAGCGTTATCAAGTGATCAGTTGACTTTGTTCTGATTGTGGTAAAATTAAGCTTAAAACGTCTTGATGAATCTCTATCAAATCTAAATTTGAACTGTCGAAAGTTTATACAACTCCAAATGATTTGTTACTAACAACCCAAGTTATGACTTTCAGCATCTTCAGTCATTCTATCACACGGACGCAATAAAAATGCAGATTGTGAATGATAGCATGTGGAATTGTACAACGTTTCAACAATTCAAATTTCTTATTCAAATTCAATCATGCACCCTCAGTCGATATCTTAAATTATAAATATTAACATAATTCAATAAATTTTTGATGTAAGAGGATCCTTTGAACAGATTAGCAGAAACTGGTTAAGTATTATTTCATTACATTATGCTAAGTAGTTTGCAAACCCGTGTATGAAAGGATGCAACACTATTCATCCGGTCCTGATAAAATGAAAAAGTTTCGAAGTAGTAGTAAATATTGTGTTTTATTTTTTGAATAAATTGCTTTTCTAGCACTAAAAATATTTAAGTTCATAGTAAAATATATTTTTACCAGTGAATTATTGGTCTAAATAAAGTGCTTTTAATTGTGATTATTTCTGTTTTTTGATATTACTTCTACCTTAGTTATTAAAGAATATAATTGGTTAAAAAATAGGTTCGTTCAACTCGTTTTGTCTTCTTATTGCGAATGCAAACAGCGTGAATAATTTCGAGATAAGACGATAATTTTTAATTCAAACTAAACAGATAAGATGCTTCTATTTTCATATCACGTTTCACTCCGTTTTGCTTTAGATAATAATTACCTACATTCATGCGATAAGACAGATTTTGAAGTGTTTTCCCAAATTTATTTGCTAATGAAGATAACAAAATGTTGAATTTGTTAATAACTGTATTTCAAAGTTTTGAGAATGTTTACACCTTATATTTATCATTTTTATTATAAAATCTACACACAGTGAAAGAATCATTAGTGTATTGTATTACATCAAGCTGTAATACAATGTATGTACTGTTACCTTCATAACATGTTATGCAATTTCTTTTAAGGTGTTTTCTTTCTTTCAACTGTTTCTCCATGATTGCATTGAAGGCATAATATTTTAATTATATAACACAAAGATTATGATTTTAAACATAGATGCGGTTACTATTGTCGTTATATGAGCTAGGCTATAATTTAAAAAGTATGTAAAATATTTTTTAGTACTATATCCACAATACATTTTATTATCTGGACCGGTGTCGCTAATCGCGAGAATTATCAGCTAATATAATAAAAAATAAATCTATCATTACTGTTTATAATAAAATTTTGAATTAATTTTTTTTCAGGTATACAAAAGCCAAGATTCAAGGAATACATTTACAGATTTAATTCAAACTGGCGACGTTACTTAACTCCGTGGATGTGCATTTATTTGCTATCGCAACATCTATGTTATTTAACTTTGTGTTAATTCAAACATTTCTTAAAACGAGGACACTTTCCTTATTCGCGCCTCTGAGGATATCCGGTATCATAATAGGTATAACTAAGGTTTGATTAGCAGGCTTCTGATTCCTGTCATCTTCAACCGAGTGTAGAACTTATATTTTATTCGCAATCACACAATAATGACAGTAAACGATACAAAAATATTACGCTGTGACTTCATAAAATTGCTGCGGTAAATGCACAAAAAAGTTTATTTATGTTTACATTTGATTAAAAAATAAGATGTACCCATACCTTGAAATCAATTGTATTTGATCTTTTAACTTTTCTTTTTTTTTTGAAATATGCTCCACAAACTAAGGCTTATGTGAACTATGAAGTAAACACTTTTTTAATAAAACAAATCTTATATAATTAACATTCTCCGATTCTCCTTGCTCATTTAAAGCTTATCATGTATTTTTTTACTTACAATAATAAATTATTATGTACGTTTGTTCATTCAACTGAAAGGAAATCCCTTCGTCCTCTACATTATAATGAAAATTGTCTATAGAGTTGCACCTTGTTTTCCTTTCCCAAAGGGCCGCTGAAAGATTTTCGTCGCGATATTGTCGACGCTGGTGGAGCCGCGGTCGCTGAATCTGCAGTAAGATCCGCAGTTTTGTTGACCAAGCGCCGAAAATGAACACATCCGGCTCGTTCACGGCGTTTGATCCGCTTGATTGATGGGCAAGAAAAATGCTTTTCGGCCTTTTCAATGTTAATCAGCACTGCGATCAAAATGATTGATTTGGCCTAGGCCAGATTTATTGCTTATATTCGTTTTAGGATTTATGACAAAACTAGCGGTTCCGTCATTTCAAAAGTGTTTATTTAAAGTGCAAAGATACTGATTTATTATTTTACTCAAAGTCTGTAAACAACATAAGATTTATGTCATCCTGGACTTGATTTTATAATACATAACATGTTTTTTATTACGAGTGATCTGACGCCGAGGCTGTATATATATTTTTCAACGCTACTGCTAGACGGGCAATTAGTAAATACATAAAAATATATGATAATTTCACTTTATTATACAGATTTTTAGAAAACACCTCAGAATTATTCTGAAAACTTCGTTCCGGTGCAAGTTCCGGTTCAAGTTATAAAATAATATGATTTACACACGTCAGTTCTGTTGCATCCGTGTGATAAAATGCCTGAAGATGCCGGAAGGTGAAACCCTGTTCGTTAGTGACAAAACATGTGGAATCGTACCAAGTTGTAACAATTCAAATTTAATATGAATTAATTATCATAATGTATATCCGGTAAAACAAAATTATCAATATGATATCCATATCCGTACAACGAAGCGTGTCTAATTCTATTTTATTAAACATTTTATGTATCGAGTGGCTTTCAGGTATATATCGTTATTGTGTCATAATATCAACATTTTCTGACGACATTGCCAATCATAGCATTAAATACATCGAAACTCATAACTCGATCATTTCAGTTGTCCTGATATTCTTTTCTTGAACGCGTCAACTCGGTTCCTACCTAACATTTTAATGAATTAAGCTTACATAATTTTATGCCACACTCTTTCATTGCTTAAAAGAAACTTCCAACACACAAAAGTAAAAAATAAATGCGTACTACGATTGTACTCGCTTATTGGTAAACACCTTTTCATCAATTTTAACGTGTCATAGATATCGATGAAATTATTTTACACAACGTTTGTTGAAAGTCGTAATTACAGTGTACGCTACACTTTTTTCGCATGAAAAGCAAAAGATAAATTCTCAATAGAAGTGATGCAATACAATGTTGTATAGACAAATTAATAAAAGGCGTTCCCCAATATCCGGTGCATGGGCGATTGATTAGGCGCGATCAAGATACGGAAAGTAATACCGCTCAGCACTACGTCGACTAATTCTGCTATCTGCTAATTCTGAGTCAATCCAGACTCAATTGGAAATTGCTCCATTTTGCTTTAATATGCATCTCGTCATTCACAATTTTTAGCAGATAAAATAACATTTAAATAATGAATTGCTTGTGAAAAATTGAAATAGAAACACTAAGGATTTTTGGCTGGTTGTTCTTTCTATGCGAATATAAAATAACTGTAATCATCTAACTTGTTCAAGTAACACTACTGATATGATCGTCTATATATAATAAACTCACGTCACATGACGCAGTTAGCTACTGATTGATTTGACATTAATTATCAACGAATCTGGTTCTTTTAATATTATCAACTCATATTGACAGCAATTGAATTTCAACATTCTAGATATAATATATAATTCCGACGATGGCCTTCACTTTGATCTTATGATATAATCATTTCTGATGTTTTGACCGTCACATATTGGTGGAAAGACATTTTATCCAACACATTATTTCTTAAAATTTCCTCATTTTTTTTTTATCAACAACTTATGTTCGGTTGACAATGCTCGTGATGGGTGAAATCAGTATTGTTATTCAAAATATAAAATTGTAGAAGTAGAAATAAATATTGTTTTTTTTATTAATTCTATTTCACACTTACGCAGCAGAGCTGACACTTCTTTTCTACAGTTCTGTTGCATCCGTGTGATAGAATCCCCGAAGATCCCGAAAGGCGAAAATCGGGTCGTTAGTGACAAAACACGTTGAATCTACAAAGTTTTAACGAATCAAATTTGATATTGAAATTAAATCAAGCACTTTCAGTTGATATCATTAATTATTTAACTTTTAGCTTTCCTGCATAAGGAAATGATATTATTAAGGTAAAGGTATATTATTCGTAGATTGATTCTAATACATTACTCATTTGATTGTTTTTTTTTACACTATAAAAAATATCCAAATGTGTGTTGAATTTAAATTGCATGATCTTTCCGATAATTTTAAATAAACCGTTAAAAGCGTAGCCCGCGTTTTATTGAAATTGATCACAAACTGTCAGAATTTAAATGTTCGATATTTTTGGACAATTTGGCTTCAAAGATTTGCAGAATCGCGGTTGCGCACTGCCGAAAGATTTTAGAGTTGTATGGCGTTTACGTTCAGGAATGCAATCAGAATTGCAAGTTGCAATATTAACCTTTTACATTCGACGCTACCGACAAAATAAATTAAAGGTGTCGCTTAGACAATGAATAAAAAAAGCTCCACCACATTAAAGACATAACGTTTAAATTGCATTTCAATGATTTGACACTCGAAAAAGTATTGCGGCGTCTAAAGTAGTAGTCGAGTGAAAAAAATTAATAAAATATAATTTCATTATCAAATTTACATTTGAATATGTAAATGAATTAATTAACTATTGGTATTCGATTTGCCCAATTCATTCATAACTTTTTCGGTGCGGAATGTAGATAGCACTTTATCAATCATCTAAAGTGGAATGCAGTGTGATAAAATAAACAGTGGCGAAGGAATGCAGTCTGTAACTATTATGAATTTTATTCTAGGGAAGACGATACTTAAATCATAAGTTTAAGAATAGCATATGTAATATAAACGGAATATTTAAAAACGAATGTATATAACACGGTGAAAAAATAGTCACGTTTCAAAGGAATCGCATAATATAAATTCAAACTCAGCGCCTACGTGTTTACATCTTTGTAATAAAGGTCACAAGGCGGTTTTGGAACAGCTGGGAATCAATAGATATCAACTATCACAAAAAATCTTAATGAAAAAACTAATATATGTCGGTCACCATTGCTTAATTCATTACAAGGGGCTGTTTCGTTTCCGTAATAAACCATTTCCGTGCAATATGTAAGTTAATTGATATAGCTAACTTTTTAATTTTTGGACACTTTTATTTTTATTGCTAGCAAGAAATAAGCTAGGTCGTTAAAACAGGAGAGAAGATGTATCGTGTACCTTTTCTACACAGCTATTTATAGATAAGCAAATGTTCGTTTAAGCTTTTTTTTTTTTTTTTTGGATTGTATAGAATCACTGTATATTTTATGTATTTTGGTTTATATAGAATCCATGTATTTTGTTACCTGGTGCTGCAAGTGACACGCAACCTGCGAGTCACTTGCCCTAAAAGAGATCGAAAAAGCGTCACGCAAAAAATCTAGCGTGACGCTTTAAAAAAAAAATAAGAGGATCCACCAAAAAATTCCCCAATACAAAACACCAGCGACGAAAGGGAAAGAAGGGCGTTAAACGCGCCCTTAATCCCCATTATAGTGTTATACGATAATAGAATCGTTTAAGCATAGTTCTGGCGATGGCGTGAGAGGAAATAGCTATCAAGTATATCTAATAAAAAAAAATTGTAAAACCAAAATACATTGCTATTTTTTCACCGTGTTATAATGGAATTCTTCTAAGTAAATGCCAATTCAATCAATAAATATATATAATTTATATATTAACCAAAAACCTATGGCTTACACACTGTGCGAGAAATTAAGTAAAGGGCCAGAAATGATAGAAACGAAGGTGTTGAGAATTTTTGTTCCATATATGTTATACCGACGTGTTTTTCACTAACCAATTGTTATTATCAGTCGAGGAAAAAACTTCTTCGTGGATTATGCGAACGTGGATCAACAATAACGCATAGAGCGTGAATAATCAGAGGGCTTAATCGATTTTAAACTTTGAAGCGACCTATCTTCTGCGTATCAAGAATCCATATCTAATGAATGCAGTTGCAGAGTTTGGTCCTCGCTTCGATGGCACGGTTTGATGCCGCCCCAAGACCGATACCGTCCACTGTCGCGACCGATTTGCGTTCATCTGTGAAATGGAAATATTGAGCCTCTAAGTATGCACGATCGATGACAATCTCAAAATCGAGCGATGAAAATGAGACGCCATCAAACACGTTACTACATCTTCTGTGACGAATTTTTCGTTTAAATACGAGTCATTATTATAAAGCGGTTTATACAGTGTATTAATGGGAATCTATCGACGTAGATCCCACAGGCACTCCGATGTTGTCCGACTTCATACTACTATTAGAGCCTCTATTTGAATGTATATTCCTTACATGATTCCTTCGCGTTTTATGTGTTGTATATAGTATTCCTTTGTTGCTTTATTATAAATGCTCCTGCTGAAGCATTATTGTATATATCAATGTAAATATTTTACTCTGGGTCGCATGGGTTTCTTTAAGAACGTACATCAATAGAATATAATGGCTTTTGTGTCAGTACGACAATCCTCAGTTTTTGGGGAGAGTAGAGATTATAGTATGAAAACTTTCCGGATCAGTAGTTCATTCTCGTTATGCCCCATTTTCAGAACTGGATTCATATTTCAATAAATTACACAGTAGCGTTTATCAATTCAAATATATAATATAATAGATATACGCACTAAATAGAACCATATTTATTCAATTAATGAAATTTTGTACCATTTCCACAATTTTATATCATCAGTCAGAATCGGCTTCGCTCGTCACAAGCAGTATGTGCTGATAAAGAACAAAATATTGAAATAGTAGTATAGATTGTGTTTTATTAATTAAATATAAAGTATTTCCTACAAAACGTGACACTTTACTCCTTGAAAGTTATGCATATTTATACGCAGTGACAGAATATCGTCTGAATTGGAATAACCCTTGTTAAAATGAAAATATATAATTATTGATTACTTTGTAAGAATTTTGTATACTGTAGAGCAGCTTTGATTATAGTACTCAAGAATTGAATAATTTTTACATTTCTTTCGCTCTACAGCCGCTAAGCGTGTCACTCATAGCAACAAACTTTAAGCGTGTTATAGACATTGTTACATTTCAAAAAAGTGTTTATTGGATATAGTATTTTTTTTTTAATTTTTTTATTTATTTATTTATTACAACTATACGGTACAAAACTTACAAATTATCAATTCAATGCTTTTGCACCGTAACATATTAACATATTTAAATATATAAATTCAACAAATACACAATAAAACAATCAATAAGGATTGCAAAAAAGAAAGTCAACCAAGTAATTTAAAGAAAAAATGGTAATGTATTTTAGTTCTACAAAATTATTTTTAACAAATATAGTTGATATCTATTGACACCTATTGTTTCATTTAGAATTTTGAAAATTTAATGTCATTGTATTAAAGTAACAAGTGAGGCCGTTGGAACAGGAGAGAGGATGTGTTGTGTGTCTTTTCTGCACAGCTATATATAGATAAGCAAATGTTAGTTTAAGCATAGTTCTGACGATGGCATGAGCCGAAATAGCTATCAACTATATTTGTAAAAATAATTTTGTAGAACTAAAATACATTGCTATTTTTTCACCGTGTTCAACCAAGTAAGCTCATGAAATGTCTACTTTAACTGAAAAAATAGCATTCGTCTGAGCTCACTTTCATCCACATGAAATATGTCAACATCCGAAGCAATACTGTTGAACATTGTTAATGCTCTTACCATTGGCAGACTGGTTCTACACTATGGAAGAACAAACAAATTATGTACACGATTTCTTAAAAAACTATCCGGAACATACAAATTGACATTATTAAGGATGGCAGAATTCTCATTTTGGCCTCGAATTAGTCGAAAGAAATATGTGGCTAGATATATTTCTCTTCGATTTTTCAAACTATTAAAAGTGAGCATACCTAAAAGAAAGTCAGTTGGATAAAGCCACGGATAGTATCCGTATGCCCTCAAGTAAAGAAGTCTTAAAATTTTATTCTGAACTTTTTCCACCATAAGGGCATAAACCCACTCTCAAGCCTACTTCGCACTACGGTGTTGTACAATTATATTCATATCTTAACACCTGAAAAGGCTCTCGTAGTACGTAGGATAAAGCCCAAAATTTGCAATGCTTTGTTGCAGGTAGTCCTAATGTGACTATTGAAGGTTAGTTTACTTTCGAATTGTACTCCAAGATCCTTTACTGATGAAATTCGCGAGAGAGTTCGGCCACTCATTGAATAGCGGAAAAATAATCTAATAAAAAGAATCTGTATCTCAACAGTATAAACCCGTTTTGAGATGTTCAATATAATTTACCGTGAAGTGTGTAATTATAAGATATAATATATGTAAGATTTATTCAGTAATATTTTTAACACTCATTTTTAGCACGATGCAGTATCGTTGCTCAGCGGTCGGACAATAGAACCCCATCGAAGCCGATCTAATCGTCGCCTTAGATCCGCACTCTACTCGCCATCGTATATGTTCAATATGGCCTGACTTCTCGGAAAACATATTGCGTACTTCGAGACCTTTTGTAGATTGTATGTTCACCGTACTATTGCGTGTTGCAACATTTATCGAACATGAAACTTCGAAAAGAACAAGATCTTCACTAATAAAGACAGCAACCGTCAATCTTTAAAAAAAATACAAATATTTTTTAAGCCTCAAAAGTAAAATTTTATGTTTACGGATAAAGTACAAAGGAAGTATTTGTACTCTATAAAACAGTTAAGATTGGAATTATCGCCAACGTCGTATTTTTTTTTATTTCATTGATCTTAATACTTATAAATATAATGGAATCCACATTTCGGCATTTTCATGTATTCATTCTATATGTAATAGTTTTTTGTTTCAGATTTCTATTTGATAGTTTAATTTTATGACTTAAACAAATGTTTTACATTTTTCTCAAATGTAAACATAGACGTTGAAAATTAAAATGGTTACATAATAAAACTCGATATTCTTTGAAATGCTGCTGAAAATTTTATTTGTGCCAATTTCAAATTTAGTTGATATGAAACATCTCTCACATAAAAATAAATTACACAAATATTCTTTTCCACGTTTCCAACCAACGCACTTATTTACTCATATAAATTTTATCACAAAATTAGTATTGTTCGTAGGTTTTTTCTCAGCTTGTATTGCGACGTCATCTCGCAGTGTATTTTAACATGTATGTTTTAGTTTGATCTGAAAGATTCTAATCAGAACGACGCATTCTTTCCCCGTGTGCCTGCGGGCTCGCTTGCTATTATACATTGTGTACAAAGTCCCTTGATTATCATTCCCTTATAATAAAAAAACCGTATGTATAACGTAAGCCGAGTTGTTGATTCAATTATCCCTTCTTAAGAAAAATACTTCAATAACATTATAATTACATTGATTCGAAATGCAGCTTAATGACGACTTAATCTTATTCAACTTATATAATTCATTCTACTTTTACAGAAACGGAGGATGTCCTATATTTATTTAACGTATAGGCACAATATATTCTGGCTCTGGATTGAAATAATTTCTTTTCTCCTTGCTAGAATTTCAATCATTCAATTATAAATTTAATATTTTTTCAGTGTTCGTGGTATTAACCAGTACACAATTTGAGCATCCCATGTATAATAAGACTACATGGAAATTTTCTGAATTATTTATTTAATTTCATATCTAAATATCTCGATTGCAATACTATGTGCATTATTGGTAGACATGAATTAGAACTGTTCATAAACATATTAATTACAATGTGTATACACTAAATATGACCTGGTAATAAATCCATTGAAAATGTGCTACATAAAAATTATACCTTACATTGGCAGACATCAAATATAATCAGTTTTTTTATTTACTATAAATACCTTTAACTTACCGCCACCTTTCTTTTGTTTCCTTCGAATACCTCTTCCAGATATAACTAAAGCACGCAAAGTGAGTTCATGTATCAATGAAAATTGCGATATAGTGGATCTAAAGATACATTCGTATGATATATTATAGTATACATATTTTTCTATTGAATGTTATGATTTTATTGGTAAAATATTTCACGATTAATAACCCGTATAAATGAATGCATGCCCATACGATGCGCTAGAAAGAGTTTTACCGCATAAAACTACTACAGATATCTGAAATCTAGTAACCCCAGGCCCGAAGTAATGGCCGGTCAGTCGATAGCAGGTGCTTAGTTACATTATACAATATCAGATGTGCTCTATAATACAACCCGTCTAGTAACTCTGTTGCCTGTGTAATTTAAATGATCGAGAAAATTGTGATAGGGAGGGTGCCTTGTATTTAAATCTTGATATTAGCTTTCGTTACTTAGTGAAACACTGAGAATTTACTTAATCCAGGCTCAAATCTATAATGTAGCAATCTTGTCACTTTGTCTGCCGGTAGATTTTTGAAGCCGAAAATATTGGTATAAAAAAAAAAAATGATGTACAAGTTATGTTGGGCGACAAAAATATTTGTTTTCCCCAGGCCGTCAAAAAGCTGGATTGGGGGCTGAATAAATCACATTAATTGATAGTTTTATTACCAAAAATCATTACAAACAATTAGTTAACAATCGTTTCTTCATTCATTTTTTTCCATGTGATCTCAATTATTCGCCGACAGTAACTATTATTTAAAGAATATTATTACGTCTGTAAGACTTTTCTCCGAGGCGAAATCCAGCAAGCTACTAACGACATCGATTAAAACCTAGGTCGTTTAGCTGAAGAAACTGGAATTATAAAACATAATTATTACTCGGTTGGTAAAAACAAACGCAAATGATCGTTATCTAGAGGTTTTTGTTTTGTAATACAAACATTTGTGAGTTGCGTAATTTTTCTCAGTAGATAAAAACTTTGCATCACAAAAGAACAAAAATCAATTACAAATTTCTTATATGCGTTAGTAATACATTTATAACACGGTGAAAAAATAGCAATATATTTTAGTAATACAAAATTTATCTTCATGAGAGCTATTGAAAGCGTAAGCCGAAATAGCTGTCCACTATATATTAAATCTTATAATTTTTAGAATGAAATTACATTGCTATTTTCTCACTGTGCTATAATAGAATTCTTCCGAACTAATGCCAATTTAATCAATATAATACACTTATGACAAGAATTAAATGTACTTGTTACCTTCTGATTATAACAGTACAAATACAAAATATTTTTTTCTAAAAAATGATAGAAAACGATAGCAAAAACTCTCTCAGTGTGCTCCATTATTGTATATTTATTATTAAGCAACGCGAATATCCATTTCTTTTGGAAAAATTCAGAGTTTTATTAAAAATGGCATATAACAAAAATTTCATCTTCAATCCATGACTTATTTAGATTTCAAGACTACCGATTGCAATCAAATACTCCATACATTATAGTGTAGTATAAAATGGTTTATCATGGGTCAAAAACATGAATTACGTTATAATGTTACTAGGGTATATAATTATAGAATGCTTTTTTATTCCAACTTCATGAAGGTATAAATATGAAAAATTAGTGCGGCGGTCAACGACGTTGGCTTCTGTGACGGATCTCATGGGCGTTTTTTTCAATCGAGTTAAGTTGTTCAAAGATATAGGCGCTTGTGATACCTAAAAATATCATTCCTCTAATCCAATGTTAAAAACAGTTAGTAAAGAGTTAACACCGCGAGTGGGCATAGATTAAAAAAAGTCTATTTTTTGTTGAGCTTAATTGTTTTTTAATCTAGTCTACGGCAAATAAATATTCGATGACATGAGCAGTGATATTATTAAGAAAGTTTTTTAAAGTAATTTGGATGAATTTTCTTTGCTAACTGAATTGAAAATTTATAAATACGCGGTAAAAAAGTGCAGACTTTATCGTGAGAAAAATGGTGTGCTCCATTTTCAAATATGATTTTTCGAAGTTCATTTTTGAATTACGTAGGCATCTAGCGGCCTTATTACATAACACTCGGCGTGTCGATATTATCGTATCACGGCAATAACAATTCCTCATCGTAAATAATATTTTTAAGATCCACATTTTGTGATAAATGATTGTGAGATGATCGATCTAATGCACGCCGGTATTTTTTTTTTCAAATCGTGTTCATTTGAGGTCAATCGATAAAGTTTACGAATCGTTTAAAACGGTGTTGGTTGCGATATAGTGAAGCGTGCGATGCAATTTTTTTATCGATTCGGGAGATTTATTATCACCGTCATCATCAGCCTCTTTTACAGATACATCTTTTTGTTTGGTGTGATTTGATTTGCTGACACCACTCATATAGTAGACTTATCCTAATACTTTTGATGGTTTCGACGGTAACTTTGTGGAAGTTCATTTTAATATAAAATTTAAAATAACTTTGATTATTCCACGTATTGTGTAACTAACTGTGACACGTGTTTCTCCTCTTTCAGAGGCATCTTCAGACTTACTATCGCAAAGTTTGCTTAAGTAACGAAGCAAGATTGATTCTAACATTTTAAATTATGATATTACAAAATGGATTTCGGGTTTTTTTCCTTCTAAAGGAACTAAGGAAGGGGTGATAGAACCAAAACAATGCAATCAGATAATCTGATCTCCTAATGATCAGATAATGAGAAATCAAAATGAATCAAAGTTATTTTAAATTTTATATATGACTTATCCTTTTAATATTACAATAGAAATAAGGTTCCAAAATAAAAGATATAAATACATCAGTTCCAAATTTGAATTGTTGCATCTTTGTACAATTTCACACGGCTTGTCACCAACGACCCGGGTTTCGCTTTTCGGCATCTTTAGGCATTATCACACTGATGTAACATGTTTAAAATTATCCGTTCCCGACTACTTGAAATTTCTACGCAGACTGGGCGGATCTTCTCGTGCAGTAATCGAATCGAATATATAACTTTAAAACAAAGTCGAGCCTAACCGTCCAATCTGGATTCTCCAATTGACCTTGAAACAATTCTCACATTATTCATAAATCACGGGAAGGATAATTATAGGCCGATAGAAGATGCGATGGACAGATCAAGCAGCAGCCACAGTCGGTGTCCACAGGGAGTACTCTACCTGTCATTTATTGTCATTGCGAGTAAGCAGTCGTATGGCGTAAACGAGTATGGCGATTGCAGTCGCACGCCACGTGATAAATTAATTAAATGTTTTTTTAGATTCATTATACTATAATAATAGTCCTCGACTAGCGGTTTGACATGATTGATCTGTCAAAAAGTAGTGATTTTTAGTGTTTTATCTATTATATTACTATATTGCTTACGACATTTCCAAGTGTAATTTTCAAGAGAAATTATATCCAAACTAAATGTCATTTTTACCCGCTGTTTTCTCTAAAAAATTGCATCGATAGTCTCTCCAGACTTTTTTTATAAATAAATAAAGAATTAAATGCTTTTATTAATTTAGCGTCAAAAATGTATCAAATGGTGCGAAACACCTGCTGTTAGGCTGGCTAGCTAATTAAGTTGTAAAGTGTTTTATTTACCTTGTTTTGTCGGAAACAATTCCTAGAAACTACACATTGTATCCAGATTTTTATTGACCCAAATATATTCTATCTATTTTGGTTATTGTAATGAATTATTATATTAAAACATGCAGACCTAATTCTTGATCAACACACACATTAACGCGAAAAGAGATTATTGTATTTCTGATCAAAAAATATATCATGGAAATAAGTACTAAAAAATGTGTTTTTATTATTTAAAATATCAAGCCTTTCCATCAAGAAGTGACAGTTAACACCTTAAAAGTGATATTGTATTTTTATTTATGTTCGTTATTTAGAGCCTAAAATACGTCAATTTATATTTCATACGAAATATATTAACTTTAACTCGTTTTTTTATCAATCAAATAATTTTTCATTTCATTAATTATTTACAAATTTTATCGGCGATTCCCAGATAATAACCTTATCCGTTTCCATGTGATAGTGATTTAGAAAAAGTTTTTGGATGACTTATTGAATGAAATAAAAGTAACTGAGGACATTGCATAAAGAGGGGAGCAGGCCTAATTTTCAAAAACCTTGGGAAATTATGAAAATATTAGTTAGACTTGGGAGTATCAACTGATTTGCCTATAATATTCATCAAACGATATCGTATTTTCTCACAAATATAATTTGGAAAGAGGCGAAAACGCAAAAATTTGGTTCAGAAACAAAACACAAGTCATTCAAAGTCCACTATTGGTTTTATCATATCGATGAATCACTTTTGTTACACAGATTTTGTCTCCAGTAACTCCAAGAAAAACATCAACGCATGGGAAACAACGAAACCTAAATAAAAATAATATGTGAAATACGTTTTTATCACTAGTCACTCACTAAAATAAATTACATAATTGCAAACAGTATTTAAAAAAAAATAGCTTATATTAATCAGTGAAGCTTTATTATTCGAATATGCTCATCAAGCATTTGCGTGGGTAAACTTTGTTTTTTTTTTATCGTGCAATTAAAGAATGTACAATATCTTGATTAAGATTGACATACATTCTGGAATCGTTTTAGTAATACTTAATAACGACATCACAAAATGCTATCATTAGATGATCGTTCTAAACAAGTTTTTCTGATAATTATTGTGTGTCTATCAAGTTATTACCTTGTCGAAGACAAATCATATCATCGCTAATGAAAATAATCTCGAACGTCTCGAGTGTGTGAAGTGTCTTTTCCGTGACCCACTACCGCTTTTATTGCATCGGCTATTTACCGTGGGTTCCCTTACCAGCCGGTATTTTAAATAATTTCCTCACGAAAAAAGGGACATTTTGTCATTCGTCATCTTACTTATTGAAAATCGACAAATGTTGTCAATACTTCTTTGTATCGTTTTACAACAATGCTAACCTCATGTTACGTGTCATGTCTTATACGTATTTCGCTGTTTCCCGTTTAGATTTATCGACACATATGCGTTGTTTCTTAAAATAATCGCTCTATTAAAATCGTTTTTTAGTCGTGTTATAAAAAACTCGACCAAAATGCATTGTGCGCGTGTGGGTGATATGATTTATGCTATTTTGAGATCTTACACTTCATAATCTAGTATCGACCTACGTGGATGTTGTATTTCTTGATAATTTACTGTCGAAAAAGACCGGTAAAAAAATCTACCTCTAAATTTAGCATATTTTTATGAGAGTCGAAATATTAATTTGCAAAATAAATTAAAATGTTCGTAATGAAAAATGACTTCACTATACATGTTCGAAATGAGTGGATTATATTTCAGCTGAAATAAGCAATCATGAAAAAAATCTCCTTGCATCCATAATAGACATATGTATTTTTTTTTAAATGTCTTGATTTAATGAATCATCGTTTATTTATTGAATAATGTATCTGTAAACTATAGACTGCTAAGGCAATAGTCGTATTATAAAAAATACGTATATAATATCAATCAACTTCAAAGTTTTTATTTTGAAGTCTGTTGTGTGGACACAGCTTCACATAGATTTGACGAATATTACTTTTTGTAAACGCAAAGTTAATTTGAACATGCATTTTTAAAGTATGTTATTATTAAAATCGTGACGTCTCAGCTATGGATTAAGAAATGCTTTAGTCGCTGTAATTTTCTTTGCTAGAAGAGATTTCGTCATCTGAATTTGTCAGTGAATGGTCTGGTGACTTTGGAACAGTAATTATCAATCCTGTTCTTCCTATACTTAAGTAGATATTTTGTAAATGAAAACGATGTGAGTCATTAAGCCTTCTCGAAAAATACTTGCGTTTGCACGTTCACTGACTTGTTATGATATGTGATGTGCGCTGCAACAATGTGTCCTTAACAAACTCAACCGTATATTTTCACCCCTGGAAAAAGCTCATAATGCATGACTCATATGATTTTTTCATTATGAACTGTCGTACATATAGCACAATTGTTGTCAAGCAAAACCTTCTCGAAACGTCATCGTAAGATAATCGTATGCAAGCAGTAGTGTGCTGCCAGTTCGTCCCCGCTTGTTTCCGGCCTTTTTTGTACGCCGAAACGGTACAAGAATAACTGGAGGCTGAATTACACGAGATGACCCGCTCTGCGATCTCCGCCGAACGTCGACCGTATCGGTCCGGACTGCCTAATGCCAGCATGAAAAATTGCGCTTCAAGCAGAACGACACTTTTTAATGAATGAATTAAACCATTGACAAACGGAGGCTTTAACGCAACCACCTAATGAGCTGTAGGAGTATATTTTGGTGAAGAAAACTGACATCTAATGTAAATGATTTTTTAAATTAAACTGTCATATATTCCTTTATACTGTCAATAATTCTTTCAATATAAAAATGCTCCAAAGCTTTTTAATAATTTATGATATCGACTGAAGGTGCTTGATGGACTTTTAATATCAAATTTTAATTGTTACAACTTTGTACGATTTCACATGTTTTGCATCGTATATGTATTAAAGTCATTAATAAATTTAATATATAATACGGTGCTAACTGTTTTTTTAAATTTTTACGTCAGTTCTGTTGCCGTGGGATAGAATGCCTGAAGATGCCGAAAGGCGAAGCCCGGGTCGTTAGTGACAAAACATGTGGAATCGTACAAAGTTGTAACAATTCAAATTTAAAAGTTATTTATTATGAAAAATATACTTATGCACATTTTAATAATTATAATATTACACCATAATATATGATTATACAAACGTCCATCGCTACTTAATTTGTGATTTCATTATTTTATTGTTTCTTATTAAATTATCACCATGGTAGTTTGGAAGTATTATGAGTAATACGACCTGATATGTTGAATTTCAAATTGTAGAAATAACGAGAAACGTTCTGTGTTTTATTAAAATATACGTATTTCCACCAAGAAATTTCATCAATCTTAAATTCAATCGCTTGTCATTAGAAAATACTTTTATTTATCATGCGAAAGTACATGCTAATTTCGATAAACTTGGAATCACAGTGTCATTCACGCCATCAAAACAAAATTTAGTAATTGATGTGGAATCGTACAATTTTTCAATAATTCAAATTTGCTACTGAAATTCCATCAAGTATCTTCAAGTCGATATCATAAATTAAAAAAAATCTATAATCATAGTTAAATAATACAACAAGGATCAAGCATTTGTTTCCATTAATAAATAGAAACTGCTTTATTCACACGATTCTTGTGTAAGTTGTAGAGCGACGTGAATAAATGATCTGTAATTTGAAATTATGTACGATTAAAGCTGTAATTATTTCTTATTGATCGCACGCGTTATTGACAACTTATATAGGGCAGACATTTTCCTCATTGACCGTTTACTTTTAATATTATGTCGAGGTAGACAGCTTGGCGGCATTTTGCTAAGACCATTAAATATTATCGGCGAACGAAGTAATTCTACATGTTTGATGTCACGTAATGTATGTCATTACGTCAAGCCTATAAACATATATACTGTCTGTGTTTTCCAACACGATTTTTTGGGAATTTCGAAAATGGTGAAATGTAATGTATATATATAATTTACCATATCGACTGAAGGTGCTTGATGGGATTTCATTATCAAATTTTAATTGTTGAATCTTTCAACGATTCCACCTTTTTTCCCGTGTCATCCGTGTGACATAAAATGCCTGAAGTTGCCGTAAGGGAACCCTGGGTCGTTAGTGGCAAAACGTGTGGATTCGCACCAAGTTTCAACAATTTACATTTAATTTATATATTTTTCTTAATCATGATTCTTTCACTAAAAGTCCATAACATATCAATTGTTAACGACGTAGTAGCTTATGCATAAAAATGTAAGACATTACAACTAAAATTATATCAAATACTTGTTGATATGGTAAAAATTAATAATTCAAGAAGTACCACATGCGTTATTAAAATTTTATCACCGGTCCTGACTCTGAGAATGTAAATTTATGTAAATTATACTAAATATAGTTTTTATTATTTAAGCACAGTTTCCATAAAATAGCAAATTTTACAAATATGCCAAAATTTTAAATACTATTTCAGTACTATGCATAAGTTGACTTGGTAAAAATATGTATGGATGACAACATATGTTTTTATTTTCGATGTGTTCGACGGTATATTTGTGGAAGATCTCTTTTATGTGTATTAAATGTTTTTACAATGTGAATAAATGAAAGAAACAATTTTATTAACTTTAATATATACTTACAATATTTCCTGTTAAAAACAATGTTCAGACTATTTACTACAAATGATACTAAAATAGTTTTAGATAATTTTGACAGACCAGACAGATCAAAATTGTTTCCATAAAATCTGTTTTTTTTTTAAATTGAAAGTTGTTAATGAAATGCCAAATTTTTAATCAAACTTCACAAAAATAGACATATTTATTATATATTTTATTTGAATTTATATAAAATCATTTTAATTTATCGAAAGTAAAATGTAATATTTTTGAAAGTCTGCGTGAGTGTGAAATTTCTGTTTTTTATTGATATACTACTGTGACTTTGGTTTATACGAGAATATCTGTGTCGAACACTCAAATGCAATATGTTAAATTAATGCTATATAAAAATTAATTACAGTCTTCGAGGTGCAAAAACGTTAAGCTGAAATATTCAAACCGATGAAATATTAATTTAACCTATTTTCCGTAGTCGAGCGCTCTAAGAATAAAATATTTTATACCCATTTTGCCCAACAACAATAATACAAAAGCTCAATCATGCTTGTTTAGCAGCGATATTAGGATTTAATTTCAATTATTAGATCCCACTTTGATCCGAACGAACGTATTATTAACATAAATGGCTATTATAAAAAAGCTTATTACGATAAGAACAAGGCAATATTAAAATGAACCGTTACATCTTGACATAGTAAAATATTTTGATGCCGATCGTAAAACTGGTATTACATTTTCGCGGGCTTATCATGAATAGATTGAAACTAATACATTCTCGAACAATCAAACGTTTCTTCGAAAATGTAAGATATATTATGAAAAAAAAACGTATTATCATTTGCAATGTATGGTTTAGGCATTTTTTATCCTTATTTTTGAAATCAAACATTCAATTCTACTTCATTTGCTTTTTCCATTATGGTGGTACATACGATATTTTTTTTACCAATTCACTCTTTCTTTGGAGAATACTTTGCAAGATCTTCTATCACCTTCTTATCTTGGGATCTAGCCGATGGGATCTTCAGTAGATAAGGCTTTGATAGGGAACCTCAATGGGGTATCCTTAACTGAAACCATCGTGCAATTATAATTTTAGATATAAAGTGCTGCTCTCTTATTTCTGAGTTTCTTTCAAAGCTAACAACCACAAATCTATTATCATCCGCAAGTGTCTGTTTTCGAGTTATTTTACAACCATGCAATTATTTTAGAATATGTAATGACTCGCAATCGCAAAGCAAGTTGTGTAATATAATACAACGCTTAGTCTTAGACTTTTTAGACTTAAAATTGCTCTTATTATTCCTATTCAGATCGCGAGCTTTTAACATTTATTTTTCTACATAAAAATGTCCTGTAAGCCTTTTTTTATTTCTGACAAATTTTATGTGAAAATAATTATTGTATATCAGTTGGAAAGTCCAATTTTTAAAGTCTCTGTATTTGAATTCCTGACAATAGTGTTGTATTATTTAAATAAAAACGCATAAAATCACTTATTTCATGTATTTTTTGGATTTGTTTATATTTTTAAATGCGTTTATATAGCCGTATGATGGATGGTAAAATATTAATTTATTTATAATGTAAGTAGGTATACGTTCAAAAGTGTGTTATGCGCACATCTCCGTCATAAAACTATGTGTGTCATTGATGAAATGAATGGTCAAACAATAAAATAGACATTCGATATCTAAGTCGATAAATATATACGAAATGAAAACTGATCTTGCAAGTCATACGAAAAATCACTGTTGTCATTATTTCACATATGAAGATTTCAATTTGAATCTCATACTAAAATAGTCGTACATATTTCATTTGCGCGGCTGCTTTCTGACGGAGGGTGAGCGTCAGCACCTCGCGGAAATGTCGATATTGTAATAAATAACCCGAGAGAATTATTATTGATGTTCTTTGATCAGGTGGTTTTGTTGTAGCCGAGACGAAGAAATAATATAGGGCACGAGATCCTAACGTACGCAAAGTATGAAAGACTTTTTCAATGCATCCGCTACTCCAGGTGCTTTCAAGCTTTCAATTAACCGATCACAACATCACATTTTGTATAATTTCGTGGAATGCCTACATAATATTTATTTTTTTAATATTACTTATATTCATAATTGATTTTTTTCATCCAATGCTATCGAACAAAAGAGAAGTATTTTGAATAATCCAACACGATTCTTTTTTTACATAACCAAGAAATTGATTTCCAGCAGATATACTGTAATCAAGCATTATTTTGTACTTTTTCGTGCCATATATATTGGTTTCAAAGCTAATTGCTACAGAATGATTTGCCTGTAAATTAATTTTCATGTTTTTATAGTAATTTACAATAATAAACTGATTGATGTATTGATTGATTAATTCAATAATAAACGTCACATATCCCACCAAAATCAATCAAGTTTAATGATAAGGATTTTGAACGTGGAATATATTTTCCTTTATTTAAGAATCATTCAAACTCGTTCGTCAACTCAAATACATTCATTTACTAGAATGCGTGATGATGTCGAAAGATGGAACCCGGCAGTAAGTGAGTTAATACGTATAAGATGTTCAGGATTTGATCGATGCAAATGTACTTAAGTTTCAATTAAAAATGCTTTTGCCGATTTTTCGCACATGTGTTAAAATTATTCTATTAAAAAAAATTCAGTATTTGTGCTAACTCAAAATGAAACAGTTGAATATGAAAATGATGAGTACGGAATATTTCAATCAAATTTCAACGCACACGATTTTGTCTTTTCGAATATCTTTTTATTAATTCTTCAATGAAAAAATTGCAAGTAAAGTATTACAATTTTTTTGTTGACCAATAATGATTGCAATAACTTATTTTTCGCAGAAATAAGTTCATTTTTTTAAAAATAATATTTGCATTAATAGTCGACCGGTGCTTTATTCACCTGACGTTTCGAGTCGTTTAGAGTGGGCTCGTCGGGTACACCCGCAGGCTGTAGGTGGACCGCTCTTTTCGCTCCACACGTGGTCAGGTGGCCGCCACTATCAGCCGTCTTCTTCGGTTTTATGCTTGGACGGTGACCGTAGCAGTCAGACAACAAACAGCGAACGAATTCCGCTACCATGACTGGTATACCATCAACAATACTCCGTCTTTCCACCCGACACATATTTTATTTTGCACGAAGTATTTTCAAAAATTATTCGGTATGTATACAGTAAAAAAAAATTTATATACACTTTGCAAAAACTCTTATTACGAAGTTCTTCGATTGTATTGGTTACAAGATTATCTTATCCAAATTCGAATGCCATTTTAATCAAATCAGTCCATTATAACACCGTGAAAAAATAGCAAATAAATAATAATGTATTTTGGTTCTACATTTTTTTTTATAAGATATAGTTGATAGCTATTTCGGCTCACGCCATCTTCAGAACTATGCTTAAACGAACATTTGCTTATCTGTATATAGCTGTGTAGAAAAAATACACAATACATCTTTTCTCCTGTTTTAGCGACCTAGCTTATTTCCTGCTAGCACTAAAACTACAAATTTTTAAAACTTGTAAATGAAACTAAAAGTTCGGTTATATCAATAAGCTTACATGTTACACGGAAATGGTTTATTGGATTGGGATGGTTTGTTACGGAAAAAACCCTGGCTTTGGCGTAAGCAGTAGCTTTTTTCACCGTGTTATAATGGAGTTCTACCAAGTGAATACCAATTCAATCAATATATTTTTTTGTAATTCCTCTTGCTTATAAGCGATGAAAACTGTTTCCCCACTGTAAATTGTCATGCATTCGTGTGGTAGAATGCACGAAGATTCCGAAAAGTAAAATCCAGGTCGCGATTGACAAGACTTGTGGAAATTTACAAAGTTTTAACGATTAAAAAGTAGATATTAAAATTTCACCAAGCATTAGTCGATATCCGAAATTATTAAATGTCATTATTAATGGTAGCAAATTTGTTAGATATTGTCTTTTTGATAACGTCATTAGAAAAGACACCGAAGCTCAAAATTCGAATATTTTATTGATGATTGGTAAGCATTTGAACTTTGATTTCTAAGAAAAGCTTTCATCGCCATGCTCAACACTTATTTCCATGTCGTGTGTTCGTCTATTGTTTAAATTATATATAATTTAGTTTTATTTTCACTAAAGCTTTATTAATTAAGGAAGAAATCGCGTTGTTTCAACGTTTTAACCGTTGTAAGCTTTATTTTGAATGCTTTTAATGAAGTGTTGGCGCTCGAATTATTAATGGCATTGGTAAAATTATGAATAAATGACAAAATATAATAAAATACACCTTTTAAATATCAAATTCAATGTTTATTGATTTAGCATTTGAACAAGTAAGTGAATCTGTTTTTAATTACTTCAATCTAGTGAGGCATTTGATAATTTATATTCAAATACTAATTTATTTTTATTTAATTTGGCAATAAAACGATTCAAGGTGACAGCGTGGTCGCCCGTGACACTGCCGAAGCCGACACCGGCCGGTGCGGACCATAACGCGAAGGTTTGCCCTTTGGCTCAATACTTTCCATACCGACAGATTTGAGACAACAATTATATATATTTTTTAAACTGTGAAACATTAGAGAATTTCATTATTATTTGCGCATAAAACTGTAGTCAAATTCGTCAACTAAATATCGATGTCAGTGGTACACAAAATTCACGCCTGTATCGATTTGGTAAGTATTATATATCAACCAATGTTTTTCTAAGTAAAGTAAATAAATTCCCAGTAAAATATAAAAACGATTGGAATGTATGCGTTAAATTATTTATTAAAGCGTTCATTAATGTATACTAAGCAGCCAAAACAGTTTTTTTAATCTTTTATTTTCAAAAGTTAATTAATGGCACATATGAAAGCTATGCTGAATCATAAAATAAAAGATCGTAGCTAATTTAAATTGTCTATAAATTTGGTACATTATGCACAGTGATTTTATAACTCAAGTCGTAAAATCAGAAATTTCTTAAAACAAGTTATGTAATATTATATTGATAATTTATCCGACGACTAGCATCCATTGCATGTTTTAAGAATCTGCCAAGAATAAAAAATAGTCACATATTTCAAATTATTTTCGTATTTTTTTACTGATTATTAAACACCATTCTTATTAAACACAACGCAATTTATTTATACCTCAATAAATTAGTTGTTTTTTAAAGTGGATTGGCTGATAAAATAATTTTCTTACATAAGCGCGGCTATTAAATAATCCCAAAACGATTTCGATCTATCTACCATCACTTGCAAGAAATTTTTCTTATGCGGAAGCGGCTAATCGTCAAGCCTAACCGACTGTGGGGAATTCTTTACAAAATCTCACCGTGGGAAGGTTAGGTTGCTGTATTTAAGAGCTTTTTAATACATCTTATTTCGAATTTTTTATCACATCGAACTATACCAAAACACTTTAAAAGTATATCAGACACACTATATTTTATTCACGTATTAAAGTACTTTGCGCGTGTCATTGGCATTCAGCCAATATATTCATCTCAAAAATCTTGATTTGATAAATTAATCAAAAGCTTGGCCTGATTTATTCGAATACAGTGTACATAACATTCTTCTAATATGCAATAGAGAAAAAAAGTTGGCAGAAAATATCCTTTCATGAAATTTAAGAGAATTTATTATTCTCTGCGCAATAAGTTGGCGGCGACCCAAATAGGTTATGTGTTTTTATTACGAATCTCCTTCTTCTGCACAGAATGTCTCAGTAATATTATATAGAATGAAATCGTGATACTCACTCTGTGGGAAATGCTATGGAAATATATTATCTACGAACACGACTTTACTTTTAATATACAAACCCATGTGTTATAAAATATATTACTGCATTTTATTTAATTATCGCTTTATGATTTTTGGGTCAGCGCTTTTCTCTACAAAAATATTTACTTTTGGTATCTGGGGGAACTGAATTCTGACCTATTTTTCCTAAATAGGTTAATAGCCAGTTATAACAAGGCATAAAATACGATGGGATATTCTCTTCGTTTATTAAAGATATTTTTCCTTTTAATATACGAGATGTGTGATTAATTTCAGTTAAACATAACTATGTTTTTGTATATGACCTACATATAATATTTCTCACGGTGAAAAAATAGTAATGTATTTTAGTTCTACAAAATTATTTTTAACAAATATAGTTGATAGCTATTTCGGCTCACGCCATCGTCAGAACTATGCTTAAACTAACATTTGCTTATCTATATATAGCTGTGCAGAAAAGGTACACAACATCTCCTCTCTCCTTTTCCAACGGCCTAGCTTGTTATTTAAACACAATGACACTAAATTTTCAAAATTCTAAATGAAACAATAGGTGTCTATGACAATAAGATTATGTGTGGGACGGAAGTGGTCCTTCAGGAAGCAAATTAGACCACCCCTTTGTGCAACGGCTTGACAAGTGGCGATATTATTATGTTAGTTTGATCGTTAAGAATCCTTTGTGATAATTGGTGTCAATTGATCTCCAGCTGTTCCAAAGCCGTCATTCTTCGACCCTTACTACAAAGATGCAAATAAATATGTCCTCCTAATCCTCCTCCTAATCTCCTTAATCCTAAATGTTTTGTAGAACTAAAATACATTGCTATTTTTTCACCGTGTTATAATGGAGTTCTACCAAGTGAATGCCAATTCAATCAATATAATATTTCTATTTTTACTATGGATGTAGTTTTCTACTGTGAAGTTATTACTTCACCAATTACTGAAAATAATTATTTTTATTAATCAATCAAATTAATGGTAACTAATACTTTTTTAGCACGGTGAAAAAATAGCAATTATACTTGTTCTGATGAAGGTAAGCCGAAATAGCTATCAAAATTAAATCACAAAGTATTCAGGTCTATATTTTTTTAAGCATGGTAATTGATGGCTCCTTAAGCTAACGCCGTCATCGGAATTATATGATTTCGACCCTGAACCTAAATAAATTGTTATTTATATTTAAATGGAAAACTATGTACAGTTCCACATTTTTTTTGCATTGCTTATGATATATAAGAATCATAGAATATAAAAAATACATTGGTATCATTATTAAAAATGCCGTTGTTGTGCAATTATAATTATATCAGAAGTCATTTAAATTAATTGAGATATACATATATTAACTTCCTAACCTGAATGTTTATATCGGTTTGTATAATTCTTCATGTATATAAGCGATGCAAACTGTTTACTGACTTTCAGTTCCATTGCATTTGTGTGAGTGAGTGATAGAACATGTGGAATTGTACACAGTTTTAAAAATTCTAATTTTATATTGAAATTCTATCTAAATGTGTCATTTTTCGTTATCGTAAAATCTGTACCAACGGCTTATGAATGAAATTGCTAATTGCAGAATGTGTTGTACATAGATAAAATCATAGTTCAACTGATATATTAGTTTGACACTTACGGGCAGGTATATCTTTTTGAGGCGTTATTTTATCAGTAAATAATTCGCAGTCGATTAGTAACGCAGTTATAAGATGCGTGAGGAATGTATCGAAAACCAGTCTTGCGACTTCCGACGCTCGCAGCGCACACCGCGCGCCGGCTCCACTTCCATCTCTCAACAACCGGCTCCAGACTCTCTACTGGTTCCGAGCATTACTGCATATCTCTGTCGATAATCACTTCCGCGCATCTGTTTTGCTCATCCTCGCTATTTCGCCGAGACGCGATAGCCATTTTTATGGAAATCAACGTGCGTTTACTTATTGACCTCTTCTATGTAATAGAGCAATTTATTCTATTACGTATGATAGCTAATTCTATATTTGAAAGTTTCCAATAACATAAAATAAAAAATTCTTTCCCAGTGCACTTCTGGTGTAATGAATACAAGTATGTTATTGGATTTGTGGTAAATTTTGTTTTTAGAATATATATAAGTGCAACATATTTCTTTTTAACACTTTACGGTCCACGGACGCCACGTGGGCGTCATTTTTGAGACAAACGTTATGATCCGGGAACGCACAATGTGGCGTCTTCGAATACGCGCAACTATACTACCAAAAATTAATATGAATTTTAATTTTTACTTTCAAAATTTATCGATAGATGGATGAAGAATATACACGAGGTCTAAAATCGAAACAGGAAAAAACTGTTTCGGTGTAGTTATTTAGCGAAAATGTGCGGACCGTAAAATGTTTATATTTGTGATATAATGTTTATGACGGACTTTGGAAAAAGTTAAAGTAAACATTCTTTTTCAGAATAAAGCAAACATTTCTATTCAAAATAAAGCCATCTCAGAAAATTCACGGCGTGACGTGAATGAACAGAAAATTTATTTACCAAGTATCTTTATCAAGAAAAACACACAATTTACAATTAGCTTACAATTAGACAACAGAACACGCATACGCAAATACATTGTATAGTTGGCATATATCATAATAAATGTAAAATAACTTTTCAACAAAATGTGATAGTTAACTCAATTTAAGTGTAAAGTGGATTTTATTCGTATAAACATATTACTATCGAGATGTGGGCAACGGTGCAACATAATTATATTGTCGAAAAATCCTTTTATGTGACACACTTACATTACTAATTGTTTATTTTGCGATACCGATTGCATGTGAAATATTATATTTGTTAGTCTTTAAGTATCAGAACGTCTGTAGTCGAGATGATGTCTGGATAAACAACGGCTCGTGGTGTTATTATGTTATCTGGCTTCGTTTGCCGTATCATTATCACTTACGCAATTCATCAGTCATCATCAATGTATCGACAGAACGTCTTTTGTTGCGGAAGAATTCAATTATCGCCTCTATTGCGGATATATTCTTTATCGTATCTCATAAGTGCCTGTGTTCTGAGGGTATAATTAAAAAAATAACGGATCGCTTCTCACATCACGAGAAAAGAACGGTGGCCTTCTCGGGAAGAGTATTGTAGCGCAGAGGCGGTGTAAATGACTTCTTAATGCAATTAAAAGTGGAGTGATTGGAGAGGAATTCTAAACCACAAAGAAATTACCAGATAGAAAACATTTTTATTAGTATTGTATAGTGTCTTTTGTAAAATCTTAATGATTTTAGATTTGTAGAACGAATCATTTTAAAGACATGAAAAGATATTCTTGAAAAATAATTCGCATTTTAAAACTATTAAATCCGAAATTTTTCGGTTTTTATCCGTGTTGGCCTAGAAATACGTTGTTTTTGAACAATTGACACAACTGTGAGTAAAATGCAACTCTTTCTTATGATATGGCATAAGCATATTAAGTGTTATTAAAAGTGTGCTGTGAAAAAAATATATAGGATTTTGTAACTTTTTTATAGCCGCCCCTGGCTAAATAATCGTTGTGTACTGTGGTATCGCATCATTTCTATTAAAACTGCATTGTTTACAAAGTTTACTCTACAATACTTGGCTCAACAATACTGTGGAGATCTCACGCGGTTAATGATAGGCTCTTTTTTGTATCAGATAATCTTAGTTTTTGCAGCCTCACGGTAGATATTGCGGTCTTGATGTTAAAAAAACTAAATCGGTGACATTGGTGATTAAGAGTTGTATAAGAATTTGTTTTATGGCATCAGTTACGATCTTATGATTTGGCTAATCCTACGTTGCGACTCGATCGACAAAGCTTGTATTTTCCTAGACCGACCGTATATTTTTCCTGTTAATATTTTTGCGTAAATTCACTATTAACTGATATCAATAGATGGCTTGCTTAAAAAGTTTGATATTTGTTTAAGCAGTGGACCACTTATTATTGTAAACAATTTTCAAAAAACAAATATATGTTCCGAGACTCATTTAATCTTACTAACAAAATTATTTCTTCAATTATAATATTTTTCGTTAACTTCCTAGGCTGCACTTATAATAAACAACATACTATTAATTATTTTAAATCTGTTAACTATCACTTCTCTTTCTCTCGGAAAGGCATAATATTATAATAATACAACATAGTGCTTAGAACATCTGCAAATTTTATATTCCATAGATAAGGATCGGTATCGCTCATTATTTTTATGATAAGCTGAAAAATATTTTTTAGTTAGAGTAACATTTGTTTTGTATACTTGGTAATCGAGGTCCCCAGCTCACCAGTAAAATATAATATTACACATTAAAAAAAAAAACATTTGATCTCTGCTGTGTTACTGTACCTTGAGATTCGATTGATTTTTGTGATAATATTTTACTAACAATTAAGATCCTCAATTTAACAAACATGTTTCGATAATAAAACAAATGTGTTCGAAGGTGTTTTTGTTATCATTCCCGGCTTGGCTCGCTCCCATGAGAACCTCCGCGCTCTTTCAACGTTGACCTTTGTAGATATTGATTGGCAGTGTGCAGTTGTTCGGTTGGTTAACCGTAAATGCATTGGCCGAGCTTTCCTTACAGACATTTCAATTATAAATAATTCACTCAGAGATGGCGGCAGATACCTACACTTTTCTCTCTAGTCGTGCAAATAAATTTAATATATCATTAGACCAAAACGTTGGCAACATTGTTTACGTTGACTTATGCTGTTGTGAATTTTACATGACATGTTACGGACGGTGCAGTTTTCAAAGCTTTCATATTCTATTCCCTGCTAGATGTTTCGTATCACCCACACATATTAATCGAGTGGTATATCGCTTAAATAATTCAGTTGTTTTGAAAGATTCGTTTATAATCTAACAATGATTTATTCAAATCTGTACAGTAAATAAGTTTTGATTAAAAGTGAATGCATAATCTTGTATTACTTTTCGACAAAATTATAAAATTAAAATTTATTTGGCCTAGAATTTTCTCCGCTAAAAGACTTACATCTGAGTAATTATCAGCAATATTGTATAGATGTGACCAACCATCTATAGCGACGCTTTTAGAACAGTGGTTCTCATGTGCGGCCACCAGCGAATTTTGATGCGACCACCAACAGTTATATTATATAGTTTATATTGATATTTAAAAAAAATATGTTTTTAAAAATGAATTTGTAAAATAATTACTATTTTTAAATTTATAAATTTATTATATTATTTCAATATATAACATTTGGTGCAGCCTAGTGACATTTGCATAGGACAGCTGATGTTTATAATGCGGCCACAGTGAAATTTCACGTGAGAACCACTGTTCTAGAAGAATACTTATTACTAGCCATTTCAGCTATTTCTTGACGTTCACATTCAGCGATAATACTTTTGAAGTTCAATTGTTAAGAATGCAGTAGTTTCGGTATTTTTATGTTATTTATATGTACAGTATTAATGATTTCTTACGAGTAGTCCATTGTTTTTTTTAATGTAATAGATTTTTTATATTTTTCCTGTAACCGGAAACAAAACAATAGACTAACGTATACAGTATGTGGTAGTGAAGAGATATCACTACACGTCACGAATCACGACATGAAATGTCATAATTGATCGTGCGCTAGGCGCGTGAGAGTAAATCAATCATCATCCATTCTACTTCCACATATGATGCACTTTACTCACGATCGTCAAATAATGCACTGAGCTTAGTGTCATCGATTCGAGTACCCATCATTGTGTCATCGTTATCGCTGCTTATTTTATCTGTTATCGTCTTTTGAATAGCTTAGGCTTAACCTCTTTTCTCTGCACGCAATCCGGAAATGGTGTTTTTAAAAATGTAACCTATATGTTCACAACGTGACTGCAGCTTTATATTTGGTGACTGATTTATGATCGCATCTTTTAAAAATTTTCATCAAGAAATCATATTCTCTCAGGCTTAGATGTATAAGCTCTTTTACCTAAATGTATAAATAAAAAATTGAGATGCGTTGAGCTTTTAATAGGTTTTTGAAAAATCGCAAAATATCTCGACTCTTATAAATGTAAACATTAAATTTTCCCAACAAATAAAAAAAATAAAAATAAAGCGACACTTTGACAGTGCGCGGGTGCAGATTTTTCTATTACCAAACGCTTTCTTAAAACTTAAATATAATTGCGTACTTTAGCATAAAGAACAATCGTGTAATATTGTTTCAATCGATCGCCGTACTTCATATTCACATTGTATTTCCATTTCTAAACCATCGGAGTGTTTAGATTTAATTTGACAGATCTATGAAGCGGTAAAAAATAGCTCACAATCAATCTAAATTTGAAATGATAAACGTTAAGTTTCATAACCCGATTTTTATGCAACATAATACGTGTTGTATAATAAGACACATTTAATAGGTCTCATGTAATATTTGAGTAGAGCTACAGAGCCTACATAATAAAATGAAATATTTGTCAAGAGATCGTGCATTCCGTTTAACACATGACAGCTGACAATAATATATATCAGCTCTCTGACACTGTCTAATAAGTCTACTGCAAAGTATGGAATTATTAATGTTGTTCCTCGTTCGTGACGCAATAATAATTACTCGTACTTTCAAGCTTAAACCGCTTCGTTGAACTTCATGTACTGAATATTCAACATTAACTGCTGCACATATTAAACGTGAGAACTCTTCGAAGAAGGATAAAAATCAGAAGGCAATTTTATACTGATTTACATGCCAAGTTTCATTACAATTAAATTTATTCACCTGTAACCCATTTTAAGCAATAAAAAAGAGGATATTTTTGTTTATATTTTTTTAACCTGATCCCCGCTGAGTCACTATAATGATATTACTATACTGACGTATTAAAACATAGTCCAGTTTTGTAGGCGTTGACCAATCTCATGGAGTTTACCAGGACATATAAGATATATGACTCGTTTTAAATACATGCCTGATCTGTCAGATCCTGTCAGCCAACACGGTTTTTTATTCGGTTTAGGCACTGCATGAAATATGACGATTGCGCGAATCTTTCGCTTGTGGTACAAAGTGAATTACTTATGGCAAACTTATTACTAAACATATATATTATTTTAAAATTTAATATTAAATAATTGTACGCAATTGATACCCGGGAAGAGAATTTTTTTCTCCTCAGCGTCTTTTTATTTATTTGCTGCAGTAATCACTGCAGAGCTGAGCAACCCACAGTGAAGCCGATCCGCATGGAAACTATATGAAAGTATACAAATGTTTATATATCTATTCATATATTTTATCCGCACAAAAATTCACACACATACACACGCACTAACATATAAATCAATGGACATATAATACAAAAGGAAACGAACTAAGGAAAGTTATTTTCAAGATGTCGGGGGTCACGTCTGTTTCGTGGTTTATTTAAATTTGTTTCATTGAATCTATGGGGGGTCTTTATTAAGCAAAAATGTCCTGACTCATTCTTTGGTTTGTGCATTGATGGTACCGCACAATCATTCGCACATCTCTCAGTCCTGCATCGCTCGCGGTGATTGCGCCTTCATTTAAATAACCGAGACAAGATCAAATCAAATCGTCGACCGCCGGCGGCGCATTATTATGTCCGTATAAGGTAAACTGCGGCGTTTTAGAGCGGTCGACGGGAAGCGAACCATCTGAATTGATCAATGTAACTATTTCAGTGAACCGGGTCGTTCTTTCTTTCGTTGCCCGCTCGCCCTGTCACCGGCTCTGGTGACCATAAATCGTTGCACCTCGTTGAACTCTGCAAAACTGAATCGCGGTCTCGTGGGATATTATTTATAATGGATTGCGTGCCACTTGTTCTACTCGGGAGGCAGACATTATTTAAGGATAGTCCTATCAGTATAAATTATCGACACACCCAGTAGCCTATATAAGGTTGAAAGCAAGAGTTGTATACAATAACTAGGACTATGTAACGGTGATCTTTGATATTGGGATCGCTTCACCTTGTTCCTACATGAGACTTGACATGTTGTATTGATAATGTTTTATCAATTTAGAAGATCAAATTATTGTGGAACCCGATCACATGTCTTATTCATTTTATGTAGTCCAGTCCGTGCCCTCATAAGAAAAATGTTAAATGATTCCACATTTATCGTTCTGTTCGATCTGTCGTCTTGATATCAACATCTTTTTTGTTGAATATTTCCTTTTTCGTCATTTACTGAGACGTCATTGACCTTCAAAAAAATTTAATCATTTTTTTTTATTCCTAAGATATAGATAAATCTGCTAGTATGGTAAATGAGGTTCAGAGTTTGTCGACTTGAATTCTAAAACTGCAAAGAAAAAAAATTTGCTTAGCAATATTACAACAATTTTCTAACATTTAGACTAGGACTGGTTTCCCTCGTCAGGAGCATTATAAACTGACTAAAATTTGGGTTTTAACTACACGAACGACACTCCACACTTCAATAGTGAAACAAATTAGAATTATGAACATTAAAAAATATATATTATGGAGTGGAAAGAAATTGTATTTTTTGAAACTTTCCAGCATTTCTCGTTTTTGACATGATTTCTTAAAAACCGTAAACATAGAGTTTCACTATATTATCGACCATTTTGAAATCCTTAATTTAATATTCTGCTTTTGATTTCACTTGAATAATTTAAACATATATGATTGAGACAAAAGCTTCCTTGTTCAAATTGGACTTTTAATGGAAATCAACCTTGAGCGCGTTTGTCATTTCTTAACTGCAATTGCGAATGATAGTTATTCAAATATAAATACGCGGCAGCTAGCATTTAAATCTTTGAGTTCAGATTTTGCAATCACATTGATCCGTTTGCATGGAACTTAATTCAAATACTGCTCCATTTTATAGCACAGCAGTACTTCACCGGAAAGGTATTCGAATAGTTGAGTTAACAAGAGGGTACCTAGATCATATCCGCTTTGCAATAAACCTTCACACTCTAGCAGATTTTATAAAAACCATAGCGTCCATATGTACTTTGAAATATGTTCTTGAAATTGTTCTTTGAAATGAAACGGAAAAAAAGAATCGATTTATTTAAATAATGATACCTAGACTAGTCAACTAGAAGTATGAATTTGAATTGTTACAACTTTGTACGACTCCACCTGTTTTGTCACTAACGACCCGAGTTTCGCCTTTCGGCATCTTCAGGCATTATATTACACGGATGCAACAGAACTGACTGCATGTGTGAAAGTATGACTGAATATGCTGAAAGGCGAAACCCGGGTCGTTAGTGACAAAGCATCTGGAATCGTACAAAATTGTAACAGTTCAAATTTGATATTGGAATTCCATCAAGCACCCTCAGTCAATATCATAAATTATAGAAATACGAAGCTTAAATAAGAAAAAGAATTTATCTGTCAGGGAAATCCAAATTAATTCTCAAACATAATTCTTAGAAGCAAAAAATATTTGAAAAATGGTAATATTCAAACGAATGTATAGATTAATCTAGCGGGCATAGAAAAGTCAGATGTATTTTTATAACGTCTTTCGTATTAAAATATGATTTTGAAAGTTTTTGACCATCGTGGACCAGTTCTCCAAAACTGAACAAAATCCGTTTCTTTCTCGCGATATACTCGAAATGTTGTCATGTAATGGAATAAATATCCTGTGTTGTCATTCGATAGAAACTGGCGCTCGATTTTATGTCGCGTCGGCAGATTGTAATCCGCTCCGAGGTGTGACTTACGATCGTTCCGAAAGTGGTAAAAGGATAATTAACACGGCTATTCACTTATATAGCTTTAATCCATTTTAGTATTTATTTCAATGGCGATTCGATGGCTTTAATCAATATTCACCCTATAACTCGTGGTTTCACGTCGTGTTCACAATATTCTCAGTATCTTTTCATCACGATAAATCGTCGAACAGGAAAAAAATATTCATATCATACCTTTCGTTTTTTATTGTGTGAATAAGCTATTTTTGTATATTTGTTTAAATTTTCGAGTTACCATTTTTGTAAAATTGAGTGTCGATAAGTGCACATCAGTGTATATTAAAAATAATTTTACGATATTTTTACTCATAAACGTCGCGATTATACTCAATTCGTCTCACACACGAACTGTTAATTAGTTACTTATCTATGAGCTCAGGATCATACATGTGAAGATGCCGAAAGGTAAAACCAGTTTGTCACGGAAAAAAACGTGAAAATATACAAAAATTGAACGGTTCGAATTTAATGTTTTTTTGTATACTTGTAATAATTGACTACTGACATTTTATTACTTTGTCAAATATCGTACAATTCTTTCGTATTCGCAAAATTTATTGTTTAACATTTTACTTTCAAGATAAATAACTGAATTCTTAGCGAAAAAGCTTTTTTTGTCTTTTCTATATTTTTATGAAATTTTTCGAAACCATTTTGCATTTATTATAAGGTTTTACAACTAGTGCTTTCAAGTTGTTAACTGTCACTTTTTCATGGAAAAACATTATATTTTGAATATTAACAACAAATTACATTAAAATAAGTGTTTAATAATTTGTTATACATACATCACTTTTATAAGAAGTCTCTTTTATGTGATTTCTCACTGATAAACAAAAATTGTCTTACTTTTTTCAATAAAATATCACTAAAAGTTGACAATGACGTTATTGAAGAGACATCGGACTAAAATTTCATTTTTATTTAAGAAGCCATCGAAGTGAGCTTCACTGGGCACTATTAGATATTGTGAACTGGAAATTATACAGTCTTTGTAAGCGTACAACAAATCTGACCAAAAACAGTTGTTGAAATTTAACATTGATTATAAAACTAAGATGATTTGGACAAATAATTACATTTCACCGGATAAGTGAAAATCAAGTAGTAATTTCCCAATCAATTGTTCGATAAACGGATTTTAGTGAATGTGATCAAAAAATAAGAACCGTTTTGTAAATATAAATGCTGTCGCTGTTCAATGAAGTACAGCCTCTCCGTTCATCACGAAATCAAGATATCAATTAAATTCCCGGGTACCTTTTAAATTCTCGTTCTTGATACATAAAATGAAGAAAAACTACTAGTTATCTCAAAAAGGCTAATTTAAACTTTTTTAGTGTTATTTGCTAACTGAATGAGTGATTTAAATGAATTATATGAACAATGTTATTATCAGTAATCCTTTATTATTAGAAAAAGTATAATTTTTATATTACTTAACGTTGGGTTATAACTATTGTAAAATATTTATAAATACAATCGCCGAAACTATAAAAACATAATCATTTGACGTAAAAAAAAAATACAAAATATTTTGAGAATGATACAAAAAGCACAACTTGCATCTTACTTTAAATTTAAAAAGTCACGGAGAAAACAAAGTCATCATTTATTTCATTCAAACACTGTCCTATAATATGACATTATAAATCAATTCATTAAGACTTTAAATGTAATACATAATATATATTACTTTTTGCAATCTACTATGAAAATATATTATAAAGTTTGGTAAAGTGCATCAAGAATTTTGATAATCTCGCTATAAAGAGATAATCTAGTTGAGTGCATATAATCTCTGATACCTGGAGTCATAAAATAACTTTTCACAAATAAAGATAGATAATATTATAAATAACCCAATATGCCATCACATTTTATATCTGAAATGACTTGCAATAAATAACACAGATCACATTCGAGTGTCTTCATTAAAAAAATGCAATTTTTATACAATTATCATTTATTGTCATTATAAAGTAGTGCTATAATTTAGCATTAGATGACATTGTTTTGTAATACAACGTTAAAAATTTTAAATTAAAATCACTGTGGTCGCGATACCCGAAGGAAATGTCAATTATTTTGTTTTAGATACATAAATAGTCTGAATGTTTATCTGGAATCGTAAATATTCTAAGTCCACAGAATGAAATATTTGATGTTGTATGAGATATAATCTATTGGCTGTCATAGCATCATAAATAAACAGCATTTATTAGATAGCTCGAGAAGTTCATATGATAGTAGGTTTCTACATATTTTTTATATGATATCGATGAAAAACTGAAAACACTTTTTCGAAGGATAACCGTTTACAATTTCAAACTTAAATTCATAATTTTAAATCTTAGTATATTGATTAACTTGAAAATGTCTTGTTTTTTCAAGAATATTTTCATACTTAATGTACTCTAAAAATGATTATCATAAATTTTTGGAAATATAAGATATTCAGTTGAGAATTAATCATTGATTTGGCATACAGGCAGTGAAATATAAAGCTACAACCAAAACATTTTTTTCACCGTGTTTTAATGGAGTTCTACCAAGTAAATTCATATTCAATCAATCGATAAATATAGAAATGATATATGTATGCGTTAAAACTAATATAATATCATTTCATTTCATTTTAAGGTGTTCACGGTCTCTCCTCGGTATAAATGCTTCATATTTAAAAAGGGAAGCACAATGCTTAGTACTATTTCCATAATTTTATATTATGAATATCAGGACCGGTTTCGCTCCAGTTGATATACCCGCTAGATTGTTGAAATAGTATACTCAACGTTGTGATTTATTGTTTAAATAATTACAATTGAAATTATCAATATTTTTTAATTGATACTTGTTAGCTGTAACTATAAAAATACCATTTTTTTTTCAATTTAAAGTGACATCTTCCGATGAACTTAATACGTGCATCCGGCAGAGTTGTTTCCTCCGAATAAAATTGCATTGAGATCAGACGACGAGGAAAATTAAAACTGTTATTTTCCGTTACCTTTTTTAACGATTTTATTCAACATCACACATCATTAAAAGACTCGGCAACGCACTGGATGTTATTATACATAATCGTTTGCAGACGATTGAATTTTTTATTTCTCACCGTAAAACAAACAAGTTTTCGCACAAACTGACTTTATAAAACAATTTGTACCAATAACCAACGTGTATAATTCCATTGCGATGAATAAAATTGCCGTAGCAACATAATTGGTAATATTAGCATATATTTTATACTTTTATTTAAAAAAAAATCATTGCCTTTTTACGACCTATTATTGCACCGATTAAAGAAATGAAATTGATAATAATATGTTTTTGAATGAGGTGTCGTTTTAAAATATTTACTCCTTTATACGCCATGTAATATTAAATGACACGTGAATAAATGTTCAAAGTTTCAACAATTCAAATTTGATATTGAAATTGCACAATGAGCCATCAATCTGAATTACATAATATTAAGAGCGTAGGTAAATTGACACCGATTTTTGTTGAACAGTCAATTTTTAACGTAAAGTGTTTGATTTTTTGTCTGTATTTATAAAAATATTGATGAAACTGAATGGACAATTATTTCCTTTTTATTTGCTATTATTTAAATACCGAGTATGATATGCGTCGAAGCAAAGTATGCACATGTTTTTAAGGAATGCTATCAATTTTTAATATTTACAACACAATAAAATTTGCAGAATCTAGTATTAGAAAGTCTTAATTGAAATAACTGTGCAATTTTGCATGTAACGAAATGTAACGAACGAATTAACATAGTTATCTGGATCACCTATTAAGAATAAATCGCTGAACCTGTTGCATTTTCATAATAGTGATTTGAACGCGTTAAACTTGGCAAACCTGATTCAGTAAACGACTCGACTTGCGGTTAGGTATCTACCTCGACCACCGCACTAGCCTGCCACCTTCGATTTCATACACTACGCAAACAATAAATCTTACAGTTTTTATTACGTCCATATTATTATGCAGATTTGGTTGATTTGCGGTTTTTGTATTAGGCACATGATCCAGTCTTCCCAAAATATCATTTCGAAAAAGTCTGATTCAATCAACGCGATGTTGTCATTGCTATTTAAAAATCGTTTTTAAATAATCATGAAACATCTACTACATACATACATATAAAAAAATGCATTAGATTTATCATTGACAGAATCAAGGAAACTTTGGTGGAACATCAACATAATGAGGTATTGTTATTAGTTTCACTGTAATTTTTAGATATTTCTTTATAATATACATATATATTGTACATGGCATATACGTTAAAAAATGCAAAATAATTTACCATATAATTATTGCGAATTGCGAGGGTGCGATATGTATACATTATCTGAATGTCCAGAGGTTGAACTGTATCATAATTTAGGCGTTATGAGATATTGTAGTAATATAAGTAAACATATCCAAGTGACAGTTTCCGCAACCCACGCTTAAATTGAATGTTAACTTCAAACTGCCCTCATTATTCACTCAACAATTTCATTTCACTAATACTTGTGGTGTTTGAATTTACTAATCTATATTTTGAAAGATCAAACTGGCTACGGGGTGTGGGAAAATTTTACGTTGTTTGACTACACAAACCATTGAATCACACGATTTCAGTTTCGTCAGATGTATACTCTATTTGCGAATTTCCCAAGGAAGCTTTTACGCCAAGGGCTGTCCTGAATACACGCTTGCAATCCTTTCAATTGCGACTTAATCAATCATACAACGAAGCATTCCCACAAGACACTTTTATTATTACTGGGTTCGAATTATATAAAAAAAAAAATAACATAATATAATAACTACGTGAACGATATAGTTATGGGAAATTACTTATTTAATCAACACTTAATTTATGACTATTTATTATCAGTTGATTAATACTATGCTGAATAGTCTATTAATCGAACATTTATTGAAATATTTCTATCGTCTTATCATTATGAAAATTTCATAAGCACTTGGTATCTGAGCAATTATGACTGTTTAATTCCAAATTAACAGTGAATAAGTCTTCACGACTTCACCCATCGTGAAATGAGATATAGCCACAGTTTTCCCTTAAAATGTCTATTCTTAATTGAAATAATATATTTATCATCTTCACTTTAAAAAAATCACCATCCCTCACAAATCATTGGTCATATCACATTGTCTCCATTTTATTCCATAGGAATCATCATTTTTACATTAATTTCAATTACTACGACATTGTAAATGATACTTACGGTCAAATTATGAAATATTGTATATTGATTTTATTTTGATCTCTTGAATAAACTTCTAACTACTAACGTCTTAAAATTTTCAAATGGAAAATTGCATAATGTTGACATTAATTACTAAAAATTATAAGTGTTCAAAGTTTTATATATGAGCTATTTTTTACTGATACAAAGCCTGCTTTGTTCTGACAAACTCCATAAGTTTACCGGAGGTCAATACTGAATCATTTTTTTAATTATTTCGTGCTATAATATCTCTCAAGCGGCTCAGATAGAATGGTTTAATATACTTCGGTGAACAGCATGAATTACTTTGTATTATATAAAAGATATTCTGTTAACCAATAAAACAGTAAAAAACTGATTATTCGACAAAAAAAAGTAGTTGTAAAATAGTTGTAGTTTCACTCACAATTTCAGCAAGCGGTCGTTTTCATTAGTGTTATAAACACAAAATTTATTAATAAAGAAATTAATACTATACTATCTAAATGAATGTTTATTTATTCGCAGTAGCAAAAATATCTAAAATACGTTTTTTAAACGTTAAAAATGTATGCCTTCGTTTTTCACTTGTTTGAATTTGTTACTTGATTATGGAATCTAGACGAACAATTTCCGGATAAACCCGCCGCGCCTTTGACCTTTATCGGAAAAATCTATTTCAAGACTTCGTGACGACATGACTAAACTGTATTGAAAATATTTATTTCGTCAACCAATCTGTATTGGAATCTTTTTGACACCTGGCTATAACTGTGCGAATAAAAGCAAGTTCTTACATTCAAATTTCTATCGTGAATGAAGTTGTTTTTTTTAATAATTAAAAAAATTGTTCAGTGGACGTATTGTGAAAGGAATTTACTGTGCTATCTAAAATAATCATCTCCGAGAAGTCTTTGACCTAATAAAGCAATCTTTGATTACGTTACTGCATAGTTATGTGTCATAGCTGTCTGTGAAGTTTCATATGATGCTATTATATACGGATTATGTATAATATTTGTGTGCACGTGCCGTGGTAGACATAATTTATCACGAATGACTAAAAGACAATGTAACCAACAATGATGAAATCTTTCGATCAATTTATTGCTTTGCCGTTTGTATCTTTATGTATTTTGCCAGATGCATGCTCAGTTATGATTCACAGTCGTTATGCCACGCGTTAATCTCTTTTCGGATTGACAATTGAAGTGGATTGTGGACACGCCAATATCATTGCACGCGCAATAAAATAAGACAAGCCTATATTCATTATTTATCGAAGGCATTTTTACTTATTTATTTTTACGCCATACACGTTTTATTTGAAAATAAAACTTAACTGCCAAATATTCTTATTTATGAATCACTTTATTTTTGTCAGTAGGAGTGAGACGTGTTTTATATTTAAATAATCGTATTTTTAAATTGATTTTTGTGACTCAATACACAAAAAAAGAAACAAAAGTTTCCTTTTATAAAGTATTAAGCCACCATTAACACTGAGTTAATTTATCATATTACCAATGTGAGATATTTTCAAGAAGTATAAAGATGCTTCTTCAAGTCGAAGTAAACCACGAGTCGTTTATTTGCTATTTATTGTGCATAATTATTAACAGCATACGTAGTTGTCATATTGAAAGCTTGCGAGTGGCGTAGAAACAATTCTATCGTAGAGTCGTAGAAGACCCAGCTCGCAGGGCGGGCGTGATATTGACACGGCGTAACGGGAGCGGGTGATGACGCTCGCGGCCTCACAACACGACATCGACAGGACACGACACACGACTAGCACGCTTTTATTCATCTATTATAAACACAGGAAAATCAAATGCGTCACCAAAGTATCAACTTTGATGTCTTCATCATACTACGTTTTGTATTATCAAGTAAATCATTTAATTTAAATATAAACTATTTAAACCAAAGCTGTACAATTTGTTTAGTTGACTTATTCTTCTGTGGAAAAAATATTTGATTTCTTGACTCGAATTGTAAACACATTCATCAAAAAGTTTTCAATGTGATCTGAAATAAAATGCTAAATTAGAAGAATTTTATTGCGTCAAATATCGGTATTTCAGCGACATGCCATCATCAATATTGTGGTGGTAAATACAGAACCATAATTATGTTTAATATAATTCTGAATTAAGTGATGTTTTTGAAGCTTAAATCATTCTAGATAATTTATGATATCGACTGAAGGAGTTTGATGGAATTTCAACATCAAAGTTTTAACAATTCAAATTCCATCATAGATGAGCTCTTACTGATAAATAATACGCTAAAATTTCATAAGTTCCATCTCTAGTATTTCATTGTTAATATGTCGGTCATTGTACTGTCAGATAGTGTATGAAAATAAAATCAATTAATGATCCCTGATCATTTGCCTAACTACTGCGAGATCGTTGAAAGATAAACGATTTGTTAAAAGCGATCGTAGCGATAGTCCATAGTTAACGGCGGTCGTTCCGTTTGAAACGAGAACTTCCCATTTTGGGAGCTCGGGGGCATAGTGCAAGCCTATGACTTACTTGCAGACATTGCATGGGAAATGATCATAAATATATTGACTCGAAGGGAGAGTGGACTTATAACGAGACGCTAACCGATAGAACTTTCCTTCGATATGCCACCAACACTTGAAGTATAGATAGTTATATTTTGGATTATTTCGCAGGCAAAAGAAGAATGTATTCAAAGCTCCACAAATAATGAAACAAAACCATCAATTTATTAAAATATTGATTGAAACATAATTCAATTTCCGGCCAAGACAAATAAACAAAGGCATTAATGGAGAATAGTGACAATAATTCATATATAAAAGAATAGCGATATATATGGTAACGTAAATAAATATATGCTAAATCTAAAGCTACTAGAGGGAAATAAGCTCTTTTGTGTGTATTTTGAAAACTTTGAGGGTAAATAAAGTAAAAAATACTTTCGTGTTTTATTTTAATGATAAAGTTGTTCAATGAACTGTGTACAATTGTTCCGAATCTTGAAAAATAATATATCATTAAAACCAGAATACAAGAGTTTAAAAAAACGACTGGATGCCGACGATCATGTCAAATGACTTTCATGAATAAATTTGAAGTCTTCGGCTGCTATGATGTTTTTCAAAATGTAAGCGAAAAATTCTGCTGATAATTATTTTTGGTAAAAAAACTTAAAACTATGTAAAGAAATTACTATCCTATCATTAATATCGTATGATATTAAAATTTGTCAATACGGATGTTGTCCGCCGTAATAACTTACGAAAAAAAATGAAGTAAAACCATTTGATGACATTACTTGTTAATATATTGCTTGTATAATATTCTAGACACAATTATGATGTCATCTCGATAATATTGGACTTGGATAAACCTGCGATGCGTAGTGTGTAGAGCAAGCTTTCATCAGTAGGAGACGAGCTTACGCTAATTTTATTATTTGAAGCTATTGCATATTGTATCAGCTGCCATAATACAGCATGTGCATGTGTCTTCTACAGAAAAAAATATTTGTCTTATTATTGATCATTCAATTTATTTTCAATCTCGCAAAATGATGACGAATAGTGAAACTGACGATATATTGCATATATTTAACATCACTAACGAATTAGCGCAGTATATTAACGATTTCAATCATTATGGCAACAATGACGAATGAAATACATAATTTTCGCTGTAATTACCGACAACGATGTAGCGTCGTTTAACAATCAAATTAACAATTAACACGGTGAAAAAAATAGCAATGTATTTTAGCTCTACAAAATTATTTTTAAAAAATATATAGTTGATAGCTATTTCGGCTCACGCCATCGTCAGAACTATGCTTAAACCAACATTTGCTTATCTATATATAGATGTGCAGAAAAGGCACACAACACATCATCTCTCCTGTTCCAACGGCCTAGCTTGTTACTTTAACACAATGACACTAAATTTTCAAAATTCTAAATGAAACAATAGGTGTCTATGACAATAAGATTATATGTGGGACGGAAGTGGTCCTTATGGAAGCAAATCAGACCACCCCTTTGTACAACGGCTGGACAAGTGGCGATACTATTATGTTAGTTTGTTCGTTAAGAATCCTTTGTGATAATTGGTGTCTATTGATTTCCAGCTGTTCCAAAGCCGTCATTCTCCGACCCTTACTACAAAGATGCAAACATTTAGGCGCTGAGTTTGAATTTATATTATGTGATTTATTAATAACGTGATTAGCGAATTGTGAATCTGTTTTTTTGTTTTTGTGAATCTATTGAATCTGTTTCGCTGATCACGTTATTCAATAAATATTTCAAATCAATAAATCAAAGGATTAAATTTAAAATTAGTATTTCAGAAGTGGTGTAATGTAAAGTTTTTTTCGACAAATATTCTTCACGTGTATGATTTTTCTTCATCAGCGTTTGTTGTTCGGCGATTAGCAAGTGCACTTTTTACTATGATTTTACTTCGCTTTGTTTTTGATCGGCGGGCGGCGTGAGTGTCGCAAGACGGCGAGCCATAATCGTTCACAGTGCATTGTCGTCGCCGCGCAATCTCGCTGATCTCTCAGATTGCTGAGATAATGGTCGTACATCGTCTTGCCAGAATACCATCACTCGAATGAAGGGGACATGAGTTCGATCGTCACTCGTAGCTCGTGACCCACTGGGAGAGGCTCGCCAGTCCCGCATCGAGCTCTGTATTATTTTAAAGTGTTATAACATTCAAGCTCCAAAGTCACCTTCTTCAAACTATTTAAACAATTGCTATTACAAATATACATATCCCTCGATTTACACGGTATTTGTTTTACACGTTTTCGTTTTTACCAGAAACAATGTTATCGCTAATTTTATTCGTTTGTGCGCCCGTGTGCCGGGGTATTCATCTGGGCGAGTCCATTTCTAGACGAATCCAACTCCATGGATTCAACTGCACGTATGTCTCTTTCCGCCACTCGGTGTTTATCATTGACTGGAACTTGACGTCAGCTACAACAACGAAGATTGTGCTGAGTCTTTAACTTGAAAATTTTTATTCTTCATATTCGTCAATAAAAAATGAGTACATAATTTTTAATTACGTGTTTTATACCTTGCATAATATTTGTAGCCATATTAAGTCAAAAGAAGAAAGAGAAAAGTTACTTCGTTAACAACCAAAGTAATTTTTTTGGATCGTATACAAAACGGACAAAGAGTAATTAGATGTTTCTTGATAGTATAGCATGAATGAAGCTACAACAAGAACCATTAAAAACTCAACCAACCGTTGCAATAATTTTTTTATGAATCTTTTGGGTTTCATTTTTTTTGTTCCTCTATATATGCTTTATGTGTATGTAATTAATAAAAGAATATGTATATTTATACTTTTTCATAATTTTGTTTTATTTATGTATTTTAGAAAACAACTAAATTGTGCGTTTTTTGTGTAATTTTCGATTTACACGGTTTTACATAAAAAATACACAATTTCGACTTACACGTTTTTCTCAGGAACCTATCTACCGTGTAAATCGAGGGATATGTGTATGTGTGAATCAAAAGTAGTCGTTTGCTCAATATTCCGGATATTCGTATCTCTTTGAACGAGTTTTAATGTGCAGCTCTCTTAAGTACACTGACGATTCACATTTAATTTACGATATCGACTGAGAGTGTTTGATGGAATTTAAACATCAATCTTGAATTGTTGAAACTTTTTACATTTTCAGATGTTTTGTCACCCACGAATCGGGTTTCACATTTCGCTTTATTGTGTATCAATTCTATTGCATCCATGTGATAAATTGTCTGGATGGGAAAGAACGAAACCTTGGCCATAAAAAATAAACAATGCGGTAATTTTTAAAGTTTCAATAATTCAAACTTCATATTTAAATCACACTTAATTTAATATATAACGCTCATTGTTCTTACACCCTTATTTTCCATGAATGTTTTTAATTACATTTAAAAAAGTAAAATATTGTATTTTAAAATAGTTCCATAGAATTTCGCTAACATCATGGCTTCCGTAAATATTGTATAATATTAAATAATAATAGCTGAATTCAAAACTATGTGTTTTATTTATACAGAAATTATACGGTATATAGCTGTTTCGGCTTACCATCGTTAGATTTATAAAAACTCGAATTCTTTACTTACTCGATGAACTAGTGAGTGAAGTTAAAATACTTAAAAATATTTACACAATATTCTTAATAAAAATATTTTAAATATATTATATTTTTCATCCTTATAGTATTGGTCTTAAAGTACTATATTAATTTGTAATATTTGCGATTTACAATATATAAAAAAAATATGGATATATTTTTTTCACTTAAATTATTGATAAAACGTTTCGTTTGGTATTTAGATTCATTTTGGAAAATGAACGAATAAATAGTTTATCTCGCACATATATTGGGTAACAGTTTAATATCATATTTATTAAGACTTCTTATCATTATATAGACTCATTTGCACACTTTTTATCTCTTCATATCAATATCGTGCGTCAATGCTTATCAATAATATTTTTTTTATTATTACAGCTTATATCAGTTAAGATATATTTTTGAGAGAAGTAGTGACATTCCTATAATAATGGATATCAAACGTTTGTTTTCTGAGCAGATACATTTTTTCCCCTATAAATTTCAGTAAATATTCCACAGAAAATACAATTTTTTAACACCGGCTATACTTTACGAGCACAATATGCCGTTTCACAAATTTCATAATATATAATCTATGCAAATTATTGGTGTCTAATCGGAAGGTAAAGCTTGTTAAATTAAAAGTTTAAAGCATTTAAATACAGAAAATTCAATGAAGCTTTAGTGGAATAAGCAGATAAACAATAACTTTAAGAAAAAAACCAACAAAAATTCTTGCCGCACAGGAATGTGTTAAAAACTATTCATGAACCTCAATTCAACACCCTGCTCAAGAAATTATTCATTAGAGTTTTTTGTTACAATTGAAATTTCAAATAATTTGTGTTATATTTTGAAATAATCAGAAAGGACGATGGTGATAAACGATAAGATAAAAAATACATGATGGAGTGCGATAAGATTATGTCGAAGAATTTTATTGTAATATATTTCTTAAGAAAACTGTTTTTAATTGTTATCTTTTATTATTCACTAATCGATTTACTTATATAATATTTCATCTCGTATGCTTTTATTATATTAGCTCTCAAAGTCGAGTATAACATTTGTTACCTCCACGAATTCCTCCCAGTTATGTCCGTCATTTATGAATCATTTAAGACAACAATCTTACCTCACATATCCTTCGGAAGCATTTAGAAACATACTTCAATATGATTTTGTTGTGATTATTCTCTTGTTATGATTGCATATCCTACAGCACCATCAGCTGAACTTGAATTAAATTGTTATTGTTTTATTTAAATAATATAAGCTCAATGCTTAGTTAAATTTGAATTGTTGTAACTGTTTAAAATAGTTTCGCTCCTGCAGTAATGTTTGGAAACTGGTCCTGATCAAAAAGTATTGTGGAAATAAGTACTAAAAAATGTGTTTTTATTATTTAAAATATCATGCCTTTCCATACATCCAGGCATTTTATCACACCGATGAGATATAACTGACACACAGTAAATTCTCTATATCGTTTGTATACACGAAGAATTACATTGGAAAAAGACCTTAAGGCTAAGAAGGGGCTAGATGATATCTTAAATAATTTAATTATTGATTTGATTTAAATGATATTCAATTTTGGAAATGATTGTCTTACAAACAATGCAACTTATGATTTTTTGATGACAGGTTTTAAGAATTTATTGATTGAATTAGGATTTATTTCGTAGAGCTCCATTATAACATCCGGTTTTTACAATGCTTAGTACGAATATAAAATAATTATACGTTTTTATATATTTTAGATCAGGATGTGTTCGCTCATCGTGAAATTATCAGATGAAGTTCAGTCCTTAACAATAGATGATGAAAAATTGCGTTTTTATTATTTAAATATCATATAATTTCTAAAAAAAGCGACACATTCAACTTATTGAAAGTCATCTCTGTATCTATATCTTATATTTTATATTTGTAATAAAATTCAAATGACTCATGAAAACCTTTTAGAGATATCTTGTCAATTTACAAATGGATAATTTTCAAGATCATGGTCGCGTTGATAACAACTTTAGTTCAATGCAGCAACGTTAAACCAGTCATTAATATCACCATTGGTGAACCTACAGGCCGACTTGTTTGCATTGTAATAGTACACGAATGTTCTTTATCGTAAAATTCAATGCAAAAACCAGTTTTAGCCCTTGAATACTTGATGCTACCTATATCATGACTCACGTTGAATTTCCTGTTTTATTACATATTCACGAGCAAGTGAGCACATTTCGTAGCGCTTATTGTGCATTTACAGTGGCCCTCGTGCTTGGAGAGAATTCCGTAAGCTATAATCAATAATTTTTTGTCGAATGTTCAAAAGTATTTATTGCGATAGCAGTTTTCGTGGATTAAATGGTTATATTTTGGAACTCGATTAAAATCGACGGCTTTCTCACAGGCTCTTACCAATTTAAGTTGCCTATTTATTTAAGGTGGCTTAAATTCAATTAATCTGGTAAGTTTAGTGTAGCTTTTTAACGTAAGCTTTTAATTTTAAAGTAAATCAATGCACCTATTAATGGTTGCGTAAACAGTATTAAAATAAACTTTGAATTGTTCAAACTCTTTATACACCTAATAATGAATAGATATGTGAACAATTCAAACAAAGCTCCGCTAAGTAATGAACGAAACCGGTTCTGCTCATAATTTAAAATTGTGGAAATAGTTTTAAGCATCGAGTTTTTTTTAAATTTTTTATACGATTTCTGTCCACCAAGGAGTGACGGTTAAGACCCTTTAAATGTACATTCAGTTTTTTTATTATTATTATTTTGATAGTTGATACTCCATACGATAATTTAATTTACGCAAAAAAGTAATACATTCACAATCATAATGCAATGAATAAGCGAGATAATTGTTTGCGATAAAATAATAATTTAAACTATCCGTGTCCGTTACTGACATAAATCACAAAATTACACGCCCGTCAAATATAAAATTCGACGTCGCCCACAAAACTTTCGAGATTCCTTTCAATTACCCACCATTTCCACATTATTGTATCTAATTAACAATGGAATGATCAGCGAGGTGGATTTTTGTATTACACAGTCACAGCTCATTCGTACACCTCTTTGCCTGGAGGCTCAACGTTCTCTCACAACCAGGGATCTTCATCTCTCTTTCGTCAAACAAACTCTAGAATAAATCTCATTAGACACTAATGCAACGTGCGTGAAAGCAGACCCAAACCCGAAGGTGTTATCTACCCGTACTCGAAATGCCAATGTTCCACTACCATACCAACAAGCATTTTTATTACATTTATTAAATTTACAACTAAAAATCAATATATTTCACTTTACTGAGAGTATCATTATTTATTTCTTATTATATTAAAGTATATTTTTTCAACAATTATTATATATACGACAACTATTTAGATACTCCTATATTAATTTAAGCACCTTAACTTTTATGTAAATATATTATTTGACTTTTTTGGAGTTTATACAGAGGAAAAATGAAAGCTTCAAGTATACCTGATTGTCTTGGTAAATTATTATTACTAATTTTATGAAAAGGCTGAAAATTAATTGATTTTTTTGGTATTAGTGTAAACACAAAAAGGTTAATTGCTGACATTAATTTATTTCTGAATTTGGCTGCTTTTGATAAATATTGAAAAATCATATACTATCTTATAAATACACACAATTATTACCGCATAACATTCTGCATCGTCTGAAATCGTACATTTAAAAAATTTATAGTCGGTTTTCCGTTATGTTCTTACTTAATATGTTAAACGGGAAAGACTTGCAGCTTTTGGATAAAACCTGTTTCCGAAACCTCGCTTACTCCTAATAAATGATTTTACAACCTTACATTAGCCACTATGTTCTCTGAAATTTGAGGTGATGCTTTTATAGCCATTATTATTTACGAGGACCTGCCTTATAATAATGATAAATGTGAGGGAAATTGACATGCCAGCATTAGTGACCTGCATTCAAATAGGCACTTTAAATAAACCGAACTCTAGGCGAACCATCTTGCGTCATTCACCGCCGAGAAAGTAATTCTATATGTTTACCGTTCAGTATATTTTTTTTTTGAAGTGTCATTTCTTTGAACATGAATATTGAATTGGATAACATTTCATGTAAATGCCGATTTATATTTAACTGACCGCCAAATTTATCGAAAATAAAAAATAAATTCTTGATATAACTCATAGTTTTAACACTATTAGAATATGAACGACTCTAAAAAAATACATTCTAAGAAAAGTTTAAGCCATTATGTGTCAGTGAAGAAATCAATAACATTTTTCAATATAGCTTCCGAGATAAGTGCTTTCTAAGAAGAAGGTGTATGTATGCTAAGCTATATTTGCTTAGGACTTACAAATAAAAATTTAAGGTGGGCAAAGATTTTTTTTGGGGATTCAGGATGAAATATGCGTCGGCCGTATATTAATACCTTACCATACCGGTTGTTAATACCCTATACGTGATAATATTCCCATAGTTCAGATAATAAATTCGAGAAATATTTCTGATTATTTTCGCATGTTTTTTTTACAAAATAGATTGATAGTTTTGGAAAAAAAAGGTTTTTTAATTGAAAAAACAACCATGATAAATCTTATTATTATTAGAAAACGGCTAAACTTTGTAATGCTTATTTCTGAAATAAATTTTTAATGTCGTTTTTTCTTCTAATTTGCAGATGGTAATGAACTTAGCCATGGTGGTATACCATGCTTTGGACTACGCACAGCCTGAAGATGAAGAGCGTCTCGTTTCAGCGGAGCTGGAGAGCCTCATTAGGGACATGTCTGCCGAAGACGGTAAGAAGATTATAAATCTTTTTTTGTGTTTTTTTCTATGTATTACTTTCACATAAAACACGAAACCGATCGACAGGTATGTGTTGCATGTAGATGGAAATTTAATATTTTTATGTAGAAAATTGTTATATAATTATACAGGCTGTAAAACGTCGAATTGGTACATTTCAATAAAATGTGAATTTTATGTGTTTTGCTTGGTTGAATGTAAGAATTTTAAACACCAATTTAATCCAACGTACCTACTTTAGATGTCGACCAGTTTTATAAAAATGCAGGAATATTGTTGAACATGTTCGGTTACGTGATAATTTGTGCCTCCTTACCGCAACGCTACTTTCAATCTTTTAGCAATAAATGTAATTTCACAATTTTTATTCCCCTACGTAAATTCAAGAAAACAAGTATTTGGTATAATTTTGCCGTACCATGAATCTTCTTACTTTATTTATTTTGCATGTTTGTTTTAATATAAAGTCAACCGCATTTTCATCTGTGCATATAATTGTTTGACAGACAATGCAATTCCCATTGATATGAAACACCATGATCGACTGCAGAGTTGTTAATTCGTGGGATTTGGCGCAACGAAATAGATGATTGACTAGTTTTTTTCTGAAACTGGATGTTCGTTTAATGAAAAGAATTGAAGAATAAATACGTCGCAATAATTACAGCTACATTTCCGATCGAGTCATTGCACACTATAAAATATATTTTTTCTCGTTACGAAATAAAATTAATAATCTCTTTTTTACTATATGTAAAACGGCAATGTATAACTGCATAACTCGATTTAATATGGATTGTATATATGTTTTTAATTTTGCATTATACTTTATATTACGTCCGAATTTGATTAAAGCAAAAATGTGTATTTTGTAAGATACCAACAAAATATTCAATATAATAATATTACCGTAACGCGACTGTGTTGATACTCATGAATATGGATAATATACAGACTATGTATACTCGAAAGCTTCTCGTTTTTACAATTTACTATTAATCTCACTTTCTACAGGCGTGACATGAAAATGGCTTTTATATGCACAGTCTACATTCATCTGTAAATCATAATATAGCTATGTAAGTACGGTGCGCTCATTGCGAATACCTGCGATGTTAATTATTATTGAGTTTTAATAAAACCGTTCTGACGGCTCGAGCACTTAATAATGACAATTATTTTTAGATTATAATTAACACTCGCATTTCTTCTACTGTATTTCCTTTACTGTCAGCGTTTCCCGGCTTAATTTTCCAAATATTGTACTTTATACGAGTTCTATGCGATGAAATACGATGAAAATTTATTTGAACTTACGTTTTGATTGCGGTACAGAATATTAAATTGAATTCAAAAATAGCTGTCGAGTAATCTCCAATCGTAAAACTGTCTCGGTCTGAATTGCTATTCAGTATTACCACAATAACTTTTTTCATAATCATTAAAATAATTTTAAAGTTCATTTGTTTGATGCCAAAATAATTATAACACTTGCCTCAAATGTCTCTTCGTTAATAAAACTTTGATACTTAACGGTTATGAGACAATAATTCTCACAAAAATATACACACCTATAAAATATAATATATCATATGTATACTCATAGTCATTGCTTTTGTTTTGGGTTAAGAGTATTTGATATTTTAAAAAAGCACTCATATTTCATTCTTGTTAATATGAAGTGATATAAGACATAAAAGCTTAATCATCTCAAAGCTTTTAAAGCCGAGAACAATAGAGAAAAGATCTAAGCAGTTTTTTTATAAATAAATTTAATATATTATATTTATGTCTATAGATTTTTAATGTGTTAACTGTCCCTTCTTCTTGGAGAGGTATGATATTTTAAATGATAAAAACACATTTTTAGTACTTACTTCCATAATATATTTTATGATCTGGACCGGTTTCGCTCATCGCGAGCATTATCAACTAATCCTGATCTAAAATATATAGTTGAAATGAGTACTAAAAATGTGTTTTTATTATTCAATTTTTTTTTATATATCCAATCATGAAGCATCGGAGCAAACCGAAAATCTAGTTTTAATCACTTATATCGCCAAAAATGATAAGTAAACATTCAGATACAGTGAAACCTCGATTTTACGTTTTCCAAGGGACCCTGAAAAAATATCGGTAATTGCGGGAAACGGTGAATGCGGGTAAGCTTCAAATAATAATAAACAAGTAAGATCGTAAAAAACATTTATTTATTAGTTACTTGTACATACAGTATATACAATTTATTTTTTAAAAACGTCCTTTATGTTCGTTTGCTTCTTTGTTATTTGGCACTTTGATCGGAACAAAGACTTGTTACTAAGCTTGTGACTAAAAGTTTGTATGTACAGGAATCATCATTACCATGCATTTTAAACAACTCTACATTTGCACCTGCACTCCTGCACTCGGCTGTGTGAAACTTGCTTGCCAAGATACGGAGAAATATGCAATAAAAACGGTCAATCGGGATAATATTTGTGACGGGACCAAAATATTTAGACGGTTTATCGAGGAAATCGGGGAATCGGTCAATGTGGGATTATTTAACATTGTTCTTATGGGAGTTTGACGGGACTATAAAAAATCAGCGTTCCATCCGGCAAACCGTATTATTCGAGAACGGTTGATCGAGGTTCCACTGTATTCGGTCTGAGAATGTTTCAACGATTAGATCTGTTGCATTCATGTGATAGAATGCTTAAAGATGCCGGTAGGCGAGTTTTTGAGTACCGGCGAAATTCTTCAAAATGCTTTTTGACAAAACCAAGGTTAAAACATTAATATGTTGTCAAATAATTACAATCATATAGTGGTCGTGACATGCCGTGACTTATTTAAATGTATTTGAATTAGTCAAATAACATAAATAAGTCACGACTCAAACATTGGAAATTCCTTTACTAAAATTGTCGTATGTTTCATTATGATCTTTTAAATAATCACTACAGATCGACGGAACAATTAATACTTTGCTCTAAGACAATGGTGACTGCGCATTACTGAAAATCTAAGGTGGCGATACAATTATCTGCCTTAGTCTTTAGCAACTAAATTGTGTGACCAACTTGAATTTATGTAGGATTGTTTTGATCAACCTATCTAGAACACCTGGTATTTAGATCATTACGAAATTCGTGACCCGATATTCATTGTTTATTCAGTAATTAGTTACATCAGAATCGACGCACCTAGTGGGATTAGATATTTTGTTATTTACCTCTCGAATCAATCTGTAAATGATAAACACTTATAAATATTTCTCAAGTGGATTAAGATATTTTACATGAAGGTCCTAAATATAATACGCAGTTTTATATTGTTTAAAATGCTGAGCATTTTTAATTATTTTAATATAAATATTAGTAATTAAAAAAACATTTATTTATAACTGGCACTTTTCTGTAGAAACGCATTATATTTAAATTACTTAATTCATAAAAATTTGTACGATTCCACATGTTTTGTCACTAACGACCCGGATTTCGCCTTTCGGCATCTTCAGGCATTCCATCACACGGATGCAACAGAACTGACGTAAAATAAACAGTTAGCATAGTTTATATACCAAAGATAAGTTATTAGATACCGAAAAACGTAACCCAGGTCATTAGTGACAAAACATGTGGAATTGTACAAAGTTGTAATAATTCAAATTTGATATTGAAATTTCATCAAGCACCTTCAGTCGATATCATAAATTAGGAATAATGTTTAATACTATTTTCAAGATCAAAATCGGTTTCGCTCACCGTAAAAATTACCGACAGACTCATTTAACATTTATATATAGTATTTATGTACCTGTAAATTATCTTATAGTGAAACTGTTATTGTTCTAAATAATATAAAATAATATTTTAATATTACAATGAAGGAATTTGTCTTTTGTATTTGTATGAACCGAAGTACCTGCGTTGATATAATTTTGTTTTGTAGTTCATTGCTTATTGAATCATGACCGTTTTTTCACTACTTCACTTCACGTCAAATTATAATTTGTTTTTAAAGGAGATTAAAACGTCGCACCGGGAGAGGAAGGTTCTTTGATAAATATAATCAGATGCAGGTGGCTTTGATATACAGATTGATGAGATAAGAAGCAGGGCTTCATTTTAATATAATTGTAACAAGCAACCCTCTCTAACAATGACGTTTTTTCCCATGCTTGTGGTCCGTAAATCAACGTAGTAACGAGCAAGCGACCGGAAATGAGATGTTTTTGATTAATTAAAATTTTAAATTGCCTTGAAGGGTTAAATGTAGTCAAAACATTAATTTAAAAATAATATTGACCAAGTATCCTTAGTTTTGTTTTGCTTGATGACTTTTTATCCGGATATAAACAAAATTGTTTTTTTTTTGTTTTTTTTTGTTCATTTGTTTTTTCAGAATTATCTTGAATATTATCATTACTATTTCCATATCATGCCGTTATTTTGCTGAATAATATATTTTTCACCTATTTTATGTATTGTACATATTGTATATACAAAACTTATCCCATAAAATGTAATAGCTTTGCTCGAGTTTTGCAACATTAGATATATATGTCAATATAATATTTATTCTTTTAAGGTGTTAACTGTCACTTCTAGATGGAAAGGCATGATATTTTAAATAAAAAATGTGTTGTTATTATTTAAAATATTATTTTTGCAACATTAGATATATATGTCAATATAATATTTATTCTTTTAAGGTGTTAACTGTCACTTCTAGATGGAAAGGCATGATATTTTAAATAAAAAATGTGTTGTTATTATTTAAAATATTTATTCTATTCTATTGAATATATTTGATTGAAAAGGCGTTGAAAAACAGTAACGGTCAAGAGATTAATTTTATTTTATAATATATATAACATATAAGAAACATACACTCTTTTAGTATTACTTATAAATTATTGTTTCAATTTTTAAACCGTTTTTTTATACCTGATACTTTTTGATTCAACATTTTGAAACAGCAGGCTTGTTATAATTTGATAATGCTCGCGATGAACAAAACCATTACTGCTGCCGGTGCTTTGAAAATAAAAAAGAAAGGAAGTCGTATTATGAATTGTGATTTTAAAATTTAAATATAATGCCTTTCCACCAAGAAATGGTTGTCAACAAAGTAAAATTTATATTTATCTGTTAATGATGTGTTTAACGTGCAAGTGTGTTCACATTATGGAAGCAGTTTACCAGCGTATTTATCCAAGACGAGCTTAATTAAATTTACACGGTTGCTTATTTATTGCTGACATGATTGAAAAGTGCTCGCCTATTGCAAATGACCGGTTTGCGTAAAAGGAGACGTTACACGCAAAGGCATTTAAGAAAATGTGCTGACTTCGGTGCGTAAGCATTTTGTATTGAGTGATTTTGAGTGTTTGTCAGCGTAGCAACAAGAAAATGCAACTCTGGCTGCAGCGGCACAGAATGGCCGGAAACTGAATAAGAAACGAGTGCGACTTGCAAGCGGCCAACAGACTGTTCGGTCTGAAATGCAAAACGAAAGCTGTCCTAGAGGGATCCGGCGGACGATCACGTTATGAATAAACATAAACCATCTAACGATGACAGATCATCGATAACGGTACATTGGATGTATACGTTATAAATCACCGAACCGAACATATTCAAACTGACCACTCAACAAAACGCCGACCGCCGCTTAGCATGCAGATTATGGAACGTGCGAGAAAACGTGATACAATTATTAGTTGATCTCTCGGTGTTATGATAAAATTCATATATCAAACCATTCAAAACCAAGAAGTTTGCTTTAACGGGCATGAAATATTTTCATTCGACTCTTGTTAAGAATCAGCTTCGGTTTAAAAAATATTATTTTCCCACTTAAACGATAGAGTTCATATATTAGATGGAATATTCTTTGAAAATTATTGAAAATTGTTGTTTGGTGTTGGTATCCATAGCACGCATTTAAATCTGTAGAAATTATACGTATAAACTTATTTAATAAATTTAGAGTATCTCATTTCACCGTTCTAGTTTGATCATTTGTCTATTTTGGAAAAAAATGGTTTTAAGTTACAATTACTTGGGGTTTTATAAGTGTTATTAAGTGTAATCACTATGTGTTATGTATAAAGAAATATACTGATATATCCGAGATATAAAACGTATCCTGTTCATATCCAGTTTAATCAATGTCATCATCATCATCATCAGCCGGGGTCGATCCACTGCTGGATGAAGGCCTCCCCTTGTTTTTTTTTCAGGGGGGGGGGTTTGGACATAGCAACACCACGCTGCCCAGGCGGGTTGGTGTTCGGTTTTCTGTCTGGGTTTTCCTTCCCATAGCCAAGAGAACACGGCACTCGGTGTTCCCGAGCGGTCACCCATCCAAGCACTATCCGCTATGGTCGTTAATCAATGTAATTTATCTATAATAATATAAAAATTTTGTCCTACATGTAAAAAGAAGTGTATAAAACTATACGATAAAAAGCAGATTTTTTAAATCATTATAATCAAGTACAATTAAGTTATTGATTATTTTTTTATAAGTAGAGTTCTGGTGTGATTTTGAGATAGCTATCTACAATATTAGACTATAATTACAGATTCTAATAATCAACATGTTTACTCAGCCACTGAGATACAATATTGTTTTCAAATGATATTTTTATTTACATACTTAGTGGAAATGATGTCTTTTATAATCCGTATTTTGAAGCAAATTAAGAACCGTTTAAATGTTATTTTAAAATTGTGAATCATGAAAACGAAAATATAACCGGCGAATAAATGTTTTTAGCGAAGTTAATACGTTTATGATAGTTATTCGTGATCGTGTTGCTGTCCGAATAGTAACAAATTGTAGTCGCGAGTGTATGTTAAAAGTGCATTAGGCCGATGTACAACAATCACATTATAAATAACACCGTGAACAAACTTAAGATATGAGCCGCTATACAAAAATTTGCAGTGTGTGAGTTATGAAAAATGGTTTGAAAAAACCCGTTTTAATAGTTTTACGAAGTACGAATAATCAATTACGTCTAGATACATTTATTTTTTTACATTATATAATATTACAAAATTTGTAATTTTTTATCTTAAATCTTTACCGCTTGCTTTGGTGTTAAAAACTTGTTTGGTGGTGGTGGTAAAAAAAACTACTGCATGAAATTTGTAATCCACCTTTTTAGTGAAAAGATATGAACTAAATTATATAATTTTTGATGTGTTAACTGTCACTTCTTGGTTGACTTGATTAACAGTGAATTTATAATAACACAATATTTAATACAATTTCCACAATATATTATCTAGATCATCAATCGACAAATAAACTAATTCTAATGTTGCATATTTTTTTCTTGTTACGTATAATAGAAATTCTTAAGAAAATTTATTGTTCTCTGAGCAGTAAGAAATATCGCTTTATCCTTAAATATTTTTTTCAGTCGTCAATGTTTCTAAAATGAAATTTCTGTCAATGAAGTAACCCAAAAACAACATTTAATGTTAAAGTGATATTTCCGATGATCACTCAACTGCAGTCAGTCGTCTGTAATTCAAAGTAACGGATCCATTAGATATCTCGAGCTTCTCAACAAAGAACTCTCAGAAAGTGCGAAATACCACAAGTCGTAAACTAAGACCCTTCACACCGAACTGCGCCATCTTGTGCTTTTCACAATGGTATATTGTCTGTAACACACATGTAAACATGTCGATCGAAGATATGTGAAAAATGCGAGAAATAACTATTTAAAGACATTTTAACACACATTTTAATCGAACTCTACAAGAAAATGTATCACAATCACCCGTGTTAAACGTCATCTTAAATATTGAGCGTTTATACAAAAAGAAATTCAGTAAAAATGAGCTTAAAAAATCTTTGTAGAACCTATTTCTTGTATTTTTACATGATTAAATTTTCCCTTAAACTTTTTGATTGAAAGTTGATAATGCTCGCAATGAGCGAAACCGGTCCTCATCATAAAATATATTGTGGAAATGAGTACTTAAGAAAAGTGTTTTTATTATTTAAAATAACATACCTAACCATCAAGAAATAACAGTTAACATGTTAAAAGTGATTGATAAAAAAGCAGTAAATTCAATTCGAGTATGTATTTAGTTGTAATGAGTTAAGCAACGATTTAAGTAGAGAAATACGGTTTATTTCGTCAAAATATAACGACTTTTTAAGAAATAAGCTAACTTTTTCCTAAAATATAAATAAACAACAATAGAAGATAATTTTTATGGAATCTAAAACATTAATAACATATTTTTCTAATACTCAATCTGTGAGAAAATTGTTCTTATCTTGAAGACAGGATGTAAAATACTCCGATAATTAAAGAGCTTCTGCGGTAGGACGTTCAGAATATCGTCGATTGAATTACAGATATGCAATTTTTATTGTTTCCAGTTGTTTGTTATGAACAATCGTTTCGGCAGTAAATACTTACCTGTGTCAGCCACAGTTTGCAATCCACAATATATATATCGTAAGTTGAGAGCGATGAATAGAAAATACCTGAACTGTGCACAAACGGCTTGTTTATAACCTTCCGTAAAAACGTACGATGTTTTTTTTTCAGAGGATGGACAGCACGTTCGCGAGAGCTTATTCAAATAGTTTTACGTAGTGGCCCGATTTTTCATTCCACTCTTTTTAATTGACGTCTTAGGTATAGTATTTAGGAGATGTATAATGCATATAGTGTCCACGTGAACAAGATTCGCTGTGGATTGCTCATCTCTGCAACGTCTAACGTCTGTTGTCGATGAAAGAAAAATGCAATTATACTAAAAAAAAACAGTGAAGCACATTATTCTAGAAGCGAAAACTAAGGAACCTTTCCCCAAGTTGTGGGTAAGTTAAAAATGTGGTTTCATTAAGAAATATTATGTTAACTGAAGACATTTTTCTACTCCAAGTCTCCGATAACGGATAGTGGATGCCATATGGGAAGGCAGCATAATACGTAAATGTATCCATACGAGGTAATCAACCTTTGACCGCGCAACGGTCCAACCACATGGAGAAAACCTTATCATATAAATATGTCTATTGTACCATAGAATGCGTTATTCGCTATTCGAGCATGAATATCTTATTATTCTTCCTTCCAACTACGAGTAAATGACGTCGTAAGAATGAACGCAACACCTTTTTTAGAACTTGGAAGTTATAACTCTCTTTACGCCCGTTGAATGGTAAAATCACCCTTATTTTTTTGTGTAAATCTTTGGTTTGAGTGGTGTATGAACATTAAATTGCCAGAACTGTCAATCTCGCAATTTACAAGACGCGTAAGATGCATCAATGTCGAAATTTTAAATTGAGATTTATCGTCTTTAATGCAATACGGCGTTTCCATATGTGAGAAATAATAAAATGGCTAGGTTGACTTCCTTTGAACGCGTTTACCGGTATGCGATAACTGTAAAGGTTTTTTTGTGTTAAATGTATGTACGAAGTGAACTTCTCCTATCCGAGACGTCCTGTTCCGCTCTAAACCTGATTTCATGTTAATGTTTGTTTTTTAAAGGGCTTCTGCCTATAAGTAACTACCTATCTTGTTTGATATGGTCTGAAGGCTTCTTCATCCTCTGCAAATAGAGGTGGATAACGTTTCATTTCTTTTTCAATCCCATATTACGAATAAACGGAGGCTCATTAGTCTTAACTGTTTCGTACAAATGTGTATCATATAATCTTTTTCTACTAATTGACTAATAATAAAGATCTTATGGTCCCATCCTGGAATTCTTGAATAGACAATATATTGTATTTTCATCAATTTAACAAATATTCAAAAACATGTGTGAATCTACAAATGCATTTTTTTTATCAATTCTGTACAGTAGATGTGCTGTAATTGGGAACATAATTATTTATAAAATAAAATCATTGAAAACAAAGCATTCAAGCAAATTTTTTACCTCGTAATGTTTACAATGATAATTATAGATACGACGAAAAAGAAACTGTCCCAAATATTGAAGGTACTGAACTGTGATAAGATGATGATAAGATATTTTGTTTGTTTGAAAGAGGCACATAGGTGTACTTACTATTCAACTGACTGAGTTTGTGTGAAAATTGTAGCATATATTACCCGTTCACACCTCAAAGATTTATCTGTTACGTGTTCGAGTAGATAATCAACGCTTCGTTTGATTAAACACATTTTAAAAAATGCGTCTACTAACATATGAACATATTTGTAAATTAAATTTTCATTACACTTTATGTTGCTATTTCAATATATTTATATTCATTCAATATATATACAAATATTTTAGAATAACACAACCTCTTTTTATTTAGATTTTTATACTTGTAGTCCTCTTCATGCAATTTAGTGCTTAGAATCAGGACTTTTATTCCCGGTTAATTTATTATTACATTTATTCATTTCATCATCATTCTTTCGTTTGGTTTGTGGTATTGGGCAGTAGTGTTGATATTGATATTTCTTTTGAAGCTAATCTCTGTTATATTTCATTAAATTGTATCACTACTATATTTACTATTGATATCAAAATAGTACAACAACTTTTACAACACTGAATTCATTTTGATGCGAGCCTGCCATGTCTTCGTTGTACGATAAATATGCCCTAGATTTAATTGACTATATCGCCTAACTGATTAACTCAAGTTTTGTACGCTACCTTTGCTTCCTGTGAATAATTTAAACTACAAAATAAATAAATAAAATTAGGCTACAAAAATACGCATGAAAACATGTGTATAATACAATTGTGTGCCTTAATTTAGACGTCACCAAGAAGACAACGCAAAAATAATTGAATTAATCGAGAGATGTTTCTCGCATCCTCTTTGTTTATTTCACATGAGAATATTTTACTCGTCCTCATTCAAAAGTCTTTTTGGACTAAAATTTGAATATTTTTACGATTTCATTGTTTGTTTTCTGCAGTTTTGGTAGTTTATTTTATTTGCTGTACTATTCGGTTTTAATTACTAAAAAATACTAATTAACGTGGGTAAAAAGTTAGAGTAATATACGCCTAACAAACACTGATAGATATATGGCACTATATTTAAAATCCATTAAAAAATATCACATTTTATTACATACGTTCTCTGTGCGTATTCTTAAGTAAACAGCTACGTAATAATGACGCCACCATGTTTAAAAATTAATAACAATTTTATAACCTTTAATTTTGTAATGAAAGATGTTCGCAGGAATTTGAATACCATTAAAATGAAGTCGTTAATAGGTGGGTTTTGGTGGAATAGAAAATGAATTGAAGTGTTATGGTAAGAATGAAATGAACCAAACTCCTGAATTATTGAACTTATCTCACATAAAAGATATATACTAAGAAAAAATTAGAGTAGCCCAGTTGTCCATTCAGAATAAGCTGAGAATTAAGATGTGTCCTGTTTATTCCAAAAATTCTTTATAATATTATATTTGTTTTATTGTACACTTTCACCCGCTATCAACAAATGATTCTTCAATAGTAAATCTTTGGAAATAAACATACATTGGCAAATGTCAATGTATGTTTATTTCTTACAGCAGCTAAATATTTGGATACTTTTATATTTACTACACAATGATAATTTTGCCTTCGGATGCACATTCTATTGAGAGTGAGTACAATTACAAGATATTTTTTTTTCAGTGCGCATATCGCAGCTAAGGCAGCGAGACAGATTATATTATATTATGCATGTTCAACGGTTGGCTGCCTCGTTATTGAAATTGCAGCGATTTGCAGATCTGCATTATTGTGTTATGAATGTTTCAATGACCTGCAAATTGTTTATTGTCTTTGGAATGCGACGGCCAATTTCATCACTAATTTTTGTCAAACAATACCAATCTGTAATCTTGAATCACATTTCGCTACAAATGCTAAAATGTGAGTATATGAGTATTTTTTTCAGCCACGTAAACAGATTGTAAAATTAAGTAATTTTAAAAATCGATATCGTATGCTGCGAGCCTAAATGTCTGTCAACTCAATAATTTTCTGGTGTATACATATATTCATCTAATGCAGAGATCCATTGTTGTTTCATCTTGATTTCTTCTAATCAAATGTATATGAATACTTAAGGTTAGTACTTTTAAGAACCAGACAGATAATTTCATAAATCGATTTTTCAATTTAGTTATAGTTTTTGATGATTATAATAATTACCCCGTTCCCTAATGAGCTACGTAAGGAATGGTTTGTATACGAAAGTTTTAACGCTATATTGTTGAATATAAAGTAACAATACACTATAATAAACCGTCTCAATAGTTGATGCATTAGCAGTCAGTGCGTTAGAAATAAAAGCAGTTATAATTTTATGTTTTTTATGTTAAGTTTTATAAAATGACTATCAAAATATTCTCTTAAAAAATTGAATACATTAATTGAGACGGTATAGTTGCAAACATCGCAGAGAACATTGTCGATCATTGACTTATTTTCTATTTATTATTCGAGAATCCATAAACTTTCTCACTGACCGCATTGGTAGCTCTGTATCTGTTTATGTAGATATTTAGATTAATTTATTGCGCTTACATACTAAAGTCGTGATTGAATTACTATGAAATGAATGAGTACATATTAAACGGTTCTGACGCAGAGGCCAGCAGGTCTTCGCTTAGCACTAATTTCATTTTCGAACCGTTATGTGTTTATTTTTTTATAGACAACTACTCAAAATGTTAATTATATTTTTTACCGTTTTTTTACGATTCAAGAATAATATTATGCAAAACGTTTTATTGTTTTTGTGTTGTATTTTTCTGTGTTAAAAATGTGTTCCGTTTTAAATTACTTTCTCATGTTATATGTGTTCAAATCCATATTTTTAAATACAATTTTATACCTTATTTTTATTTATATTGAGATTATGACGATGTAATTTACGATATCGACTGAGGACGCTTTGTGCATTTTCAATATCAAATTTGAATTGTCGTAGCTGTGTACAATCTCACAAGTTCATATGGTCCGGGTTTCGTTATTTGACAACTCAATTAACAGTCAATAAACAGTTTGAACCGTTTGTAAAAGAAGAATTACAAAAAATACAGACCCTTAGACATGAACATACTATTATTGATATAATTAAAATGATATTCGGATTCAAAAACGATAATCTTATAAACCAGTCAGTTTAAAAACTTTGATATGACAGGTTTTTACAATATCCAACCACTGGAAATCAACTTATTTTGAATGGGTGGCTTATAATGGGACTTAATATCAGATTTCCGGCTATAAAAATTACATTAAAATTATTGATTAATTCAAATAATTTCACATATGGGATATAGCAAGATATATTTAGATAGGTTTAAATGTTTCTGCAATAAAAACAACGAACTCAATCAGACTCAATTTTTAAAATTTTCTGATAGAATAATGTAAAATCCCCCGCGTTTTTATATGACGATGTATCGTAACTACTTTCAATTTTTGGCCAAGTGATTGATCGCCGATACATTTGTTTTCTCCACAAAGTGAGCGATATGTGAGTCAGCGTGTTCACACATTCTTTCTCAGAGTGGCGCTAGTTTTAAATTCACACTGCTAATGGCCGCCGAGGCAAGTTGGCGAGGCGCCATTGCAATATATTTTATTCAACACGACAATCTCCATAAAGAGCACGAACTTACAAAAGCGCATGGGGACTTACCATACGTGTCGCTGTCAATGGATTCGAAATACTTTCAATTTTAACTAGCTTATTAAGAGACCGTGCTATTATTTTTAATAAAGTGGATACGTGTCGCCATTCCGAAATAAATTAATAAAAACTTAAAAACCTATCTAGAACCCCGGTGCTAGCAAAAATGATTATATAACAAAGCATTATTTCATGGTATACATTACTGATAAAGTCACTTTAGAAATTTTATTGGAAACACTTACTGCATATAAATTAAAACGATGAGAATATTTTAAATCGATGGAAAGCTTGTCGATATTAAGAATAATTAATTTTTATTTTATTTGACTCTATATACATTATTTTGATTTCAAGTGATCTTCGGTTATAAATATTTTTATGTTTGGTTATTTGAAACTAAGGTGGCTTTCGCAGTTGTCAGATAAACTCGGTCATCTAAACCTTTTTCAGCTTGCAAAAGTTTCCAGTATGCTATTTTTCACCTCGTTTGTGTGTGTGTAAAAATTATACGACTGGACGATTTTTTTTACCAAATAGTCAATATTATGTTAAAAACGATGAATTAACTATTCTATAAGGCGCGGAGTTTCGCAGAAAACCGAAAAAAGATCATTCCACAAATTTATATTATTGTACATTCAAAATTTCTTTTCATAATTAAACATACTCCATTTTTTTACAATCAATGTACGATGACAGTTTCCTAATCTGCATAATAATATGAATGTCTTTGAATTATATTAGCAGCATGAAATATGATTAATGCATGTATTGTAATGGAACATGTTGTTAATGTTGTACGCCAAAAGAATACGTTTGCATCTTTAATAAAATTAAAAAGTAAATTAGTATTCTCAGTTTTGTTACTGCAGTATTTTATGCGACAAACTAAATTTGGTAGGCGTGACGCATAGCGGTCCAGCCGCATTGCACTTATTTTGCATCGTATTGCATATTGCAATACATTGTGGTGTAGAGTAATTCACCAAAGGAGATTGATGACTCTTCATTACAAGCACTTATAATAATGAGATAGTGCCTTAAATATACAAATCTAATTCAACATATCATCTGTTGCACTTTCTCAATAGACGTAATATTAACCTACGTATTTTATCGTTTATTTTTCATACTTGTTTAGTTCTTCTTAATTTTTATTTTATCTAAAAGTCAAACATAATCAAAATTAATAAAGAAATGATTAACCTATCATCGAGTTAATCGAAATCTTCTTAACGAAGAATCGCATAAAAAACATACATTAAGAATAAAAAATGCTCTTATGGTGCTGTATTGAAGAGTGAGGGAAAAATCACATATGTCGATAGTGTAAAAGTTTTTCGTTGAAAAATAAACGTCAAAAAAGTCACACAAACAATATACAATTGACTGTCTAATCACTTATGCGTGACCTATGTTTATTTTTCCATGCATGTGAGGATTATAAAATGTAATCAACTATAAATTTTTAATTCATGAACATTGTCATTATACCTTTGTTTTTGAATTATAAAATACAAAGTTAAGTATTATTCCTGTAAATAAATATATATTATTCAAATCAGGGACAGTTTTGCTCATTGCGAACATTATCTAATGATGCAAAAACGAATCCGATCTTGATATAAAAAATATAAATTGGGGATAAAATATCGATAAATATTGTGTGTAATTATTTTAATATGAAGCTTTTTCATAATGAATTGACAATTTACACAAAAAAACTACACGCTACGCGGACACGTGTAAAAATAGCTAAATACTCCAAATGTATTGAAAACAAAAGTATTGTATCGTGATTTGTGTGATTGTTCAACCAAGCATTGATATACATAAATATTTTTATTTATTATTTTAATATACAAACGACGACAATTTTTTATAGACTACACGCTGCTGGCACATGATTATATTTTCTTCATTAATTGAAATGTTTTTTAGTATCCATGTTATCGCTCACAGTTGAGAGAAAAATGTATTGTATCAAACATTAGCGAGTTCGTTTCACACGACTGGTAATAAGGACTCTCGTTTTACAGTCGGTTATGCACGGATTCGATTATTATTTGTTCTTCTTGTTGTTTGCGCTTAACCCACTTACCGCTCTCTCATGGTGTCAATGTGCCACTATTGATAAGGTCAATGTCACAACCGTATGCAAATTTATTGTTCCTCATTTACTAAATTGCACATTCTCCGAATTCTGCGAATATTACAACTTCTTTCAACGATGTATTGCTTTTTGCAATTGAATGTGAACAACGAATTTATTCTTCTTATATAAAAAAAAAACGATAATTTGTTAAATATAGTAATCTCGATTACGCGATTATACTTTTAGACGATAATTATATCAACTGTATTGTGCTACCTTAGTAAACTGGCGAAAAGGCCAATCGATAGGTCATAGCCGTGGACTTCGTCAAATTTTATCACCTCATTTCCTATTTATATTCATCAGAAGCGCTCACTTCATAAACACGAACACCTACCATGTATGTTACAGTAAATTATTAAATAATCTTACCAAATGAATATAGTTTATGTGACATAAGCAGTTTTTTGGTGGATTTTTGTATAATTTAATTTGATTTTCTTTAATTATTATCATATCACAATAAATGATATTAAACCTTCGTGTCACCGTTAAAAATAGTATAATTATGAGTAATTCTCAATAATAAATAACAAGATGATTTCATTAAATTGATAAATTGTTATTTGGTATCAAAAGGTTATCAAAAGCATTGATTCGAATAAAGGTCAGTTCCTTCCTACCGCAATACATTCTAGAAACATCTCGCGTAACAGTTTGAGTTTTTAATAAATATTTGAAAAAATATTTAATTGTATTTCATCATATCACTTCTTGGTGGAAAAAACTTTGTATTTGAATAATAAATTACAACGCTAAAGACTATTTCCGCAATTTTATATAAATTTATATTCTAGCAGGCTGATAATGCTTGCGATAAATGAAACCGGTCGTGATATTAATAAAAGTTTGGGAATAGTACTAAACATTGTGCTTTATTATTATTATTTTTTTGCATATTTCCATTGAAGAGAAAATTATAAAATCTGAAAACCACAACTTACGAATTCGACAGAACTGAGAACTAATTCTGACGAGGGCATAAGCCGAAATTGCTTTCATCTATACACCCAGTCCTTTGTTTACGTGATACATTGGTTCCAGAAAAAGGTGCGTAAAAAAAATCGCGTAAAAAAATGATTTCACGCAATTGCATTATATTTCTTTACACACCCTAAAATATAAAATCGCATAATATCCGATCCACTTGTTAACATTTGGCAATTGTATGTGTATTTAAAAAAATGCTTTACAAAATTAAGTTTCAAAAATACACAAATTTTTTTTTATTTAAAAAAATAATGAAACGTACATGCCTAGCATCATATATAAATGTCTTCTTTAAAACAAATTTGGGGAAAAAATTACGTAAAAACGAGTGAAGCGCGTAAAAACATGTAGCGGTAACGTCCAAAAAAAATCGCATATAATCGAATTCCTATCGTATACCTTCACGTGATCACACAGCTGCAAAGATTTTACTTGTGCAGGCCGATCATTTCGCGTGTGTGAAGCCATATCACTAATTGTGTTTTGGAATCATATTTTATTTTCACTTTTAAGGTGTTTACTGTCACTTCTTGATGGAAAGGCATGATATTTTAAATAATAAAAACACATTTTTTTTAGTACTTATTTCCACAATATATTTTTTGATCAGGACCGGTTTCGCTCATCGCGAGCATTATCAACTGATGATCAGTTGATAATGCTCGCGATGAGCGAACCCGGTCCTGATCAAAAATATATTGTGGAAATAAGTACTAAAAAATAAATGTGTTTTTATATTTTATTTTATCGATCTATGAAAATTCACTGACCTTGTCGTTAAATTTAGATTCAAGTTTCTTTATATTTAGATTTATTTTTATATTATATCGGCTGTACAGTATTTTAAAATAGACGCTTTTAGTTGACGAATATCATTCAATTAGTTTATTTGTAGATGAGAACTTTTTGCCATGCAAGTGTTACCACATTCGTGTTTTAAATGCAGTACATATAATATTTTGGAGTTGGCCAGATTTATTTGGCATTTTTCATTACGATTGCTTTATAATAATGTTGCCAGGTAAATCAAAGGCGCATGGTGATGATTCAATTATTATTGTACGCCTCTATATTGTTTTGTTTATTATATATTTACTAACTGAATAAGTGGTCGTATTTCTTAAAATTTGCATCTGACGTGTACTTTCGATTAACACGAATGTAATTTACTGTGCTACAAACTAATGGTTGTAATTATTTACTGCATTGCTGTAGATGGCCACATGTCAAAATGACCTTGACTATTCCTTTGTCACGTTGGTGATGAGGAAGAAGAAGCGGTCGCGTGCTGGCCATCATAATGTCCGTGAGAATCAAATAAACAAAAACTCTCTCCGGATAGTCGACGGGGAGCCGCAATTAAAGTTCATTATTTGTGATTATCGACGAAAGTTTACGTTCGTTGGACTGCCTAATACGTTTTTCTCGCTTATAATTCGGGACACATCTCTGACAATGATGTTGAAAATAACCTGTAATTACCGTTGACATAAAACACTGCAGTTCGAACATCGATATAGTTTTTAACGTTATTCTCATTGTGTATATTAATTGATTGAAATAACATTAATGTAATTTATGCATGAAGGATGTTTTCGATTCGATTTTGCTATGTTTTTGATATCACATATAATCGATATCTTTGTATTATAAATTTGAAATTATTTTTTATATTGTAATCTCTAAATCAACCTTATAACTAAAGTATTTTACTAACACATTCTTTTATTGAATATGAATTTTTCAAACTATTTACTTTTAGCAATTTCAGGTATTCTATTATATAATACATATGATCATAAATAACAAAAATCCTTAAAATACTAGGTCATCTGATATATTATCATAACATGCATAAAAAATATTTAGGTATATCTAAGTATTCAATTTTCCAATAACATTCTATTAGTAGATAATTTTTTTAAACTCTCATCACAAACCTATTGATATAATCTTTTTCACATTATAACACCATGAAAATCAAATCAGTACATATATAGCTGAAAACCTTAAGGTCAATATTGTTTGGAATTTTTAAATAAGGTTCTATCGAAGGTTTAAGAGTACTGACAGAATTGAAGCTTGTATTTTTATTACTGATCAATTGTATAAGAAAACCAATAATCCTTTATAATTAGGGTCCGCCATCTAAAGTTTTTTTTTTCAACTAGTGCTTATTTCGTGAATGGTAACAATTAGCTCATGTCTGATTTGACATATAATTAGTTTTATCCTTCCGCTGAACGAATATGGTTGTGTATACGCTTGAACAACGCTGGGAAATATTGCGACATTACTTTGAAAATCATGGTAATGTTGCAGAATGTGTGCGAAAATTGCGTACGGATTTTGGAAGAAGAGAAGCACCGTCAGCTCCGTATGTTCGTTATCTTGTGAAAAAAGTGAAAGAAACTGGCATCCTCATCGATAAACCAAAGCGTGAAAAGCCAAAAACAGTGCGTACACCCGAGAATATTGATGCTGTGGCAGAAAGTGTGCGTGAAGCGCCATCAACATCAATTCACCGTCGTTTTCAACAATTGAACATTTCGGAGACATCATTGAGACGAATTTTGCATAAAGACCTTGGTATGACGCCATACAAAGTCCAATTGGTTCAGGAGTTGAAGCCAACTGACCATCCAATGCGTTTTCGCTTCGCTGAGTGGGCCTGCGATCGACTTACAGAAGATGCCGATTTTGCCAAAAAAATCATCTTTTCGGATGAAGCTCATTTTGATCTTGGCGGGTAAGTAAACAAGCAAATTGTCGCATTTGGGGCACAGAAAACCCGCACGCATACATTGAAAAGCCGGTACACCCAAAACGAGTCACTGTTTGGTGCGGATTTTGGTCCAGAGGCATAATTGGGCCATTTTTCTTCGAAAATGAGCAAGGAGTCGCCGTTACAGTCAATGGCGATCGTTATCGGACCATGCTGAACGAATTTTTGTTCACAAAAATTGAAGAGGAGGATATTGGCAACATTTGGTTTCAACAGGGCGGCGCTACGTGCCACACAGCCGAAGCTACACTCGATGTTTTGCGCCCTGTTTTTGAAGATCGCATTATCAGCCGCAGAGCTGATGTCGTTTGGCCACCTCGGAGCTGCGATTTGACACCGTTGGACTATTATTTGTGGGGTGCCCTCAAAGATAAGTGTTACGCCGACAAGCCAGAGACAATTAACGCTTTAAAGGACAATATTCGTGAAGCCATTGGTGAAATACAGCTGCACACAATCGATAATGTGCTTAAAAATTGGACCGATCGTGTAGGCTACTGCATGGCCAGCCGAGGCAGCCATTTGAATGAAGTTATTTTCCATTATTAACCGGAAGGATTGTACTTTCAAATAAAAAAAGAAATTTGAGAAAATATTAGTAGTTTTTTTTTATAGCATTTTCAAAAAAAAAAGTTATTTGGCGGACCTTATACAATACTATCCTGGATACGAATATGCCTACCAGAAAACGTATGTTAAGACCTAGCTCTATGTTTTGGTTGGATCAAATTATTTCGTTTTTACATTATAAAAAGTTTAGTCAATACAATACGCAACTTTAATAGGTCTGATGACACCGTAAGAGCTATAGGATAGTAGACTCAAATAAAAAACTCTCGCCTATGATGTGATCGTTCTAAAGAATCGTTATTGAACGACAATTCACGTACAAATTACAGATGATTTTTGTCAATTGAAGATATAAGTATTTTAACTGAATAAATATATGAGTTTCATTCGCACACAACATTAAGACAATTTTGTTTAATATTACATATAAAAAGTACAAGATTGCTTTCGCAAAAAAAAATCTAAACCAATTTTTAGGATACTTTTTTATCATTCGACCTGCAAATCCATTTCTCCACCCGATGAAACCGAATAATGTTTTCTTTCCACGGCCTTTTTTATGTTACAAAAGCAATCGTCTATGTCACACAAAATATTCACGATTATTCGGAAACAAACAATAATATCGACCACGAAGTGTAACGTAAATGTGCGCCACTGGCCCACATCGTGATCGTGACCGAATCGAACGCTTCTATCAGTCCCAGCCAGGAAACAATCTCGTGATCTATTGAATCGTCTCGGTCTGCCCCTTTATGCGAGATCTTCCACTCGTCACTCGTGAACGCCGCCCTAAGGGTGTAAATATATTGACGTCACGAATGAAACGCGCAGTAAAATTTTATGGTGAAATTGGAATAAACGAAAACTTGGGTGTGTTGGGAACATCACTTAAAACATTGAGTCAGCAAAATATTTTCCATTTTCTATTGGTTTATTTACCCCAATTACTGCCTCGCTTTCTTCATCAATACATCACCTCTTCTATAGTACATCATATAACCATCGAGAACTAATATCTAATGTCTCAGCTCATTATTAAAGTTGTTAATGCTCGGGATGAGCAAAACTGGTCCTTATAAAAAAATATATCAATGTGATGAAATGAAAAGAAGTACCATAAAATGTGTTTTTATTATTTAAAATATCATGCCTTTCCATCGAGAAGTGACAGTTAACACCTTAAAAGTCATAACATTTTAACATTAAAGTACAATAGTAACATTGTCGTATATTGTAGTCTCAATCCACCCCAAATATTTTACATCTTAAATATATCGAAGGTATCAAGAAAATTGAAAACTATTTCATTGGCGATTTCTCTAAACGATAAAAATATTCAATTATCAAGCACTTATTACTACGAAAACAATCTCTTCTGATTAAGCAGCTATCTTTCAAAAATTAAAATCACTTCAATCTTCAACGGCTTTGAAACGCGATACATGCAGATTCAAAATTTATTCGATCGAGCTGTTCACTAATGAGCCACTTAAAAAATCAAATCGTAAATTGTTCAAAAAATAATTATGTGGTAATGTTGTTAATCATATTTTTTGAGACATTCAAGATAAATCAGTCTGTATTTCAATATAAAAGAATAACCCTTCTACGAAGTATTTAACAAACACAATGCAATTAACCGTCTCAACAGTTAAGACGTTAGCAGTCAGTTGTATAATCAATTTATGGATTTCTGCTCGATGTTTCTGATGTTTGTGAAGCCGTACATTACCTCCCACCTCTCCGATTTAAAGTATTGCTAATCCTTTTTTAGTTGTATTCTATCTTTACTCGCTTTATAAAAATAGAAGTTGAGAAACTGAATAACATGCAGTTCTCATAGAAAAGATTTTTTAAATGTATATATATAATGTGTCACTTTTTCGTGTAAAGGCATTATCTTAAAAAATCAAACATTACACTTAGTGTACGTAATGTAAATTCGGGATAAGCGAAATCTTTACTGATTAGAGAATATAAAATAATATTATATATTGCTGCATTATTACATAAAAAAAGCTTATGTTCGTCTGAACTTAAATTATGCGTCCATGTCCTCCACATTGAGAGCGGAAATGAATTAATAAACGAAACATTGTTGTCAGCATGAACATAACCAAATCAAACTATTATTTTTATTAAAAAAAAATGCTTTTTAGAAGTTATCTCAGTTTCGTATCAACTCCACCACTGGATAGCAAATAAATACTAAAATGCGTACAGTAAGTTTTTTCAATACCGTGATTAATGGAGCTCGTTTTTCTAAATAAATCTTATTCGCCATCTGTTAGCACAAAGCACTCGACTAACTGATGTTGGTGAATTTCGACTAATCTAACAAGAAGATTTGAACGAGTATTTAATATTCTGTGACTGATTTTGTAAAGAGTAACGTTAAAAATTACTTGTAGAAATTTTCGCGCTGGAATCGCTGACGATCGGAAACCCCGTGGGAAATCACCTTTAATGTCGCCGCTTCACTTCGCCTTACGGTTTTTTGTAGCACTTTGTTTTCGCGAAAATGTTTTTTACGCATTACCATAATTACGGTTTTTACACAAATCGTCAAATGTATCTCTCATTCTCTCTTGCTTGCGGAAATACCATGCTGAGAAAAGAGTTTTTACAATTAAGGAATTTTACTATTTGTTTTACTTTTAATAGTTATTAAATATCGTGTATCAATGAAGTCTTTACTAAAGTCAACACTCATCTCCAGATTTACGCTTTTATAGAGCCGTATAATTAATAACCGCATAAAAAAAGACGAGGAAATCATAAAAAATCCAAAGATAGCTTACATTTTACAAAATACTGTGTAAATAAGCACATTTATCTCATATTAAATTTATCAATGCATTCCAAGAAATCTGCACGAAAAGCCCATAGTTTGTCATATATTCAAATAATTATATATTATTATATATTTTTAAATTACACGTGACAATGATTAATTTTGAGTACATTTAAAAAAAGCATTTTTCTTGACCGCGTTAAAATGTGGGAAAAATCGGGAGAATAAAATATGTGATTATACTGATTTTGATTACATATTATATATACAATGAATAAACAATTTTAATAAAATAATGGAAACATTTTCATATTTATTTTTTTTCATAAGTTTGTCAATCGCTACAAAATTAAATATTATATTTTCGAAGTTTTTTCAAATTTAATTTTTCTCTTTAATATTCACAGTTTTGGCTAACACTAATTCTAAATTAGCATTTAAAATATTCTGGTTTGGGATATCCTAAGCGTGGGTCAACAGGATATTGACAAACATACTTTCGGTTATCTTTTTAATGTGTAAACTGTCATTTATTGGTGGAAAGACATTATATTGAAATAAAGAAACACATTGTTCAAAATCAGAATGTGTCGCGAGTTAAAATAACAGTGTTTTATTCTTTATATATAAATTATCTTATTCCGTAACAAAAAATGAATTAATGAACAGTTTAAATATGCAACGTAATCCTTTTGGTATATAAAATATAGTAAAGCATCACAAACATAATCATGTGTAACGGACTCAAGGATAAATATTATCGAGTTCATATTACTATTGTTAACTTCCCGGTGAATAAATGGCATCTATCGTGACGACTTTGTCCCACTGACTTTCAGCACTGAACAATCGATTAATCTTGCCTCCGATGGATCGATTGGATTCGCCTCTCTTCTATCGTTTAAAACCAACTTTGATTCAATTCAAATCGTATAGCATATTGCATGAAATGCGTAATACCGTTTTTGTTTACATCGCATCGTTTTTACTTAGTTTTTACTTTCTTTATAATTTAGTTTTCACAGTTCACGGCTTTTTTAAACGGCAAAAAATTTCGAACACAAAAAAAAGGTTGAATTTGAAAGGCCTTGTTATAAATATTTACATTTCTTTTTGTGTTCAAAACAATTCCTTATATTTAATAGATCGCTATCAAAGAATGAACGTTGTAGTTTTTGTTTTAAACTGGATTATTCGACTTTAATGATACTTGGTAAATAAAAATATCACTTTTAAAGTGTTAACTGTCACTTCTTGATGGAAACGCATGATATTTTAAACAATAAAAACACATTTTTTTAGTACTTATTTCTGCAATATATTTTTTGATCAGGACAGGGAAAAAAATATATATATATTTTACTGGTGCATAATCGTTTAAGAAAAAATGTACAAAAAGTTTGGAAGGACTTGTTTTTCTTAATAATCCAAATATTCATTATTGAACAGAGAAACTGCGTTAAATAAATTGTTCTTTAATACCAAACACACTTTATCTAATCGTATACAAATGATTTACTTCCTTATGAACTTCTTGAAATAATACCCGTAAGATAATTAATTATTAAAGTGATTTAATCAATATTAATCAGTGGTTTTAAACAAAATCATTTTGACTGAAACTTTTATGTGGAAATGAGAAAAATCGGTCTCGATCTTCATAATTATATAAAAGTATGGAAAGTGTTTTGATAAGTGTGTTTTATTGTATATATGTATTATCAAATAGTTGACAAACGTTTACTTTAAATATCATATGAAAAAATGTCCTTACTGTTATATGCAAATAAAAATTTTAAGCGTAATTTATTGCTTATGTCCCTCAAACAATCTCGCCAGCAATGCCATCATTATGTTACACGTGATAATATATGTATGTGATTGAAAATTGATGGCGTTTTTTTTTACTAACGATTGATAAAAATTCGATCAGCTCACTTTTCTTTAAACAATAAGTCGATGTTATGATCTTGCATTATATATGTTCTTGATTCAACAAGGTTTCCAAATTTAAACCGGCCGTGCTTAATTCTTGGCCATTTCGCGCATTTACACAAACTATAATACACATGGCAAATTAAAAAAAAAAACTGGAAAATTAAGCCCAAATAACAATGTTATCAATTATTGGTATACGCACATATCGATGAGAAAAACAAATAACTATTTTTAATATTATCTGACTGATGTCACAAAATATCGTTACGTCTTCGTATAATTCTCGGTGATGGGTACTATAATAATAACATAAAACATTTTATGTTATGCCCTGAAAATGATCTTAATTAAATGTGCTTTAATCAATGACTACAGACGAAAAATTGTGCGGATGGCTTTTTTTTACGAGATAAATAATGTCTTTCCATCAAGAACTGAAATATTAAAATAAAATCAGTTGAGAAATGGTTCATCAAAACAGCTGACATATTGAAATTATTTATTTAATTCATTCATTTGGTTTCAAAGTGAATATAACTCATGTTCTACAATATAACGTCACCGAGAAATTGAGATGCGTTGTGTAATCTATTCTTCATACATACTAGAAATTTTTTGGTTACAGTTATCTTACGTGCAACACAAGCTTAACTTTTGTATTCCAGTGTGAAAATATTTGCTGTCGACATAACATCACATTTAACTGTTTTCCATCAACAATGAAACAATTTTCACACATCCCGAAATATCGGCCACGTTTGAATTACATCAAAGAAGTTTCATACAATATTTCGTTATGTAGATCATCGATATCAATGTATGCCACTGAAATCTCTCCCTCGGTTTTTTCCGGCAACATTTGCAAGTCACAAGATAGTTCTGTAATTCATATTCACATTCTTTGAAAATCGATTGTCTTGGCTTTAGTTGACTTTACTGGGTATCATAGTCTATAAACCAATGAATTTAAATAGCTTCAGGCTGTATTTCCTTAAATCGAGGATTATATATAATTGAATTTTAATTATTGTAATTTTTATCATTCTGCGGAACTGAATTAAGTGATATAAATTATTGTTTATTTTATGCAGAATTCACATGGCCTCGATTCACTTAACGATAAAAAAAACTACACAATTTATATTACACAAATAAATCTTTTATGAGGATATGTGCTGAGGTGGACTTGTAAAACCTTTCGTGGAAGATAAACCCTTCTACAACTCGGAAACGCTGTCACAAATTATATTTATTTACCTTTACATGGTTATTATTTAACGATCGGCCCACTTCCTGCTCCTCTATTGCTAAAAACGTGTTATTGAAGGTTTTGCTGTATTTGAATTTGATGATTTACATTTCCCCTTTGGTGATCATTTATAATGTATGTATTTATGCGTTATATCCAAAGTAGTACCGCCAATACGATTAACAAGATGCTAGCTTAATTTAAAAACTATTTGTGTTGTTCTAGGAAAGGCACGGACTCTTTCACTCTTATACAATTTTACGTAATAGTTGTCAAAGCAATCAAATGTCACTTAATTAAATTATATTATGCTTAGTACATATCGCTTAGAAAACAGTTGCATTTAGTTAACATTCGAAAGGAATATAAAATTAAAAATTGACATTATAAGGCATTGTTAGACAATAATTGTGGAAACACTACTAAACATTATATTATATTATTTAAAAAATTATAAGAATGCAACAAAAAATATAGGAATTATAATTGATAAAAGACGACACAACACACGGTCGCACACGTGACGACACACTCCTCAAAGAGTTAAATATTAAAATTCTATTTCACGAAAAACTGTCAGTTTATTTCTTTAACATTTTAACATATATTGTATAACAGTAAGTAAAAAATAATGAAGGAAATAACACTGTCGTAATTGACATTGACTACGGTCAACAGTAGCCCATGGTCGATATTCTAACCACCTCATTACGATATGCAAAATGTGGTGATATTATAATTATTCTCAAGAATATTAATAGATTTTATGTTATTTTCCAATTAATCATAATTATTAATAGCTTTGATATGACTTCCATATTGCATTTAATCATAAATTTTATTTGAACTGAATTCATTATTCAAACACAAATTAGCGAGATCATGCGTGTTCAAAAACACGTTTGATTTATGCATTTAACTTTTCTTTATGTTAAAATATAAAGAAACGTGTCATAATAAGTTAAAAAAATATTTATATAAAGTAAACCGCTATATTGATATACGTTTTCTATCAAACCGACGTGATTACTACTTTCCAATGCATTGTGCACAATGATACGCAAAATAATATATTGTATCGACTTATCTTACATTCTCTATTGGTTTTTTATATGCAGTGTTGTCTGTGGATTTGACTAAAATAATGTGTGAATAGAAGCTAGATTCTAGATATAAATTGCAATTTGTATGGCCGGGGTGATTAACAACTTCCGTTATTTTGCCGCGCATTTTTGACACCTAGGTGAAAAAAAAAACAAAAGAATGTGATCATCCATTATTTGCATGTTTCCTATTCAAATTCTTCAATCTGTTGGCACTTTAACGCCGCCATTATCCGTTTTCATTCTGCTGTTTTTGTACGAAGGTTACCCTGACAAAGCACTGCGTTTTGACCGTGAATATGTAATGGATGTTATAATATGGATACCGTTTGCAATGATAACATTTAATTTATTCTTGTAATATTTACCAACGCATGCATTCAGCTTAGATAACATGTATATATTTTATTTATTTGTTTCCTTAAACTATGATATTGAATCAACTACTGTGTGTATGTAAATGGAATAGGCCTTCATATTCTCAATAGATTCCGAAGTAACTTCGAGATAATCTATTTTTAATATGAAAATTCTATTAAAATGAATATTATAATTGAATTTTATTCTCCGATGAGTTAAATCTACAAAAAGCCTATAACTTTCATAAATGACAAAACGAATGGAAAAGTACAAAATTATAACGATACTGATCAAATACTGAAATTAAAAAAAATTTTTTTAGTTCAAACCTAAAATTATATAAAAACTTTTTACCCGGAGGTGTAACCAGATGTGACAAGCGTAATAGATAAAAGCGGGTTCAAATTAGTTGCTCGGTTGTATAATTTTTAAAAACATTTATTTCAATTCGTCATTTACTTTGCATGAAAAATTAATGGTGGGATTTTGAGAATTGTAAAGAAGTCATTCATCACTTTGAAAAGAAATGCGAACTAATAGTCTATATTTTGAGACATAAAATATTTTTTTGGTCAAATTATTCCATAAATGTAAGATAAGCCATTGAACCGGTGCGCTGATGTGAAACCAAATGAGAGTGCGTCAGCCATTTGCGGCTATGGATAACCGCGGAATTTGCAACTACCCGATACCTATACTTACAACATAAAGTTTTCCAATGTTTTCCAATAGGAAATGTATAATGTTATCTAGTTTCCTGTCACCTGTTTTGCAAATCATGGCTTCCAACAATATGCGCAGTTATCTAAGTGGATTGATTATATTAACAAGTAAGCCTTAACCGAATCAAACACATTCAAAAAAATAAAGCAAACAGTGGATTTTCATCTAGAATCACAATAGTTTAAACTATTATCAGAAGAATAAAGTTGATGATTATTTGTTATACATGGTGAATTTATTAAAACAATGTCCTATATTGTTTACTATTTAAACATAGATTATTTCGAAGTTGACATTTTTCTTTTAGAATATTCTTTGAGCATATAACTGCTATTTTTATATACGTGATTATTTCTAATTAGCTTCCGGAAGATGAGCACGTTTGATCCGCAACGATGCTAAGATAAATGATGTATGAAAAATTATTTTGTTAGTTCAATATTTAAAAAGTTTAATAAAATTAGTCTTGTGAAATGACTTATTTTAAATGACAATGTTTAATACTAGTGCCACAACTTTATATTATTATGATCATTACCGATTTCGTAAAATACTTTCTGTAAAACATGCTCTTGGTTCTTAAACGTTTAGTTTTGTATAACTGGTAATTATAATATTAACTAAAAAAATTATATTAATTTCATTGGTTGAATTTTTGTTCTATCAGTCGATTGTATTTATGATATGTGGAACCGACCCTGATCTTAATAACATACAATTGTGATATTATTACTTAGCATTGTGCTTTACAATTGAAGTATAATGTCTTTCCACCAAGAGCTAACACTTTAAAAGTGCTCAACGTTTTTCGTTTCAAAATTTTCTGCGAGAACCGAATCGTAAGTCAAAGCTTTTAAATGATTATTCGAGTGTCATAATGGATTTTTCAGTTACATTTACAAATGAGCGTTTCAACTTTTTTTTAAATATTAATATTTTATGTTATGTTTAATATTCATCTCAAATCGACTGGTAACAATAAAAAATATAATAATTTTAAATTAATTCAATATTATTAAAAAATATTTACTAATTACTGTTTATCACTGCATTGATTAAAATTCCATATAAAGACACTTGACGCTTTCGTTATTCATTTTAGGGTTCATATGTAAGTCAAGACTAAATGCTATTTTTTTTTACCATGGCCTACATACCGATAATTTTCGTCCGTGTATACTTTGTGAAATAATTTTGATTGATCTATTGTTAATGGTATCGGTATTTTATCACATGCACAATGGCCGCAGTATTCATGTGTACGTATGCTATAATAATCACTTGATTCCATTTTTATCGCTCAGTTAAATGAATACTTTAATTAACAACTCGAATGTGTGTTAAATCTTTCATGATTACTATCCTTTCTACTACAGCAATTACTCTTGTTCTGTCAGAATTTTATCTTACAAGTTCATACCTTTTTATATTATAATTTTATGTACAGACTCGCCAATTATACCGTCATGTATTTAGGTGTTGTTTATATTTTCACGTTGTAAGAGCAAACTATCAAAATGTATTTTTTTTAATGTTAACTGTCATTTTTTGTTGAAAAAGAAAACACAATGTATAGTAATAATTTTACAACTTCATGTCATCCAGATTGAAGTCGGTTTTGCTCATCGCGAGAATTACCAACTGATATAATTGATTTATTAATTAAACCTAACAAGAGGTTGCACGTCATAGTTACTGTAACGACGGTTTGAGACGAATATTGATTCAAGATTTTTCGATAAATTTTGTAATAATTATGTGTAACGTAATATGAATAACATTGGCTGTTTTTGATTGATTTTATTTTTAAGAATGATGCCATATAAAGGTCACGTTAAAAATGTCAGCAGCTGTTTAAATAATGAAAGTGAGTTTCTTGCAAAACTGCACCTGAATTGTGTACAATACGAATGAAGAACGGTTGAAAATAATAGTCGGCCATTTCGAATGTAGAAATCATCCAAATAAATAAATGGAAACCTGCAATGATTATTACAAATGGACCTTTCCCCGCGATATCATTAAATCTGACACGGTGAAGCAACACCGGCACATTGTCAGCGATACTCACTGCAGTGTGGCAGTTGCCATGTTTTCATTATCGTCGGGGAGATCGCCATCTTTCTTTTATTGTGACTTGAGGCAGCACAGCTATCGTATCCACATTCAATGACAGTGAGAGGAATCGGCGAAAACGCATTTGTTATATTTTTTTTCCTTTAACATACAATTACATTACAAAATAAACATTTATTCATTTGTTATGCATCCTGCAGAAACGAATGTAAAATATAATACTAAAAACAAAATATGTATTGGAAATCAGCATGGGAGTCAACCTAGTTAATTCACCAATTCTATTAATTTCTGTGTTAGCTGTCACTCTTTGACGTAAATGAATATTTCGATACATAAAAGACAATGTTTAATGCTGTATCCACAATTTTATAATATGATTAGGGCCTGTTTCATTTATTGCGTACATGATCAAGTAAAGTTTAGACAAGATCCGCTTTGATGTATCAAAAAATAGTTGGATGAAGCTATAGGAAGTATTATATATATATATATAATATTATATATACGCCCTCAAATAGAGAAGTCTCAAAATTTCTTGAGTATTGTTCACCACAAAAATATATCGTTAAACAAAGTCAGTGGTCAAAGAATCGACCCATTTCTAAGCCAACTTTTTTAAAATGACTTCATTAATGTTTTTATTTTATATACGATTTTACTATTGTCTAAATGCATAAACAATATCTACATAGTATTTATGGTTGTTAATTATTACATCATTAATGCCCATTTTCTCTTCAATACAAATGTTGTAGCATCTAAAAAATATGTTTTTCTTTTTGTATGACAATCAATTATTTTCAATTCAATTTATTTACCTCATCCATTCTTCCATTCTTCAATAGAATAATATATATACATATCACAAACATTAAAAATTTACAGCCAATAATTTTGTTATATGATCATGAAAATGGTGTTAATTTGTTTTTCCTCGTCTATATAAGGCGGGCCTTGTCTTTCCGCTGCCGCTGCTTATCGTCACATGTCGGAAGCTCGCATTAAAAGCTTTTCACGCAAACGCAAGCACAATTTTAAAATTTCGCTCGCGGATATTGAATTATCGTATAACACCGAGAGAAATCTCTTACTACATTCTTTTGTTGTGTTGATACAGCTTGAGGAGCGCCAATTTGCGGAGCTAATGCGTTCGAAATGAAATCAAAATCGCTTTTCTTTACTCTCTCGTGGCGGCAACACCATTATATTACAGAGATTTTGTCGCATGGCCACTTTAACAGTTGTACAATGTCATAATATAACAAATATTGAAACGTGAAAGTTCGCATTTCAACTTGTTTGTTTGAACGATAAGCAGACAGAAGAAAGAAACCACGTAACAACGTTTGAATAGAATAAATTGAAAGACAGTGGTTATAATCTGAAAGCGCTCAACAACCTCACATCGATGGAGAAGTTTAAGCTCTTTTTCAGAACAGCGTAGGGTGTCAACTTTCATTTGCTTCAAATTTTTCAATACTGATCATCATGACATAACTTTTTGGGAAAATTTGCAGCATATGGAATATTTAGATTATCTCAAAATAAGGTCTCTTGAGCTGCTGTTTATACAGTTGCTTGACGTCTTGTTTTTGGAGAGAGTAGGATAGAAAAATAGGGCTGGAATATATTTACTCATTAGCTAATTACGATTACTGTGCATTGATTTTTTTTATTTTGATAGACAGAAGGAAATTATAGAAAGTAGTTTTTTCATGAAAGCTTTGTAAATTTATTATTAGAATTCTTAAAATTTTCATAAATATTTCATTCTTTAAACACATTTTTCAATTATTCTTAATCCGTTTAACTCATCGCGATCATAATGAACTAATACATATTAAAACAAGGCTATTTATACAAATAAATGAGTTAATAAATATATTTGTATTGATATGTTATAAAATTCAACATGTTTTTTTTTTAATTCTTTCAATATATTATAATTATACTTTTAATGCGTTCGCCGTCACTTCGTGGTGGAAATGCATTAATTTTTAAATATTAAAATCACATTTCATTATACAATTTCACAAAATATATTTATCATCTATCTATTTATTATCATCCTGACTATAAAATACTATCGTTCATTAAATTAGTACGCTAGTTATTTATTGTGAAATATTCTTAACTTTTGAAAAACTTATTCTTTTCATTATATATTAGTTTTGATTCAACATATCGATATAATTTTAGGAGTTTAATTTATATCTTAAAAGTAAAACATTATTGGGGCATTAGGTATCGCTATTTTTTAGAATTGAACATATTCGAAAGTAATCTGTTATTGTTTGTGTTAGGTTTGGTTTTTTACCTCTATTTTGAATAGCAACAATAATGCAAATAAAACCATGCCATTTCGTCAATAGACCATGAAATCAGCCATGACACTTTTCATTGTTAACAGTTTTGACGACATTTAATATCTAGAAATGCGCGTTTAAATTGTTTTTGATGGATGTCATGGCTTTTGCTTAATTCTTTATTTTGGTAAATTAAAAAAAGTTAATTTCCAAAATTGTTTAGATACTGATGCCATTATTACATTTTGAAGACATATGCTTCAAACTGACTCTAAGCAATATTCATACGGTTATACATAACGCATCAGATATATGCAATTTTAAAATAATATAAGATCAACAGATATCATTTTAATGAGAGTCATAAAATATGCACAAAAGCTTTTGTCATTGAAATACAGTTACAAAATCAATAAATAATACATAAAAGTAAACATATTGTATAACTGTCAGATAAAATATTGAATGTATACTATATTATATTAATGGTAACTTTCTAAGTGATTATGGCACTCATAGTTTAGTGTCACCAATCGTAACAAATGGATCAAGTGACGCCTCTGTAAACGTCTATTCAAACACTAACATATTTATATTTTCATCTGCGCATGAATAACATATAACTTTTCTTTAAAAATATTTATATATTTTAAAGATTATATTTTTTTCGGTATCTTTATACAACATTATGTATTATTACGCAACCAATGTTGATTAAAGCTATATTGAAGGAAACACAGTGTTTATCTGTTGATATTTTTTACGACTTAACTTATAAAAATATTGAATATTATTTAATTTAAGAATAGCAATCTTACAATAACGTAAGTTTGCATTGTATGAAATATGGTGTTATTTATTTTAAATAATAAAACACATTGTCTATTACTATTTCCATGATTTTATATCCTCCAAATCTGGACCGTTTTCGTCAGATATACAATAATTTAAAACAACTTTATTTATATGAATTTGGAAAAAATAATTACAGTTAGTATACAAAACAATTGCTTTAAAAACTAAGACAATAATTTACAGGTTGTCATTCAATATGTATTATGTACAATTGACAATACAAAAACAAAATTGTTGAAGTATTACTGCACATTTTGTCTTATTATATAAATAAAATACTTTTCTATCAAAAAGCTACAGTTAACTCATTACAAGAGATAAATATTCATTAGTTGATTATAATCCTTCAAAATGTGTAAGTTTCACATGCTTATTACTCACGACCTGGGTTTCATTTTCTTGTGTTATATTGATGACAAAATATTTAATCTGAAAGCTCAGATAGAAGCCCGATAAGCTGGACTTACTTTTTACACATATACTTTGTAGTCTTTGTATTTTAAAGCAAAGGAGTATCACTTTTTAATCGCTAAACTAGGTCTTGAATGTTGTGTTTCACACATTTAAATTATTGCTATGGAAAATTACAATACGTCAAATATAACATTTTAAAAACATTTATACACCCAGTCCTTTTTTTACGCGAATTCTATTATACGCGGTTTTTTTGTACGGCACCGTTACATTTTTTTACGCGCTTCACTCGTTTTTACGCTATTTTTTCCCCAAATTTGTTTTTTAGAAGAAATTTATATATGATGCTATGCATGTACGTTTCATTATTTTTTTAAATAAAAAAAATATGTTTATTTTTAAAACTTGATTTTGTAAAGCATTCCATGTTTTTAAATACACATACAATTGCCAAATGTGTATCGGATATTATGCGAATTAATGTTTTAGGGTGTGTAAAGAAATATAATGCAATTGCGTAAAATCATGGGATGTGTGTCCGCTTGTAAACTTGTTTAAACACAATGCATTTATTAAATTCGTTGAAAAGCATTTTCTCGGCCATAAATTTTACCACTTTGAATTATTATGTCAAATAAATGCCCTCCAATGACATCCAAATATTTTAAATGTTAAATAATAAATGTGAACCGAAGATTAAAATATTACTCTTGAAATTAAAAGCATTTAAAAATATAATAATTTATACTTGCATGAGTATTTAAAAAATACAGTTTTACTATTACATTTCGCAACCGAGAGTGACAGCAGCGAATAATTCATATAAGTGTATATAAAATCATAAAATATATATTTTTTTTTGCACGAATTTTAAAGAGCAAATTTTGGTTTTTCATACGTTTCTGGTACTTTTTTACGTGATATTTTAATTTTTGGAACCAATTTATCAAATTATATGAAAGTTGTGATTTTTTTACGCGATTTTGTTTACGCGCCTTTTTCTGGAACCAATGTATCGCGTAAAAAAGGACTGTGTGTATACAACTTATATCCAATTTATGAATCCGACGATCAAAGATCGGTTGTAATATTCACGTATATTAATATATAATTAAACTTGCCTCTCTTTCTCTGAAAATTGACTTTTAGAGAAAATTTTTCCATTTTGCGTCAGTTCTTAATGGCCGGTAAATGTTCGGAAGGAAAAGCTGCCGGTCGTTAGTAGACCCGAGCGGGCGTTGTGTACTTGCGAACGCTATGTCTCATGCTATGTCAAAATGCCTAATCATGAGTTCATAATATTCTTAAATTATTACTCATAATGTTTTCTTAACTTTACACACTTAAACTTTCTATTACATGCAATTTATATTGAGTGTTTTACGCTTTTACGATATGCTTTAATAGAATGCGTAGCTAATTTTCATGGAGAAAATAAAAAATTATGCTCCCGGCCAATATCATAATCATTGTAGTGAAATTTTTACTGTCTGGTCAAATAAAATATCAGCGATTAGCTTATTGAGTAATTTAAAAATGCTAACATTATCGTTTTCAAGACTGTTTGTAAAAAATTAAAACTTCGTATATCTGGCTATATGATAAAATTGTTTAATCTAGAGCGCAGTCGGCAGGGTTAAAATCCACCGATTGCTAACGACTCAACTGTTGAATCGGCTGATTGTATTGAATTGATTGATTTCTAAAATAATAAACTGCTTACGCGTTCATTTGTGTAGTAAATATATATTTTAGTTTGATTTGTCCGGGAAATTTCCATATATTTATTGAACATTAACATTACTAAATACGTCGTAAAAAAGTGTATTGGAATATCAATTTCTAGGTTCAACAGGGAACAGGTTAAACGGCCGTTACCTGGATATTGATTAATAAAATGCGGCATATTTTGCACTCCCAATAAAATAATGCAATTTTAGCTTGGCTTTAAAAAAGAAATGTAGAACTTAACGATAAATGAAATTTAAAAAAGACTATTCCTGAAAGCAAGAGTGAAGAAATTTTGAAGTATCATGAGTTTATAGTTGTTTTTTGTATGTCATTTGCAGATATCGGTGATTCAAGAATGAAGGAGTGCGCGGGCGCTGACGCAGATGAGAGAAGCGTCGGGGAGAGTGTGGCAGGGAGCGCTGCGGAAACCGACGACGAAGGAATTGAGAGAGATTCCGGAGACGTTCTTGACTACCTTCCTAGGCACTACTGTTCACTCAGCGACGTCATTGAGGTATAAACTTTGTTGAATATTTATTTATTATTTATATTTTCTATCGTCGAACGTGTCGGACTATATTTAAAGTAAATTGTTTATTTAGGAAATCAAATACATTTTTCTAAATAATCAATTGTTAAATTAAAGTCCTGAAAGTGATTTAAACAAAAATGCATCAAGGTTTTCATCTGTTGGCTGGTAAAATTCGTCACATAAGTTTAAAAGTCATGGATTATTTACTTTTGAGACTTCAAGAAGTGTCCCATTTTTTAATGTGTACAAATATTAATCGAAGTGTTCAACATTTTTAATAAACTATATACGGATCAAATATCAGATGACATATTGTAAAAATTAAATCTTCCAAATAGAAGATTTATTTAACTTGTCTTACTGGAGAATTACATAGGCTTACTGCTCATTTTATAAATTTTATGAAATTACCTGGGCTCTGCTGTAAAATCATAGAATGAGAAGTGAAAAATTGTAGAGTTTTATACACTTAAAAAAAAATCACCCACACCAGATAAGGTTAATTATATCAATCATTGTTCACAAGCTTAATAAGTATTTCTTCTGTTTACAGTTTCTTGTTTGTTAAAAGCATTTTTTATTAAAACTATTATAGCGAAAAGAGAAATGTTTTTATACGTCTTTTGAAACAACTTTTATAAATATAAATATCAATATATTTTTTTTTACAAAATTTAAGTATACCTTCGTTGTCCTGTCTTTGTTAAAAAAATTTATAGCCATTTCAACTTATTAGGAAACTTAAATAATTATTTCAAAATAAACAATTTATGTTCAAAAATATACCGCTTCTAATTATAATTTCTATCTTATCTTACGGAATAATTATTTATCTGTTTATTGGAGTGTAACTTGCTTTGTCGTTAAAGTAAGTAAATATTTTGAGGTCTAAGGTTAAGGATTATTCCGAAGCACCCGCAGGTCACACACTCCGCTATTTGACTTCATTTTTATTCTCATTATATTTTATCAAATTATTTATCCCAATAATACGCCCAAAAACTGTGGTTATTATATAATACACGAAAGATGAGCTCATCAAAAATTATCAATACACTGGTCGACGTCATATCCATTATCAGTGCTCTGGGTAACTAACTGTTCATAATGAAAATACATTGTGAAATTTATTAAAATTAATTTTATTTTTCTACAAATGCCATGGATTGTTGTCGATATGCATAACGTATACATTTTTGGAGTTACAAGTAAATCATTGCGTATTGTATTTAAGGCATTCACAGCTAACGTCTCAATTGTTGATATGGTAGATTGCAATGTGTTGATAGTTGATACTCAATAGCGTTGAAATTTTCTTTCACAAGTAAACTTTCGTTTTTATTTATTTAACGAATTTTCCTGATAGTCTTTATAAAATTTTATTAGCACCATTCATATGCTTTAAGTGGCTAAGCCGAGTGTGATATAATAAATATGATGTAAAGACAAATCAGCATGTATTAATGCTATCGTTTAAACTATATATATTTAACTTTATTTTGCTCATCTGCTTAACTTGTATAGATTGGCGTTGTATTCATAAATTAAGCCTTGCGAATACTCCAATTTTAAATTAGAACCCAGCATTACGTGTATGACCAGTATCGTTTTGTAAAATATCGTAAATTTTATTACTAATCTATAACTAGTAATGAAGACAAAAACTGAAATGAAAAAATAAGATTTAGTAGTTGCAAGCACTTCTACTCGGGGAAAACCACGCGAATATCAGAGCACTTTGATTTTAGATTAAATAAAGATAAATCGATATTTTTAACCAAAATAATCGAAGAAACACTCAGGACGTGTGTAAAAGTACGGAATTTGAATAATTCAAATACAATTCTTATTTATGAAAATTCTATGCACTGAAAAACTGTGTTGTTACTCACCTATGGAGATTTTTATTTTTGATGCTATAAATAATAAATTCTGTTGCAATAATACTGGTACATTCCATCTAAACAGCGTGGATTATTATGTAGAAAAATGCCGTTATTGTTATAGGTTTGCAAGTGGACAGCGCCATGTAATGACCCCGAATAAAAAAAAATGGAAAATTTATGTGTCCCGCATCATATGAGCATCCCACGAATTTAAACGTTACTTTTTCAAAATATACACGCACTCTCGTTGCCGAAATTTTACACAATACGATTTGATTCTTAAGTATGAATTAATAACAACCACTAGGGATAATCCATTGCAAAGTATTTTTGTGTTAACTAGTTTTTTTCGTCTATTTATATTGTATTATTATGTCATTCTGAATTGATAAATTATAACCATGTCAAAATAAATCAGGACAAAGAATTGAGTGGGCTAAATTTCTATAATAAAAAAATGTTTCTTGGTTTATATTTTATCATAACATATTAAACAATATGAATAACTTCTTTGAGCACATATTCCACATTTTATTAAAGTTGTGCCACCTATTAAGGCAGCTATTTAAACATATCTGGTTATAATGTACGGAATACGGTTTTCTAACTTTTGTAAGCTTTGCAACTGACTTTAAATAATTTGTCAATTTTTTTATTGCTCCATAAACATTTTTAAAGATCGGATAAGTATGATGTATGAAAATAAATTACTTTCTACAATTTTACCTTTTTTATATTGGTTTTTTGATCATATTTAGTGAATAGTTTTTATAATATTGCTGTATTTCAATATCGAATTTAATTTGTTGAAACTTTGTACGATTTCACATGTTTCGTCACATTCGTCAGTTATGCTGTATCTGTGTGATAAAATGCATAAACATGCCGAATCCCGGGTCATTACTGACATAACATGTGTAATCTTACAAAGTTTCATCAATTCAAATTTTATCTTATAATTATTTTTCTGTCGTCCCAAAAGCAAAAGCATACTCGTCCAAAAATGCATTTTTTTGTGGAGATTATCTTTCGGTATTTGAAAATGACAATAAGTTCAAAGGTACCTCTAATCAAAAGATTAAAATAAATCGCTTTTTATACATTATTATATAATATTATGTCAGATTTTTGTCAAAATTTTACGTAGTTTAAAGTTTTCTTTCGCGTAGGGTTAATTACAAAAAATTAAATTATGTGGGTATAGTGATGATTTATATTTGTTTAGTTAAAAAAATATTTTCCCCCATATATTAATTGAAAAATAGATACACATTGCTTCTAGTTTATTTCACAAGCTATACAATCATTTTTTGTGCTTCACGTATTTATGGATAGTTTTGTACTGTGCGCAATATTTTTCTGTTGAATTCATGAATTATTGCAGCTTGTCTTTAATAGGTATCGTGGGTTTCGACTGTTAATATCGAAATGGACTCGTTTTATTTTTTATTTGACCTCCCGCAGTCCTCCCGGTGGCATATCACTCACCGCAACTCGAATAGTCGCGGTGTCCCGCTGGTAGCGAGGCCCATTCGGGCGCCGCGTTGTTCGGCTCTACGATGGGAAACGGAAATGAGAAAAGAAAGTATGCAGCCTTTTGTGCGGTGGCCCGCGTGTTGTACGCATTTTTATGATATATCACCACCGATTCGAATTCATATCTTGCACAATGTCATTTTAGATAGAGGAATGCAGTCAATGCTGAGTTGTGCATAAAAGAATGTGTCCATTGATTCGGACCACAGAAGTTAGGATAACCCAGTTATTTTTTCAAATATCGTGGGTTGACAACGGAAAATATATTATTAAAAAATCAAGTTACCGAATGTTGAAGTTAGAAAGCAGTGTTAGAAACTTTGATAACATCGGGGTATTTTGATAAAAGAGTAGTTGCTGAAAAACAATAAGCGCTACAAACACCAGAACGAACTCTACGTCAGGTTTTCGCTACGCTTTCACTTTAAATATGAAGATATTTAACTATCTATAGCGTACATTACAACACTGCTTTCGCGACTGTGAACTTGAGTTGAACACGTGTTGAGTAATATTGACGATTAACATAACCACTTGGTCAACATTGTTATGATACAATATAGTTTGACTGAATTACAATTAAACTGATGGACATTGATCAATTTGAAGGATTTAATTGTCATTTTGTAAAAGTTGATTTTTCAAATAAATGATAAATGGTGGACATCGATCATTATCGGCAGCGTGAAATACACGCTAGATCGTATTTTACCAAGGGTATTCGTATTTATAGTTAAAATGTAGTCAATCAAAGTTTAAAACCATATCTCAACAATATTGTGAAGGCTGATATATGTGAAACAAGATTATACACTTTTTTTTAGACTAATTGTCTCAATAAAACTTGTTTATCAGATTGATTTTACCTGCAAGAGATAGAGTGCGTTTATATTAATAGTATGAAATTGATGTTTTGAGACTTTATCAATACGCTTTCGCTGCGTGTTATATTTAAGTGTTCAATTCAGTAATCGGATATTAGCTTTACTGAAAATCATACTCTTGTAATCATTGCGTGTTTGATTCAATTAATATTTATTGAAATGATAATATGCGTACACTTTCGACTAGCTGCCATTCATTTCCGCTTGCAGCATAATTAATCCATCCAGACGAGTGCACCAAGTTCTAAGCTAAAATATTTAAAAAAAACATTTGCTTTCTATACCGCAAGCGCATTACAATATTCAACATATTATTTTTTTATAATATATCTGAGTAATCGATATTGTCAAACAGATGCTAACACTGGGCGTGAAATTAAATAAGTCATTCTTAAATGATGCATCGATTTTGGCCATCTGGTTTGTTTTCCTAAAATATCATTTTTCATCTATGTCACATTTATTATTTTATGAATAGTAGGCGTAGACATTCAATATGATTCAATGTATCCAATAATAATTTCATGAAATGTGATTTTTGTATAAAATTAAACGTCTATAAATTTACAGACATTTAAATATAACGGCTAAAATGGAAGTGAATATTTATTTCACTCTTTTAGATTTTACGTGTACGTAAAACCATATTAAAAATCCATTATCCATATTTTAATATATATCATATTACAAAATTTGTTTTTCGCGTTGTTTCAAAACATCGATTTGGAATCTCAAAATGCAGAAAATTACTTCTTTATTTTTTTAAATTTCAGGTAAAATATAATTGCAATGTGAAATTAAAAACTAACTCAAAATATAATGATTATCGTAAATGCGCTGTGTTTTATTTAAAATTAATTAAAGGCTGCATTTAATTGAAATAATTAAGAAAATTATGTAGAAACTATTTCGGCGTAGATCCTATCTGTAGTGTGATTTGTATTTCAGTCATTTTCAGCTTCGTTCGTTTTCTTTAAGCTGCGTTATATAAAATAGTCAAAAACGAAGTAAATGTGGTGCATTACCTATATCATTATTCATACTTTATGAACATTTGAATGTGAAATACCGTAAATGACTGCACGGCCGCATGCGACTAACACCTAAACAACGTTTTTGCATAAACAAATCGCAGACAATTTTTTCATGTCCGTTCATTATATAACGCAATACAAGTTTAGTGGCCTTTACGAAAAGCGTCTATATTTTAATATGTAAAAAAAATATTAAATAATAAATTAACATAACTTACTGTCATCAATTGTATTGTTCACAATTACTACTTCTTCTCATTAAAACTGCTGCGAAAATAAACTTCAATTTTAAATTATTTTTTTATCAATTTAGTAATATACCATCCATTTATTCACTGTAATGAGCTTTGTAACAATGCGTAATAACAAAAAGAATTCTTTGAAAAAATCATTGATTAAAGAAGATCAGTTATCTTTTATGAACGTAAAAAATGCCTTTAATGATTGATTATTTAATAAATGACTTAAGATGCAGTTTTTGCTCTGATTTCACTGACATCTGTTTATCATATGTAAGCAATAATCATATCCTTGCGTAGACTGTCAATCTGTAGACAAATTTCTTATCTTTTAAAATATTGAAACACAATGCAGAATACTGTTTCTCGCGATGAGCAAAATTATCCTTCATCTTAACTCTCTCATGCTAACGTCTCAACTGTTGATTTTTCTGTGTTGATAGGTTGAACGGTGGTGAAAACCTTCTTGTACTCGCTAAATTTTGAGTCAATGCATTGCTAGATTTGTCCTGACAAACTAAAAAAAGATTGTTTCAAACCAATATTACTCAATAATTTTTTGAAGTCTAGGTGTTGGAATATGCTTCAAACCACTCAGCAGGGAATGAGTTAATAACATTATATATTATAATTACTACGAAACATTTTGCTATAATACTTAAATATAAAGCCTTTTCATCAAGAAGTGACAGCTAACTTATTTAAGGTGATAAAATATATCACTTACAATATGGTGATATTTTTAGATGAAACACAATAGCTTATAATTAACTTGAAAAGCTTACAAAGAAAAATGTTTATAAACATTGAAAGAAACATATGTATAGTACGCACTATTCTTTAATTTATTTAATTAAAACAAATCCACGAACTTAATGTGAGCGATCTTTTTTGCACACTACCACCTACGTATTTGTTTTATATATTTATTAAAAATACTTTATATCATTCGTGTTATAACATGAGAATTAACAACATAAAAAAATGCAGAGAGCTTAACGCTGTCGGACTCTAAAAGGCGCGCAACCCGCGACGACCGCCATTCCTAGCGGAGCCGCTCTATTGTTTTCCTCGCCGATACCTAACAATCGTAATAATTTCAATGAATTTACATTGCCAACTAGTGACTACATATTATTTTTAATTCAAAGCCAAGGTTGAATTTGTCAAACAGAATCATTATAATGGGAACACTGCGAAGTGGTTTTCAAACATTGGCATTCAGCACGTGCGATGATCAAATAGTATTTCATTTTAAATGGTTCATAATTTGAAATTAGAAATTTGATCGACTTTTACTGAAAATTATTAACTCATAAAAGACTGGATAAAAAATAACCTATAAGACGATGGGGATTTGCCAGATCCAAGAAACATGGCTATATTCACTCATACTACATAATAATGAATGCTAAAGCTTTTGCGTCTATGCATTTATCCTTTTGTACTAGATATATACGAAAAAAATATTTTCAATGAATAATCATAATTATAGTCATGCGTAAAAAAGACTTAATCTCAGTTCAAACATCAATTCGCGACTAAATAAAGCATGTTTGCCAATCAATGCGAGCGCATACTTACGTCGTTTAATATTGCAGCTATATAAAATAAAACGTTTTTCTTTTTTTCCTTTGGCGAATTTATGAAAAAAACTTTCATGTTTTTGTTAACCTAGCGTGTTCTTTGTATATTCAAATTTTCACTGCAACATCGATTTATGTTTTTTTTTTTTTTAAATAAAAAGTTTGCTTAAAGTAAATCGTCACCACTACGTATATACGTAAGCCGTAGTTGATTTTTCATTTTATGGAATTGTCTCTCATTTAGCCCGATCCCAGCATTTTAACATATTGAGAGAGATTAACATACCATTCGTGCTGTCACAGCCTTAAATCTATTCGAAAAATAAAGGTTGAGCTATTGAGTAAAACATAGTTGTATCAAAATATATTTTCGAGGTAAGCTTCATGAGTCTAATTTAAAAAAATGCGTGACGATAGTTTATGAAAATTCAATATCAGACTTTTATTGATTCCTTTATTCTTAAGTCATTCAAACGTGCAATCAGAAAAATCCATTAATTAATTGCAATCAAAACAATGTTTCCGTTGGTGATCAGTGCCAGCGTTAATTAAACTTAAAAAAAAATATTAGGCTTAAACTTATAGTTATATGTTTTGCAAATTCGAACCGAATCACTAATTATTATAAATATTAATTAAAAAATATTTTCTTTCTCTTATTTCTTTTAAAAATATAATATATAAGCGACACAAACTGTTAATTGACTGTCAGTTTCTACTGGCTAAACTCGAGTCATGAGTGACAAAATAAAGTACGCAGTTTAGACACATCAACATTATTAAGTGTTCGAAAGACGAAAAATAGTCCCATTAACGCTGTCGCCGGAAAAAAATATTTATTGCGAAAGATTCGTTTTTCACGAGAGAACACAATAAAATGAATTGCGTGCGAGTATGTTCATTGTAATAATGATGGGCGATACTTTGATAAATACGAAACGCGTAATGGACATAATAAGTATTCAATAATTGAAGCAAGTGGGTGGCTTTATGACGTGTTGCGCAATGCTTCAACAATACTTACCATCAACGACTAGTCACAACATTCGAAGATTTTTTGTGGTACTTGAATTATCAGGTATAATTATTAAGTTATACAAATTTTATTGAACTCTTCTATAATTATCATAACGTTACAATGCTTACTCGCAATGTTTGAGGTGGGTTCGTCAATAACTTTGAGGAGCTTTATTTTTAATACATAATTAAAATTTAGTTTGTTACTTACCGTGACACATATTTCGCTTCCTTAAGAAAGATCTTTAAATCAATTGTATTGTAAGTGAATGAATATTACTAAGGTAAATTTAGTCTAAAGACTACTCGAGTCACATCAGTTTGAACAGACATATACGCCATGACATTTAAATTGTATATATAATAATATTACATTTTTTTAGCAATATTTTGAAAGAAATTAAACTAAGATTTTTAGTCTGATGAAATGACATTATATATATGCAAAAAAAAAAAAAAAAACACAATTTATTTTTATGTTCTATTTCCACATTCATATGGCCATTCAAGTGGCTTCCATAATAAAATTGAAATTAATACAATAATTTATCAAAAAATATTAAAGTATGCAGACAAAAAAGGATCCTGATCTACATAGTGTGTCTTTATATGTGTACATCTTCATTGCACATTGTATTTATTAAATGATGCTATTCCAATACTTCATTGTCACCGCGCAAATCTCTCGGTGTATAACTCAATAAGAAGGATTCAGACTGAATAGCAATTTAAATAAAATTATATTAACCCACTTGCAGAGCTTTTTGTTGTGTATATAATATGAAGTAAGGCTGGGCTGGGTGTCGAATACTCCATCTGCGTCTCGGATTTATTTTAATGGCTGTGAAAACGGTGACACGACGACGTCTGTCATTTTCATTTCCATCCTCGTAACTGCATACAATATCTCGATTTTATTTTATTATTATACCTTACACGAAATGTCGTTATTTTAAATTGGTAGGTGTCGAAAGATACTTAACAACACGCTACCGACAGAATTGAAATGGACAATTATATTTTTTAGGATTTTTCTTATCGACAACGGTTATATTACAAAATAGTTTCATTCAACATCGAACAAAAATCCCTCGAGCTATCTTTGTGTAATTATTTTTTTGAAAATAAGTCTGGAAAAATATATGGATGTATATTTAACTAAATTTAAATTAAAATAAATAAAAATAACTTTAAAACGTCACAATATTGAGACCATGAGCTGTACTTTTTTACGACAGTTTTCTTACCTCTAAATGGTCCGGATAAATCTGTTTTTTCTACTTTATTATACATGGTAAAAAGATAAGAAATTCAATTCGATCTTAGATTAACATTGTAAACAATTTTTCTTTAGGTAATCCAAAAGCTATTTATAATATGAATAATCGGACGGAATAATTAGGTTTGTGAATACAATGTTACGAACGAACGTACATAACAAAATCATCATTTTAATGTTATAACGGATATTTTCATCAAAACGTGGCATTTTATTGTAATTTTTACCAATTATTCTTCTTTGGTTTCTATGATTATGATTATCATCGTATTGATGAAATAATTTCATTTAGTAATCCAAAAATTGTGAAATTATATCAAGTAACTGAACTCTGCAGCGTAACAACGTTATGCGTGTTTCAATTTTTGCTAGGAATGTCAAAGATAAATTTCTTAAAGCTTAATGGAATGCACACAAGTATGCAGTAAGTTCAAATAATTAATAAATGTAGTGATCAGTACTGAAGTAAATATGATTACTATCTGTATATGAAAATGTTTTTACTAATTGTTTCGTTAGGTAGTCTCGCGAGTTGTGACTGTTGACACAGCAGATGTTTTTGTAAAACAGAAATGCCCGCTGATTACTGGCAGACCACTTGTATTGTTGTCTTCCGAAGTACAGTGCGCACCGTCTGCTCTCTCCGTGTATGTCCCGAGCTTCTGAAACCTGTTCGACACTTGCAGATTTAGTCCTATCGGGAGTCATCGCGCATCAAGTAAACCACCGGACGATAAATTGGCAAGACTTTTATTTACGAGCTTTCAATAAAAGCTAGTCGCAAAAAGAATACATTTTGTACAAAAAGTATTTTTATATAAACCACAAAGCAATCCTGCAACAATATGTACTGACACTAATTTTTCAACCGAAATATCAACTTGCATATTTTTTACATTGAAAAGAATTGAATTGAAATATGTTCAATGCTTTACATGATCAATTTAAAGCATATATAATACCTGATGATACATGTACATCAACTTCCCGATACCTTATCATCATTGAGTTATATTTAAATACAATATAAAACACCCGATCCGGGTTTCGCCTTTTGGCAAATTAAGGAATTCTATCAAGGGATATACACAACTATCAGTAGGATAGAATCCATGTGAAATCGTACATTTTCAACAATTTAAATTTGGTTTTGAAATCCCGTCAAGCCCCTTCAGTCGATATCATAAATTATAACAACTACCATTTTAATCTTTATATAGAAAACTTGTTGACCAGCGCAACAGGAAAATTATGTTTTTTTTTACTCAATACAATATTCAAAATCAATTGTTAATGTACATGCGTTATGTGAAACAAACTAAGCGTTATATATATTCACAAAATACCACGCGTAGAGTGGCATTGAATGTATAAAACAAAATTAAAAGAGCCTATCGACATTGAAATGGCATTGTAATTGTGGAGGTGTACTTATGTGTGTTACTTACCTGTCCATACTTGCTTCCAGGATGGACTGGCGCTATTATTCGATTTCAGCTTTTGTTTTCTTTATTATGATTATTACGAAGCCTTACGTAATACGTTTCGATGAATCATTTGCTGATTACGAGGCTCTATTCAGCCTACACTACTGTTCATTAGACATTGTTATTGAAACGGTTATGACAATCGAAAAACAAGCTTTTTTTGTTTTATTATTGAATTGGCATTTGCTTAGTAGAACTCCATTACAATAATTTAAAAACAATGAAGTTTTTTATACTATTTTTTAAATATGTATTGTCGTTTTAATGATTAAAACGGCATTTATCTGGCAGAACTATATTATAACACGTTAAAAAAATATGAATGTATTTTAGTTCTACATAATTCATAAGATATATTTCACCGTGTGATAATGGAGTTGTTCCGATAGAATAAATGTAAATAGTGAATAGTTTATTCCCCAAAAAAACCCAGATTAACTCTCACTTGGAGAAATGGATAGAATCGATTTGCTACATTTAAGAATTTATTAGTTAAAAGAGAAGTACCTTTTCTAAACAGCTATATATAGATAATTAAATGTACGTTCAAACATAGTTCTGATAAGGGCGTAAGCCGAAATAACTATATATCTTAAAATTTTTCATCGTGTTATGAAGGAGTGATACAATGACATTACATTTTTGAAAAGGTAATTTTATTATCAATACACCCTGATGACTTCGTAATAAAATAATGGTTATGTGAAGCTTTCACATTGACATTTTTGCCTCATTTTTTTTTTTAATTTGTGTTTGCAAAAAAGTGTTGTGTTATGTAATTAATTGAAATATTTGGTAAGTAATAATTTTTCACAACAAAATATACTTACATGAAACCATCAAACACATTTCTGCTTTTGAAACGCATCGAGATTTCTTCTCGCTCTATATAAATTTATATTTACCTCAATGGGTTCTATAAGAAATTATTAACGAGGCTTAACGAGTAAATTCTGTAATTTAATTTTGCTTCAACTTTCATTTATTGTTAATACCGATATCAAGAGATTTTTTTTGATGGTGCCTGAATGATTAGGCAATTAAATAATTTTTTTTATATTCAAATTGTCTTTCAACTCCATCTTGCTTTGAAATTATTACATTACATTAATTTTAAACTGATTTTGAGAATTCATTATAAAAACACCGATATTAAACATAAGAATTTATATGAAATGCATTGTAAACGGTGTGTAGTTTAAATATAGCAAAAAACCATTAGTGCTCTATAAAGTTGCATGAGTGGATACGATACACAGGAAACAATTGTCGTAATCGTAGGTAATTGGTAAGGATGATGAACGTCCGCTCGAAATTACTGTTTATTTCTCTTGCGAACTTTCAACCAATCGCCACTTGCAAAATATTTTCCATAAACACATTAACGTATATAATTTTAAAATTTTTTGGTTTTTATTGTTTAGTTATTATCTATCTTTTAAGGTTTTAACTGTTACTTATTGCTGAAAAAATACATTTCAGGACTATTTCCACAAGTATAGATTCAACACGGTGAAAAATTAGCAATGTATTTTTGTTCTACAATTTTTTTTATAAGATATAGTTGATATCTATTTCGGCTTACGCATCGTCAGTGCTATTTTTCGCCGTGTTATAATGGAGTTCTACCAAGTAAATGCGAATTCAATTAAAAAATTATAGATTTATACAATAAGGGTTAAGTGGTTTCTCATTCAAGAATAACTTAAAATTCCAAACGCAAAATATCCAGGAGTTGCTTCAGAAAAAGTTGATTTTACACGTGAGTTTTAACACATTTTCGGTCGCTATTACTAGCTGTTAATAACAGTCGCAATATTTAGAATACACATATAATAACTAATTACTATAAGACACTCATGTGTAATAATATATACACTTCCAGTGCGTTTTGTTCTTTATCTATGATATTGGGTATGTCTATGAACTAGCTAAACATATAATGCACTCCCGCCAACGCAATATTTCGTAACCTGTAATTTGCAAGTCATTTCTGCCCAGTTACTTTACATATTTACCCTGATATTGAATTAGAAGTGAATGTATGCATTGAATAGCTTTTGTGAAACGGCTCCTGGTCAGAAGTTGGTATGACATACATATAGCATACCAACTATAAATATATTTATATCAGCGATTATTTTATTGTATTATTCAGGTTTCGTCAAAAAAACTTGAAACATGTTTGTTTTTAAACAATCAAATTAGATGCGATTGATAATTTTGTCATTCTACTTGGTGTGTTCTACATTACTTATTGGAGATTAATTTTTGTATTTTTATTGCCAAATCAATCTAAAAATCTTACATGTCAAGTGTCCAATAACAATCTATGAAATATTATACTTATGATTTCATTGATGTATGTATAGAACACAACTTTTCCTAACTACCAATCAATATTTTTTTGTTCTTTCTTTTGTTAGTTTAATGTATATTCTTTTATGATAATCCATGAATTCTAGTCTCAATTGCTGTTGAATTTTGATCGCATGCCGCATAAAATAAATTCAAGTGCGATGATTTTTTTCTCACATCTCACATTTGAGAATTCTTTACTTAAGAGAGACTGGATTATGGATGCTACCGATAGCTTTACCCGATTATAACTTTTAATAGTTTGAAAATGCCAAATCATGTGTATTATTGAATTGATATTTACTTCAGAATTAGATCTGTAGTTCTGCTGAAGGCGTGGGCCGAAATAGCTATCAACTAAATATCTTATAAAACTAAAATACAAAATAGCAATTTTCCACCGTGCCAAATTATATGTATTGAAATCAAAACTGGTTTTTCTTTTCTTATATTGTCTTTATTTAGAGGTTTTCTACATGAACGCATTGCAATTCTCATTACCCGTCAAACTAGACATTTCTCATCCAGTGAAGTAAACCGAATGAATGAGGCGAGCTGTATTTCTCGTAGGAGTTGTTCCCAAGAGTATTATGTAACGTACAAGTTTGCTCCGCTGCAAATATTGTAAACCGCCCCGATGGCGAATCAATAATAATTGCAGCGACCTGTCCCCGCAAACTGTACGCGAGTTATGGACCGCCCGCTGTAGGATCAACGATATTAAATGATAATATTATAAATTCCTCGTGAGCTGCATTATTTCACCGGTAACAAGCGTTTTATCAGCAATATTTCCTGCATTAATGATGTCGCTTTCTATAGAGATTGGCCTGTTTGATCTACAAATTGCCGTCAGTCACTCTTTATCATATTTTATGTCGGCATTAACTTTTCAAACACCATTATGAGTGTTTTCTAGAAAATTGCTTTGCGCATTATCGATTAAGCATTTCGCTGTATCTTCTTCATCATACACATATCTTTTGTATGACGGCTAAATATCGATAGTAATAATTACTAAGAGAATATTAGAAATAAAATTTCAGGGATTCTTATTATGCGAATTTTTAATCACATTTAAAACCAAATTAAAAATCCAAAGAGTTTACAATTAATAATGAAATTTTATTGTATCTTTTGGTTATAGTCGCGACGAACGAAACCGACTCTTATCAAATTTTTTTATAAATAAACATTGTGAAAATACAACTTAAAATTGTGTTTTATTATTTAATCCTGTGTTATATATGTTTTCACTTTTTAAATTCCTCGAAGCTTAATATTCTTAATAGCTTGCTACTCAAGCCCACAAGCATTATAACTACTCAAGAAACTGCTGAAATGCCATTTCAATCGATGTAAACTTTATAATTAGTGTTAAGTTTTAATACAAAAAATGTTTTAGTAAATAAAAAAGCCATCTTTTATAATAACGACAACAGCGCAATTTACGGATATTTATCCAATGATTTTTTTAACACAACATTTCACTTTGTTATAAAATTATCACTAATCTTCTGTTTGCCGAAGAATTAATGCTACAATTCAATTTAAAAAATGTTTGGCGTAGCGTTTAACGTGTACACATGATTAAATAAATTTGTTTGTGAACAAACAAACGTCAATTCTTTTTATCTCTCTTGGATATCAACAGAATTAGTTAATCAAGTTTAATTGTATACCCAAACGACATTGAGCTTAAACTCAATAAGCTGACAAATTTTAATTTGGAAAATCGAAAAAAAAAACAATCATTTATTATTGGTGATTTGAACCAGGAAACCATGATCTACACTGTATTCTATGAAGTAGGAATTAACAAAAAACGTGATGCAACAGTATTGAAACGATGGAGAAGCCAACTCCAAATTACATCCAATTTATCACAATAGATGAGAATATTAGGCGTCATGTTTTCAGTTGTCGGTTTAAATAGTTTAATATTGTGTTAAAAAAATCTAAACATAGATTTCGCCTATCAGGAACTCACCCAATATTTTTTATAGCGGTAACAAAAAAAATTTTATTTATAAAATAAAGAAGATCTTACTTTCGTACGGTATATTATTTTTGTATAATTAAGCTCTTACATGAAAGTTTTGGCAGTTTTCAGTCTCTAGTATTAATTGTCAACTATCATCACACAATCAGTCGTCTTAACATTTGAGACGTTAGGATTAAGAGGGTTAAAGAGCTGATGCTCTTGGAAAATATGTAATCTCATAACAAAATGATACTATTTAATTTGCAATCAACATATGATAATAAATATGGAAATCGGCTTTGAATTAAATCTACACTATTGAAGTTATTCATTTGCAATAGTTTTGATGCTTATTAGTGAAATTAGCAAAATATTTCAAGATGTTCATCATCTATACTTAAATGTTACGACTTCCTATTACAATAAAAACGCACTTCACTGAACGTTGTCTTCATTTATCGGTGGAAGAATTTCTCATTTGTTGTGGCCCCGATCTTCAAATTACTAGTTTTTAGCCTGTGTTTGTATTCTTTGTACATCTCTATGGAATTTTACCTTTCACACAATAGATGCAATTAAAAATGCTTTGACGCAATGAGAATACTATTTATCTCATTTCAACATAATTGTTTTATAAGCTGGTTTGGCTCTTGACCATTCACATATATAATACTTCAATGATCCTTTGGCTTGTTGTGAGTCATTTGATAATTTAGAAAAGATGTCTAAAAAACTAAAACTATTAAACACGTATGGTTTTTTCTATTATTTACTCTACCTAAAATCCTCTCATTTCTTTTTAAATAATGAAACTCAATATTTTTGGTAGATTCGCATAATTTTGTATTTTTTAATATCAAGACCGGTTTCGCTCGTCGTGAAACTAAATTAATATTGATTTAATAATTACTATATATATATATAAAGCAAATGGTTCAATAACAGTGAAAATATATTTATATAAAATATACCTCAATGAAGTGAAATAACAGAAACATGAAATAGAAAAGCAAATATATTAAAAAATACACAGATTTTGCCACTCTAAACTGGTAAAAAGTTCACTTTTAGTCATCTAGATGTCTTTCCAAAAACAAGGCTATATTAATGTGTCACAAAATAAATTTCTTGTTTTACAACTCAATTGTTGATAAATTCATATTTGTTTTGTGTTCATGAATTTATCAGCGTCTTGTTTCATAAATCTCGAAATTTTTACGACAATCATAAAGTGCTTTGACAAATCCCACGCCTTTTATTTCAAGTCGGATTAATCAATGAGAAATACACTCGTTCTGTATTAATTATTTATATCTGAAGTGACTGCGCACGTATTGAATCATAAACACCCCCTCACCGAGATTGCGTCGGTTTACGGGAAATGATAATCACAATCATCATAATATCTTTTATTCCCACGAGATGGCTAACCGTGGGAAAACCCAGAATTATGAGAATAAAAAAATCGACAAACCGTTTGTATCGATCGATATATAACAAGATTGTGACACGTAAGATGATGTGTGACATAAAATAACGCGGTGATCTGGACGTGATGAATTAATAATGACGGTTACTGGATTTGAAATCTGTTTTTATAATTTTTGGCATATTGAATCAAGTCGCATCGTTCATTGTTCAATTGACTTACTCAAAACCAAAAAATCTTTATTGTAAGCAACGTTTTTGCAATTCAAACAAATGTTGTAGTCAAAATAGTGCATTTTTTCCATCGTACTTAATTTCCAATTCAGAAAATTTTGTTTATTTTAGTAGTTAGGCAGTTAACCGCTTATTTAAATTAATATATGCAAAACCAATTTAGAAGCATTGCCGTTTGATTTTAACCATTACACATATCGGGTTCTGCATATTTTTAAAGTGGAAAAAATCATTTCATAAGCTATTGTCAGATTCTTTAAGTTACTTATCACTTGCATTTCGTGTTAAATTGTTTTTGGAATAAGTGCGTATCTATATTTTCCAATTTATGATTAGTGTAGACTTCACGGAGCTTATTATAACTATCATTCACATACTTTAAACGCTGTGCATTTATGCTTATGGTTTATAATAAAACACAAATCTTTTCTGATTGTGTCAGTAATACAAAAATAAATAGCTTTTACTAAACCCTTGAATATAGACATATCTATGAATAGATATACACTCATACTTGCAAACGTCAAGCTTTTGTTTTTTCAATTATTGCTAATATAATCATGCAAATTTTGTTTTTTTAACAAATTCAACTTAATTTTGCAAATATGTTTTTTTATTGATAAATACCATTCCACTCAGTGTTTTGCAAAAGTTGTCACGTGTTACGTGTCTTTGATAAACATCTTCGAACTCGCTGTATTGCAAAGTTATTTATAAATAATGTTAAAAAATATTTATATTCTCAATATAAAAATTTAGAATGGTTTTGGACTATTTGTTTTACTTGGCGTGAAGAGACAGGATACAAATAATAAAATTCATTACTTGTCCCTATTAGTGAAAATCTCAAAGGAACTTAATTAATTTCTCTTGAAAATTAACAACCCAAAGATTACATAAATCCACAATTGCTGAAAGTATTTGTGATAATTTATTATTGTAAAATACGGCTTAATATGTAAATAATCGAAATTATTTAAGATTGTGGCTTATGAATAAGTCATGTGTTAACTTAAGCTGTGTGAATGTGGGACGGCGTGGGGAGTTGAAATAATATGCAGGGTAATTATTTGTAGCCATTGACATCGATTTTGCACCTTATTGTAAACATAATTTCTTCCCACCCAAACTGCTCACTGCACTATCTGACTAGATACTATATAGGCTTATTCAATTTTGACTTCGTATACGCAGCGCAAATTATGGCACATTTTCAATAATGGTAAATCCTGGAAAGAAATTGAAATCACGAGAATACAAGATGATGAAAAAAGAGTGGAAAAACGAATCATTTCTTGAATGAAGTATATCGCACTAGCTGACAAAATGAAATAAAAGTATTTACCTGAACAACATATACTATTAATATTACGATGAACAAAAAACGAAAAACTGGAAACTAATAGATACCATCGAAGAAATCTTTTAAAAAACAAAACAATTTTTACTTACTAAATTATTACAAGGAATTCACAAAATTTCGCATTATTTTATTTTAATGCATTTATTTCAACTTCGATTTCTTATAAAATCTCTAACAAATTTAACATTATCTCTAACACAATCTCTTATATTTTTTTAATGTATTATCCAAAGAAACCCTGAAATCTTTGTTTGACCAATCATAGAATTGTGTGCTCTTAACATAATAAAGATATTTAATGTGTAAATAATGTACTAAAGCTACGATGCTACATTAATTGAGACGACATATTTTGACTTTCATTTTAAACACTACATAAAGTTAAGCTTAATTTAAGTAATACTATTTCCGACGATGTTAGAAACTGAGATTAGCTAACAACAACCATATTTCAAAATTTTAAGAGATAAATACGGTCGTCATTTTTACTGTGTATTATTATTACTTCTATACGTAACGGGGTCTTTTTTATCGACATGTGTGATTTTTTAGCCATCATAACAGCGCCAAACTTACATTATCTAGCTATCGTTTTCAGTTTGCGAAACGTTATAGAACGGGTTATGATTATTGAGTTAGTTTCAATAAACGCCCGTTAACTACTTTCAACACTATCGTTTTAAAAATATAATATTTTTCAATTTGCAAACGAATTTGTATGTGTGTACTTCTTTTACGAATGGAGAATTACGGTTTTAATTCAATTGGCATAATTTAGATTCGATTTGATGATTTTCATATCGCGTTCACGTCAAAAATATGTTACGGCGATTATGATTCGACAGGGAAAGTTCGAAAATTAGAATGACGATCTGAATATTAATGAGGATGCTTTTGTTTTATTGAATATTTTCATAGAAATAATAAGAAAGTCATAGTGTAGTTGTACGCGAGCTGTTGCGAAGTATTCTTATCTGTTATACATAACAAATCAGTGAAATTAATCTGATTTTTAAGTAGTTTAATCACATAAATAATAATCTAAATTTCTATTCAGTTGAAAAACTATTCGCATTGCATTATAATGATAAAGGTGAAATGCAGTCTGAATATTAATGTGTATCACGTCGCCGCATTATTTCATCAGATTTCAAACATAATTATATTATAGTTTAAAAATGTACATGTGTACCGATAGTTACATTTGTTTTAAAACATTCTTTGTCTTATAAACCAACATGGACGTAATTTAAAGTCAGCTTAATTAATTGCATTAGTAAATCTTGCAAACCATTGTTTATGACTGCAATTTAAAATTTAAGAAGAAAATGTTTTTTGATGTTTTAAAAACCACAATTTGTAATTGTTTAAGACAATTTCTTAGTTTTTAAAAAACAACTTTTCAATTTCTCAGAAATGATATCATTGTGATTTATCACTTTTAAGTTGTTAACTGTCACTTCTTTATGGAAAGGCATGATATTTTAAATAATAAAAAAAATTTTTTTTTGATTTATACTGATTTCCGATGATACTGACTTTTAACGGTTGCGAATCATGGCACTTCATGTATTTGGAAGTTAACTATATTTAGATTTGAAAACAGTTACTTTGCGTAAAACGTTGGGTGGTTCCACAAAAATCCACATGTGTGATGACTTTAATGAAAATTGTATTTGATATTTCAGCGATGTCAGTGGCACGCGGGACGCAGCAAGGCGGCCAGTCACTACCAGGCAGTTTGTAGAGCTTTGGTGGCTGAAGCGCTTGAACTTTCGCATTTCCTGGCACGCGTCAAAGACGGTGGCGCGAAAGACCTCTACCGGAGAGCCGACGCTAATGCCTCTAGCCGGGAACTTGAAAGCCTTAGGTTTTCTGACTGGGTAAGTAATTGAAATTTAGCTAGAGAGATCAGTTCAGTTCAGTTATACTGAAATTCTTCTATATGAGCGTATTTTAAATTAAATGTATAATGCCTTTTCACCAAGAAATGATAGTTAACACACTGTGAAAAAATAACAATGTAATTTAGTTCCACAAAATTTTTAAGATATAGTTGATAAATATTTTGGCTCACGCCATCGTCAGAATTATTCAATAAATGATAGTTAACACCTTAAAAGTGGTCTGAACGTAGTTCAACATTTTTGAAAGATTCGTAGTTTGACATTTTTGAAAAATTTCTAAACATTAAAAGCTACAATTATCGAGTGCCGGTAGTGGTCTAAATTGGCGATATTAAAAAATTTGAAGCATTTCAATTATTTATTTAAATAGCGATTTTCTTTTAATTTTTCAACGTTAACTCATCCTAGTGCTAATTGTTAAATTAAAAATAAAAAGTTCAAATGCAAAAGACAAAATCACATTTATAAATTTTCAATTTGGGTCTCGAAAACAAACGGTGGCGCGATCGTCAAGCAGCTTAAAGCTGTAAAGCTCTATTGTAAATAAATATTTTGTATTATAATATAACTCGACGGCATGTAATGAAAGGGCAAACACCGGTCAACCAAAAATGCAAATAATCATAAACCTCCGACTGCACTACACTACAAGTTGGATATCATTGACATTTAATATGATGAGCTATTAATTATTTTCTTTGTTTTCGAACTATTCGTCTTATTTAACTTTAAAATATGGAAATAAGTATAACATGTAGAAATAGTTCTATACATTATGTTTTATTTTTAACGTAATACCTTACATCTTAATGGTGATGGCATAACACCTTGACAATGAAATATTTCTTATGCCATTATATTCAATCAAATTTCTATTCATTTTTTGAACTATATAATAACTGCAATGCTAAAATATAAAATCGGTATAATTACTACTACTTTTTTTCTTTATTAACCATGTGCGAGCAAGTCTTAATATATCAACTTGCTTATAAGTCAATGTGAACCGTTCACGGAAGCGTCTTTTTTATACAAAACGAAAAAATCATCTGGTAAATTGAAGTAGCCGTAATAGTAAATGTTATGAGTTTTAGCCGCTCTTACCTAAATCGCATTCCTTGATTGTGTTCGGATTGAAATTTCTAAATTACTGTAAACATAATAATTCTTTTTAAAAAATACCGGAGGAAGCATGATGAGTAAATAATTGCACAGTGTTGCGTGCAACAAAACATTTCGACATTTTTATTTATGCAAAAAAGCAACTCGTCTCACTCACATGCACAAAATCTTACACAATCAAAATGAAAATTCAAATCGTTCGTTGAAAACTACCGCCTTGATATCTTGAGATTCATATCGATGATACTAACTCTTTTGTATTGGGCAATATCCTTAAGGCTTGTATTGTATCGAAGCAGAATTTAATCACGATTGAAATACACAAAAAAAAGTTTCACTCTTTTGTTTTGCGAGATTTTTTTTTTTGCAAAACAACTTATTGTGAATACTTGTAAATTTTAGGAAATGAGCAAACAATATTCATGGCGCGAATAAATGATGTATCTAAAAAAAGGGGGTAAATCAAAATAGAAAGTTGGCAAAATGTAAATAAAATACTGCATATTTTTATTAGACCATATTTATGTTATTATTTTAAGGGACACCATTTTCTAGAGATCAAGCATTGCTAAAACTTTGAGGATATGCCTTAATTTTCCCAGTTCTTAAAAAATCTATTTTGTCACGTAGTCAATTTCAATGAATGATTTTATGTGTCTTTTGAATCAAATCATAATGCAACTAAAATTTGTGACATTTTAAATTTACGGATCTTTATACCGGTTTTTGAATTGATATCTATTTTAATCTTACCGCAAAAAGCATTGTTGCATAAGTTACAGGTTAAATTATTGTAAAATTAGCGCAATCAGAACGTCACATCCCTATTGTTGTGATAGCACTGATTGACATTGTTCTTAAAATTGACGCCAAGGCACCGCGCATTTATTCTTCGTGTTTAGATCAAATTTGGCCAGTACAAAACCTATTGTTCGTATACGATAAGATAAAGTTTTTCTTTTGAAGTATTTTTTTAATAATTCTAATAGATTTTCGTATAATCCTTTGCGTTTTTTTATGAACCGACATAAAGCGTCGTAAATGAAAATCTATATTCACAAAATTATATGCAATTCCACAATATCAAATTTTTGTTACAATCATTCTCACCATACATTATGTTCATGGTTTTTTGAAAAGCAAAGTCCATTTTTACAGCTTAATATTTTCAAGATCACGGTCAGCTTTGCCAATGTCAAGTATCTTCAACTGAATGATATTATTTTCAGTTTTGGCAGAACATATGTTGAGAACAAATAAAAGTTTCAGTGACATTTTTTTATACTGTAATATTTTAGTTTGAAAAAGAGATTTATTAGCATCAAACCATTTACAGCGCATAAAGATTTTAACACGGTTTTCACCACCAAAAATAACTATTTCAAAAGATGATCCCCAATCTACATAAAAAATTAAAAAATGTCACTGTTAGATATATCGGGCGAGATTTGTTGCATGTTATTTATGAGCTTATATTCATTTGAATTGTCTTCAAATTGTATATGAGTTTTTGTGTTAACCCCTGACGATACAGTAATCTCAAATAATTTACATTTAATCACTTAAACAAAATTGTATTCGTGTATTTCAAACGCGGCGCGAAAATCCTATAATTTATTTCATATCATTACAAATAATTTAACACACTTCTTAAATTTTTCTCTCTGTCATTTATTCTTGCGAGATACATACAACAAAGATGTTTTCATAATATTTTAAGTGGTTGTATTTAAAAAAAGTAACGAATATATAATATAATAACTATTGCATGCGTAAGTGTTTATTCATACGAAAAATAAACACCAAAAATGTGCAATATTTCTGAAATGTCTACTCGATGAGGTGAGAACGTGGTGTTTAGCAATTTTTCTTCAAGAGTCTAAGATATATCTACCAAGCCAATTTTGCATCATCATATTGGCTATTGCATGATGGAAAACTGACTTGACTAACTGTCAAAATACTGGCATCAAAAAGTGTTTTCATTATTTTAATCAGGAAATACACTCTCAAAGAAAATGCTTTTAACCGTCGTTTAAAAAAAAGTTCAATTGAAATCCCGATTCTGCATTTCTAAATTGACTAGAAACAAAAAAAAATCAGGAAGTGATAAATGGAGGAAAGTTTCAAATAATATTTTTTATTGAAAAAAAGAGACTCAGTTTCAAAATTTAACTACCACTTCTTGGTGGAAAGGTTTTATATTTAAACTAAACAAAACGCAATGATTAGTCTTATGCTCGCGATGAGTGAAATTAGTCCTTATTTTATTTTTATTAAATTGAGGAAATAGTACTAAACACGGTGAAAGAATAGCAATGTATTTTAGTTCTACAAAATTATTTTTAACAAATATAGTTGATAGCTATTTCGGCTCACGCCATCGTCAGAACTATCTAGTTTCCGTCTAGAACTAATACTTCTGACGATGGCGTGAGCCGAAATAGCTATCAACTATATTTGCTAAAAATAATTTTGTAGAACTAAAATACATTGCTATTCTTTCACCGTGTTATAATGGAGTTCTACCAAGTGAATGCCAATTCAATCAATAAATAGTATTAAACAGTTGTTTCTTTGCAGTTTGACACTTCAGTTTAAACAAAGAAACCTCAAACATTTACAATTCTAACGACAGATTTAATTATATCTTGGAATAAAATATATTTTATTTATTTGCAGACTAATCAAACAGAGCACTTTTGTGAATTATGTAACATGATATATTCAACAAAAACGGTTAAAAGCGATAACATTTATCGCTGGACAAAAATATTTACGCCATAGATCGAGGAAATCGATAAATATAATATATACAAGATTATTAAACATTATTCCTATGGGTGCATTACCGGGACTATATAAAATGAGCAAGCTTTGCCACGTAAGATTGGGGTTACACTGTGCAATATAAAAATGAAAAGATATTAATTCTTTGATTTTGGGTGTTGACTTTTTTAATTTAGTGCATTTATACACTGGAATGTGATAACAGTCTTGTAGTTCAACAAAAAATCATTAAACAATAAATTCAGAACACTTGGTAGTATTGCGGAAATCAAAATCGTAACCACTCGACCACGTCGATTGCTGTGATGGATTATTGCTTGAATGTAATATAAAGTTGCTACACGTTTTCGTTTTAGCGGGTATGTAACATCCCGCTGAAAAAATCTCGGTTACGCATTGCTAATGGTTTTAAACAGGTTTTCAATTGTTATTTGTTAGCTGTAACCTGCCACACTGCGTGAGATAATAAATACTACGCAAATTATATATTCTTTTCATATCTATCAAATATGACTCGCAATTTTGCCCATCGCAACAATGGCATCAAATGTAGGTCAAATCTTCGATTAGTTTGTTGCACTTACCGGGTTGGTACCGGTAATAAAACTAACAATGCGTTCGGCTGCAAACAAACAGTTAAAGCCAAACAGAACTAGCCTAGTGGGCTTTGTCCATAAATCTTTGTTTGCATCAATCGTCACATTTCAATAATAATGGCCTGTTTGATTATGCATTCCGGTTCTGGGGCAAACGCTGCACAAAATTTATCAATTTTTGTTTGAAAAATCGTTATCCAAAAATCTTTGTAGTGATACCCGACATCGCATTATCTTTAGTAAATTTTACTAACGGCTTTAAGGCCTTAAAGAGTTATTGTCTAATATATATTTTGAGATAATAGCAGATTTGTTCTACCCCAAGAAAAGTGTTATGAGACTCACATAAATAAATCGATCAAAATATTACGACCAGTGCAGGTTTTGTTCATCGCTAGCATTATCAAATTATGAACATTATGAATACTCATGACTAGCGAAACTGATTCTGGTCATTACGTTGGTATTGAGATACTACAAAAATTGTTTTTATTTATATTTCATAGAATGAGTTGTAAGTTTCACATTTCAACGTTGCTTATGTTATATGAGTCAGCAGGTCGCGATACTGACAACATTTCGAAGTGTGTTTTTCATACAGAACTATTTTACATACTTAATCATTTAATATATATTATTAGAGGTAAACAAGAAGCTCTGATACTTGTACAAAATGTGAAATTATTTTACCAAAATTCTGTACTATTTTAAATTACCTGTAAAACATGCTGAATATATATATGGCGTGAAGTAAAATGGGAAAAAGCTTAAAATTAATCGATTTATAAAAATGTCAATTTACCAACAAAATTATTAGATTATTAAAAGTATTATTTATATACTATACGAAGCTAAAAAAATTATTTTAATTAGCGTCGTAAAAATGATTCTAATACTAACAGTACGTAAGATATGATAAAAATTAGGACCTCACTTCTTATTGGAAGTTTTATTGTTGAATAAATTTAAATTTGTTTTAATGCACGCAGATTTATAGGACAATAGCTTGTTTTGTTACTGAATAGATTGTTCTTATAAGATAAAACGTTAAGTCGCTTCTGACGAGCTATGAATCGTTTTCGCAATATGCACACAGACTCGAGATCTAACTGTACTTAGAGTATTTCATCCGCGTTGATTGACGGCCTTTCGGCAAAAATAATACTGCCCGTCATTTTGGCTTGTTAAACAATATACTTATGATGCTGCAGGCATATTATGATCTGAATTGTAATATTAGTCTATAGACATTTAACAATGTAAGACTGTACACTACATAATATTATGATACAAAGGTTACTTTAAACAGTTTAGGCTGTAGAAAAGAATAAAGATGTTGTTTCAAAAATTTCACACCATTGTTTTAAGAAGATTGATTCAAGCGATCGTTATAAAATAACAGTAAAGTTTGTCTATAATTAAAAATACAGTGTTTCACTCCATTAAATCTCTGCTACTTTATATTGTTTATATGTATTGAGTATTTCCAAACAACGAAACGTAGTAATTATATTTAAACGCATAATTTTGTTTTTAATTAAAGAAAGTCTCATTTAATCAAAGAACAAGCGTAAATCAATTAACTAGCTACAGATTTTTTTAATAATGCCGACTGAAAATGGTTGGCGTGTTAAAAATATCGCCCTTGAAAATTATTTTGTAATTTTCAATATATGAAAAACAGAACATGCAAATCCACAGTCGTTGGTTAAAATAACATATTATGTACGCATATGAAAATATTTATATCAAGATTTTTATATTCTGAAATTTACATCTTTTTTACTCCATTTGGTGTTTATGATTACGTAAAAACACATTTTTTAGTAATTATTTCCACAATATTTTTTTGATCAGGACCGGTTTCGTTTTTGCGGTAACGCTCGCGATGAGCGAAACCGGTCCTGACTTAAAAATATATTGTAAAATAAGTACTAAAAATGTGTTTTTATTATTTAAAATATCATGGCTTTCCAACAAGCAGTGACAGTTAACACCTTTAAAGTATTTAGTTTTAATAATTTTTTGTTTTTTGAAAAAATTATGCATTTTTTGAAAATCTAATATATTTGGTATATTAATCTATTAATTATCGATAAAATGGAATTCTCGTAACATTCCTTTATTTTATACACAATATAAGAGGAACGAACTTACTATCGTTTTTTTTTTCGTAAAATTATGTATTTTGAATTTCAACTTGTGGATAATGAATTTTTTTCTCATGTTATCAACGTTAAAACGTTCTTTATTCTGCCAACAATGGGTGTGCTGTGGAAACGAAACGCATGCCAACTGAACCGTGAACCCGCGAGCTTTATTGAATGTTTTATGGCACACGGTGCGTTGTCGCATTCGCCATTATGGATTAATCGCATTTCGAAATACACAGTTCACAAATAAACTGTTTAATCTGCCTATTTAGAGCAAATTATAATACTGACACAGAAGTCATATCGTTTGAGTTTATTCTTTGCTGATTAACTTACCATACAAATTAATTTCAGTTTATTGATGGAATGCTCTAATCGATATTTTATTTTTGTGTTTGAGCATAATTTATCGACGAAATAAGTCCATCGAATGTAGCATGGAGTGAGAAACTATCATATTATGTTATTTTATAAGTTAAGTGGTTTTTCGTGTTTGTTAAATATAAGATATAATGGCATAATCTTGTTTTTGAGTACCTTTTAAGAATATGTGATTGGCATATGATAAGCAATCTTTTGCCAAAATATAATAATGTGTAAATACAAAACACTGAATTTAGAATACAATTATTATATTTTCGTTTATCGTCATTCAAGCGTAATGCCGGGACTATTAAAAAGTTCTGATACTCGCACGATGCGAAACGTAATTGATTGTTTTGTTTTCTTTATTTAATGTCTTTTCTTTAAAAAAAGCAACCAAAACTTTACGAAACAATCGAATATGTAAACATACTTTTAGCACCCGATAAATATCAAAAAATGATAATAATTTTCTACCAAAACAAATATAATAATTGTATATTCATACATCATTGGATAATGTTATTAGATTACCTACTGGAACTTCACAAATTATTATTGATATACTGTTCACATTCACACAGAGCAAAATCTGTTTTTGTAGAATTGAAAGAATACCTTTTTGATACACTAACAAATTTAACGTTCATAATGTACACTTGAAATGCGGTTTCGTTTAAAATATATATCAAAGTCGCATTGTTGTTTGTTTTAGTCAAACCGTAGGATATGGCTCGCACTGCAAGTATGTTATTTTATATTCATTCCTCTTAATGTAATTGTGTACCTTTTAATATTATTTGCTAATCAATAATGATTACCGTAATAATTTATCCACACATTTATTATAAGCAATAAATTGATGTACCTTTTTACTGTGTGATATGGATATTAGTTATAAGTAACGTCTATGTTATTACAGTAATATTGATTAACTATTTTGCAGTTTGTTTGAGCCTCTTTCTTGGGTAAGCATTTACTTGTGTTGTACAACATAAATCCAAACTTGGACCCGCTTAAATTTCAATTTTATGCGCATTCAACATTACAATTAAACTATTTAACTTTCCGTACATTGGCGAAACTATTATGATTTCAGTATCGACATTGTTCAACAATAATTTTTATTGGTCTTTTACAATATAGGCCCGTTTCTGGATGCAAGTAATCGGCGAACTTCGGATGGGCGTGAAGTTGAAAAAGGTTGATTTTTCGAGGACTCCCATTGAATACGAGCTTACACCTTATGAAATTTTAATGGACGACATCCGATCGAGGCGGTATAAGCTGAGAAAAGTCGATGGAAATATCCCACCCAGGTTTTTATTTTTTGCAATTATTTCTTTTACTTAACATGAATACTATAAATTTTTAAAAAAATCTCATTCCTGACCGCAAGAATTACTTTTTACAAATTTTAATCTAATTTCTTTAACGGTATTTGGAAAGTAAAACTTTACCTTATACCATCCTATATTTCATCAACTTACTAGAGACATCACCTCGTACAGCTGCTCAAATGTTATTGTTAATCACTGTCCAATAAAAACGTTTGCAATTTGAATTGTACTTGACGATCACTGTAATATGACTTTAATTAATTATCTCGAACAGTATAATTTGTATCATCTATAGAAGTGCTCCAGCACACATGTTTTTGTTATTTATTGTGACACCAGTTATTATTTTGGTCTTTGGCTTAGTAATTCGAATTGTAATATTGTAAAATCGCCACAAATAATCAAATAAAATAAATACTTAAATCGTAGCCTCGTAAATATATTTGTATAAAATTAGTTTTTTCTTCAGCTCAAAAGAAGACTTTAACTTTCAAGAGATCAATTTTCATTCTTATATTTTTATATACATTTTTTTTGTTATTATTTCAGAGTAAAAAAAGACGCACATGCCCTCATTCTAGAATTTATCAGAAGTAGACCTCCACTCAAAAAGGTATGTATCCTTGTTTACTATTTCCTTGTAATAAGTTGAGACGACCTTTTTACATTTCCTGTGTATAATAGAGAATAAAAAAACTTAATTTTTTTCTTTAATGAAAAAATTATCGCAAAATATTAACATTATTTCCTTATCTCAAAAAATGTCCTTTGCTGATTAAAGAGGCCGAGATTTTATTTGTGTTGTTTATTGTTCACACTTGAACAAATACGCAACTCGTAATTGTGATGTATAGCAAAGGCATTAATTTGGCAATAATTATTTATCAATAATTAAAAATTGTTTTGTAACGCGATTAATTCTATTAAAAAATGGGCGGTTCGTTTCTTCTCGTGATTGAGCTGATGTCATTTCAACGGTTTATATACACAGTGTGATTAAAAATATAAACGCAGTTCATTGCTATATAGATAAAAATATTTGCAATGACATTTTTCATTGCGGTTTACTTGCGTTATAAAAAATTGTCTCACAATATTTTTAACCCGAATTCAAAATTTCGTATCTTGCTATTTTATTATTATTACTCTTTGAAGAGCATTCTGACAATCATTAAAAAAGTTATGATCACTTAGCAACATTATAAATAAATAAATGGGGCTTGTTGATAATTCATATTCAAATATCGCCTTATTTATTTATAACGTCCATAGTTGGGTCAATCAATTATTGAAGTATTTATGGAATATTTTTTACGAAGGAAAATGTTAATTTCGATTAATTGGTATATCTACATATGCATTAAGCCGATTGTTGGTATGCTCATTTGCTTGCTTAATTGTGTAGAAAAAATATTTAGAGTAACACGTTTAGTCTTTATTCACCGTATAAGTGTATTTAAGTAAATAAAATGATTTCTATTTGATTATAATTTTGTAGGCTTCAGAACGAAAGTTACCACCAGCAGCAGCTAGAGCAGCAACTCCCAGAGAACAGCTTTTGGACTCCATTAAAAGAGGGCGCCTCCTAAAATCAATTAAATGTAAGTCTAAATTCAATATTAAACAATTCAAATTTATATACCAGTATCTTTCTTTTACAATTTTTTCAAGAAATCCATAAGTATTTTGTAATTTTCAAAAAAACTTCTACAAAATATTGACTAAACCTATTAATATGGAATACTTTTAAAACATACCCTATTTAATAAATTTAAGAACTAGAAAACATACTTTTTTTTTTTATATTGAGTAAATTATTTTTATTTTCAAATCTTCGCACACAATATGATTGCAAATTAATTCTGCTGATAAACACATTCTGATTCATAACAAATTGTTTTATCAGTAAAACCTAATTAATGATTAAAAACATCATTAAATAATTTTAAATTTTTCATTCATACATCATTTCTATTTATACAGATGATTTGAATTTGTATCCAATTGTTACATTTGTTCTCGAAATAATATCAAAATATATGTGTACTTTTCAAACATTAAAACAATGACGCCCATATTTATGGCAATAAATTTGAAGCCAATTAACTTATAACTAGAAAAATTATTTTTACAATATGAAGTAACAAAAACCATCACACTTATTAGAGCCTCACATATTTTATCATTCTGTAAGATACAAACAGATGCTAATGTTTTTTAAGTGAAATATCCAAACTTTGTCTATCATATTTTGACAGCAATTTCCATTATATTTTTTTTTACGAATGTAATAGTAAATATAAATGTATTATAAAATTTGTTTTAGGTTGATGCTTGAAAACCTCTGCTCCTCGCCAATCTGTCCTTCCTCATATCCCCACACCCGAATTCCTTCAATAGTCGTTATTGTAACCTCCAAAAATAAATTGTTTGTTTGAGAATATTTAAATGTATTTTTTCAAGTTTCTATCTAGCTTTTTCCAAATGAATCAACATTAAACATCGTTTCGATTGAAAATTTTATTTGAAATATACTGGCCTCTATTTTTTTAACACATAAAATTGGTTTTGTTCCTTACTATGTGTAGTAGGTAGTAGTATGTTTTGTTAGATGTCGCTAAATGTAAATGATTATTATATGAACAACTGAAATACAAGAGTTAAATAAAATACATCAATTATAATAAAATTAAAATAATGATTGATTGATTTGCATTATTAATTTTCAAAATAATATATGATGAACTGCAGCCGTCATGATCTATTCACTTATTGATACAGCACTCCATAGTTAAAAAATACTCAACAAATTATTGCAGGTGTGTTATTTAGTGTCTATGTAATTAACTATAAATATACTAATATGATATGGTTGGATTTCGAACGAAAAAACTATTGAAAGAATGAATGAATCGAGGAAACTGTAGTATTATTCTATTAAAAAAAAACACAACATATAAATTTATATGTTTGTAAATATTAAGTATATATTTTAAAGATTAGTGTTTTTATAAATAAACTTCAAATATTTATAACCCGGTACCACCTTACCTTGTACTTTCGTTAAACGTTTCTATATAACAAAATAAAATAAAACCCACGCAAAGTATGATAATAATCAGTGCCCAAAACTCAATTATCTGATCCATTTAAATTAGCATTCAATTCCGCCATACCTTAAAAAGAGTTTGAAATAAATATATTCGATGTATTTAACGCTGACCACTTCTATATCACCCATTTTGATTTTAATATTACTATTAGCCTTCATTTTTACAAATCAATTTGAATACTTGTTGGATATACCATTATTTCAAAAGATACAAATTGATCAATTAACTATCTATTGAATCGAACGGTTGTTTTTTTCTGCAACATCTGTTTGATTGTAGCCTGCAGACTGTATGATTTGTCGACATGCGTAATTCTGCATCAATTTATTTATATATATTTTATCATAACGGAATTTTCTCAGTCTTTTATTCCATTACAGTAATTGCATTCCAATTAAATTTATTTACACAATTTATACAGTGTCACTTTTGCATTATTTAGAAATACCATTATTCGTTATCAATAATCAATTTAAACATTTTTTTTTGTTTTATTTTAGATTTTGTTTATTTATTCAATGAAATTAAGTATTCACGTTCCAAAATATATATCTAGTGTAAAATTAATCATGCTCATGTTTGAATACAAACTAATTTAAATTAAATTAAAAATTATGAAACTTTGTATGAGCCAACACGTTTTGTCACTAACGATCCGGGTTTCGCCTTTCAGCATCTTCAGGCATTCTATCAAGCACCTTCAGCCGATATCATAAATTATTGTATTACACATTGATATAAATTCTTTCAACCCAGTTTTAACTGTTCGGTATTGGAATCTTTTTCATTTGTCTTAGCAGAAATTTAATAAAAATTGATTGCACAAGAAATTAAATATACACATTAAAACTGTTGTCTCTGTTATTACAATTGTCGTATTACCAGCTATTATATAACACGTATTTCGCTTCTTCGGGACGCATCTTCAGACTAACCGTATCTTAAGGCTATTCATTACTAAGGTAAGCAGTGAATAAAATTCACAATTTAAAAATTAAGAGTAGGGTGACAGTATTTCATAAAAGTTATTTATTAACAATTGATCATGTTGTTAATTTAAAAGAACTCTTAGCTATTTAAAAAAAATGCAAACATTAAAGGGGTTATCTCAAAACGAAAATTCCGTGAGCTTTTATAAAAATTGAAACATGATTTTTTGTAACCTTTTAAAGTGTCTCCGTCCATTAAATTCCCAGCTACCTCGAATTACTTTTCGCATTTAATTTAACGACACTCCTACGAAATGCTTGAAACATTTCCATTAGAAGCCTGAAAACCTACATCGCATCATATTAAATTTCAAGTGTTGCTTCATTCACGCCTCGGGCGCTTAAATTTTCATTTCTCTGTTTGGGTTGGGCTTTCAAGCTTTTAAAAATTTCAACAATCCTGTGAAGTAATTAAATAAATTTGACAATAATTTTTACACAAACATTTTTTTCGTTTTTAACTACAATTTAACACAAAAGATAAATTCATACTATAAAGATTAATCTCATTCAAAATATAAACTAATAAAAAGCTATGAACTTCTATATTAATCATTATGAATGAATCAAGTATAAGTAAACAAGTTTTTTAATTAATTAAAATGTAGCTAATTTTTCGCATACCTACTCAATAACACGGTGTCGACATAAATAGGCAATCAATAAAACACGCATTTTTTCCTATAACCGGTTTTCCGGTTTTGTCGAAAGATGTTTCAATTTGGACATCGCAGTGTCAAGTTTGCGTGTGCTCAAAGTCAACTGGTCGGCAGTGCCGTACATTAAATGAGATTGTTGATAATATTTTTTATTATTTTAAACTTACTTCGTTGACTATGCAGCATTAGCCTAGGTGCTGGGCTATTATTTATAAATTCGAAATTCTTTCAAACTCATTTTACATGTATAGAAAGGAATTAATTTATTAATTTTAAAGTGTTAAATTTCACTTTTAGGTAAAAAGTTGAGATAATATCCATTTAAGCAAAGTTGAAAATTACAAAGATATATATAATAATAATTAAACAATTCTGTTGCATCCGTGTTATAGAATGCCTGAAGATGCCGAAAGGCGAAACCCGGGTCGTTAGTGACATAACATGTGGAATCGTACAAAGTTGTAACAATTCAAATTTGATATTGAAATTCCAACAAACTCCTTCAGTCGATATCATAAATTAATTAAACAATTGTTTACCGTGGCGTTCATACTTTGACAGACGATGCACTGCTTTCTTATTTAATGTTTTTTTTTATCTTCAAATGAAAATAATATATATATTATGTATGTTATATTTTTCTGAGAATACTACGTTTTGAAAAGAAACGCCACTGATTGTAAATGCTTTATTGAACGGCGTGGGAACTGGTCTAAGCTAGCACCATAATCGGTGATTCGGACCCAGGCCCTCTGGCTGTAATTTCTATCAATAATACAGCACTATCAATGGACATTGACAGTCACAAAAAACGTTCTCTAGAGAGATTAGTAGACTAATACTCTTTAACAATGTCTACCAGGAAATTACGTAAAAATCTGTGGGAGGAAAATTATTACACGAGGTTTTATCAGAAGTGAGTATTGTTTAGAAACATAATTTATAGATCTTTAATTTCATAAACATTAATTGCTGGCAAAGACTTGCATCATTTTATTGTATTGATACTGTTATTAAGCTGTAGTACAAATATGTCATTTATTTAAATATAATGCCTTTCCACCAAGAAATGACAGTTTATTCGTCTTCCAATAAGCCGTTTAAAAATATTCCAACATGGCACATTTCAAAATTTAATTCAGACGTTTTGATGTTGAGCAAGAATGTGGAGATTAAAAGGGTAAATCGGGATATATTTTCATACAAAAATTAGTAGATACACGAAGTTTCCACACAGTTGACATTTATGTTTCTGAGTATTAACTATTACCACAATACATTTTGCCGTCTCAAAAGCTGCGATGTTGGCAGTCAGTGGGTTGAAATATAAATAAATTTCGTTTAAAATGTCTACTTATAATTATTTTATTACAACGTACATTATTGAAAAAATATTCATATTTCATGAATATATATATTTCGTCTAATATAATCCTCATCGAAAATTGCTGCTTCCTTATTTGCTGATCGAAACTTGATTTAGTCTTTTATCAGATCAACATCAAGCGTAATATATTTGTAGTTGTACTAAAGTAAATAACGAAAAACATTTTTCACAAATCAATGTTAGATGGCTAACCAAACCACTGTTTTAGTTAAAATGTACATAATAATTATACCGAGAGGTTTTAAATATCATATAAGAAAAACGTAATAAAGCAATAAAGTTGAAATTTCTGAACGTGAGTTGCAAGGAACAATTCAAATTGTCATATAACATTTCCATAGAATGATTCATATCTAAAATTTAAAAAAAACCGCTAAAGATTTGTTCATTATTTGAAATTAAAGTCTTCACGCGATTATTATAACCAAATAATCAATACGAAACAATACGTGATTTGAGCGGAGCCAAAGCTAAATAAGGCCAATTTCACGCTAAAGCTTTTTATTATGGCTGTGCAGACGTGAAATTAAAGCCACTTTTGCTCACTTCTTGCATTATATATATATATATTTCAGGATAATGTACTTGATGAAATAGTTATTGATTTTTCATTAGTCACATATGCTTTTTTTTGCTGTTCAAAAAATATATAACAAGTCCTCATAAATACGTCTCATCAGTGGATAAGCAATGTGCGATATAATTAATTAGCTATTTTCTAATGCCAATTATAACACAATTATACTATCTAGAACAAGCTTCGCCCTTTGAATACAATTTAAAATCAAAAGACTAAAATCAATCAAAATGTGTTTTTCGTAGATAAGGATATAAAACTGAATACCAAAACAGTCTCGCTAAAGAATATATCGTAATAATATACGTTTTTCAAGTTTTTTCAATAAAATCGCTTTACTTATGCATTTGGAACATAACATTTCATTTAAATACATATCGTCCCGTTTTCAGAAATACATATTAGCTAAGCATCGCCATCTTTTGTAATACAAGCGTAAACTAATAATAAAATATTGTATAAACATACAAGAAATATTGCCAACTTGTGGTCAATGACGCAATTATCGCACACAACAATAAATCCTTTTCTAAAAGTAATTTCGCGTATGTATTAAAATTTCATAAACCTAGAGTATAATTGTGAAATCGATTATAACTGAAATTCATTTATTTTTAAATCAATCAATGGATATCTTTTATTGGTAAATGTCGATAGAAAACGCCGCCCACCGGAACTAACGTCACATTAAATCGGAAAGTCGATTATTGTTAGCATCCGCGATTATACACCCTTCACTTTTTCTTATTGTTTTTTTTTCTATTATTTTGATCGATGAAATATACGGTGATTGACGACCCATTGTGTAATGTTATATTACACAATAATTCAAAGCCTTCTATAAGAAATGTATGACAATATTTTACTATATTAAATATTGTAAAAGGAACTATATTAACAAAAAGATTTGTGAAAGTGAAACAAAATATAAAACTGTTAAATGTTTACTCGTTACTTGTTGATTGACTTGGCATTCACTTGGTAGAACTCCATTATAACACGGTGAAAAAATAGCAATGTATTTTAGTTCTACAAAATTATTTTTAACAAATATAGTTGATAGCTATTTCGGCTCACGCCATCGTCAGAACTATGTTCTAGTCTATCTATCTATAGTTCTGACGATGGCGTGAGCCGAAATAGCTATCAACTATATTTGTTAAAAATAATTTTGTAGAACTAAAATACATTGCTATTTCTTCACCGTGTTTACTCGTTACCTTTTCTAATTTGAAATAACTATTTTCATTCTTTGTGAATAATAAAACCCATTACTTTGCCTACAAAAACATAGATTTACGTGTCCATTCTAAATGACGCAATATTTTTCGCGTACTGAATAAAAAAATATTTGTCTCTCATCAATAGCAATTTGTAATGTTGGCATCATTTAACGGAGTTAAAAACGTTTATTATAGTAAATTAACGTAAAAAAAAATGAAAATCTGACCACGAGTAATTAATCATTAATATAATTTTCGATTCAACGCTATCCATTACGAACTTTTATGTAAATATCTACAAATTTTGAGAATAAAATAAATTTTATATCTTTCTCCTGAAAATAATTTGACTAAAGGTGGACGAAATTTTTAGAAGACACTATATTGTCTTTATGTTCATATTAAAATTGTATTATCATACGTCAACATCGTATGTATTATGATTTAGAATTCTAATGTTTTGTCACGTTTCTTTAATGTCAAACCCATTTTTATCCCGCGTGACCTGTTCAACTAAAATGACAGCGGCAACGCCGTGACGTGTACGCGAGTTCGCTTAGGTTAAGAACAAGGCTGTATTTATAAACCGAGACGACTATCCCAGCGAAGCCTTCCACAATGTAAGTACATACCTTTAGGCACCAGTGTCACTCAAATCGCCATTTATTGGTGTATGGGAACTCGAAGCATTCAAAATAAATATACCTCAAGGTTTTTTAATATCACACGTGCCAATTTAATTTTTATAGAATCCATTGACTTAGTTTTTTTTTAATAAAAATAATATTACAACGCTTTCGTGTAATAAAAGGACAGTTACTTCATTGCGCCTCAATATTTTCAAATAAAATGTAAATTACGGCAGCCATGAATCGAAGTAGTGCACATATTTTAATTTACTGTATTGTGCACATTTTTTTTTTACTTTGTTACAATTGAGTACATTACCGAGCATCGCCCGGGATAAATAACGTTAACATTCCATCCACGCGCTTTTGGCGCTATTATTCACCGTTTAGGATGAATTCTTCTGACAGGCAAACAGACAGACACATGCATTTTCTTATTTTTTAGTATACATATTTTCTACCATATTTCATATAGCGTTATTGGAAGACCTCGCCAGTAATTATTTCAAGCTTTTCTGAGACTAAATTGAAATATATTAATATCATCACCACACGTGATTGTTTTTTTTTTTTATTCAAAAAAACGTCAGGAAATATGTAGTTTTCTTAAATATATATGTATGAATATCGACGAAATGTATGCCTGTTTGATAAACAGAGTATGAGCATATCATTTATACTCCTAATAGATGAAAATTCCCTGGATATGTTAATTATTAACACATTACGACGAAACAGTACTACATCATAAAACGTATTCATGTAAAACAATAAATTTGTCCTTAAAAATATAATATTATCATCGTTTATTGGGTTAGTATTAAATTAGTGCTAAATTGAATTAGATTACAGTTTAGTTTAGATTAAAGTTTTGTAAGGTGAACCTACCCCACGCAGAATTTTTCTAAATACCACTTATCCCCCGCAACGAAACATCGTATAAAATAAAACGACTTAGACGAAGGAAACTCGAAAACTTTTATTTCACAATTTCCCTCGATTTCTTTAACAATATTATTACCATATAAATAGAATATCATTAAACTTATAGCAACAAAAAATATATTCCGTTTACAATATTTATTTATTTGAGTACCACCTAAAACTTTTGTTTTCTGAAAAGTTTAGTATCTTTCGCCTCCAAATCATATAACTTTAATTTATTTTCATTTATTCATCTGTCTTTTTCTTGTCATTGCAAATATGTATATGATTTTTCATTTTCAAGGATTTTATTTTGATCTAGTTCTATTTATTTCAAGCATATTCGAAAGCCCGATATCTCAGGTATTGTATATTATGCTTTTCATTTGCATTGGAGAAGTGATTTAGTTAATATAAAATGTAGAATTACATCGAAAATACAGACCACCGTCAAGTTTCCACACTGAATCGATGATAAAATACACCACGAACACCCCAAGAGATTTAATAATGAATTTACCAGGATCCGAGCTCAAATTGTTTTCATTGCTTTAACAACGTTAAAACCTCCGTAAATAAATCATTTTTTTAAATTTACTTATTCAAAACACACAAAAATAACCATCTTGTTGTCATAATTCTTTTTGAACCCACGATGATTATACGGCTCCGTAGTTTAGTAATTGTTGTGTTTTTCTTTAATGTCTACGATGCGTCCCATCTTCATGCTTCATTCGTTCTATTTTTCCGTGGATCCAAAATATTACAACAAAAACCATTTAAATCTACTCGCTGAAATGTGAAGCATTCATTTCTGCTTGAAAGTGATAAGCATTCGGTTTGTTGACCTTAAAGATGAACGACATCTTTTGTCATTTTACATTATGAATAATTATTACCTAAAAAAATATTTATTACTCCGCAAAGCAAGATTGACAATAGAGGCAAAGCGCGTCTTTTCTCACTCAACCGCTGTTATTAAAATTATAGGGGCTCCTTTGGCTAGTGTCGTAACGTGTTCATCGTATTAGCATTACAAAATTTTATGTTCACTGACATCAACCTTTTTTATTTACCCTAAAAAAGGTTACTTAATACAACGCCTAATAAGTAGTTTTTGCGATATCACTGCTAAGTAATTCCAAGCGCCAGTACTTTAGAAATATATTACGGTAATGTTGATTTTTGTACAGTTTTTAATGACAATAACCTAGCCAAGAATTTAGTGATAAAATATTTTTAATTGTGTGCAATTCTACATTTTTTTTTTCTCACGATCCGGGTTTTGCCTTTCGAATTCTTCAGGCATTCTATCACGCAGATTTAAATAAACTGACTATATTCACTACAAACGGTAAAGATAACGTGTCATTTTTGAATAAGCATAATAAGTTTTTCATAAATTATTTAACCGTTAAGAGTAACAATTGATTAAAGTTTTCATTGCTGCTTTTGAAAATATATATTTTGTAAGAATTTGGAGATTGTAAATTTTTAATTCTTTTATCTCTTTCTGAAGGCGTTTGTTATGTATTAAAGTTTACAATCACATTCAACGTAACTTACTGCAGAACTTTTCCGTTTCGCTTATCAACCACTTTTATCCCATTCGCCGCTCTCAAACAAATAAACAAGGTTTACACAATTTAAAACAGCAAACAAACTTTGAAACAAAATAAACTCCTTTCCAATTTCATCATCATTCCTTTCAAGAAATATCTTCTTACGATCGACATTAAACATAATATGTCTTATCAAATACATTCAAAGAGTATTATTATAAATCAGTGTTTATCGTTGTACCTTTTTTACTGTATGTATATTCAAATGGTGCTTTATTTGTATAAATACAATATCTCTACATAGAGCATTTTAACTGTAAACAAATGTGTTATTAAGTAATTTATGATGTCTTCTAAATAAGATATAAAATTGTGATGAACACTTGATGAAAGCATTCTTTAACCCGCTAGGTGATAACGTGCCAACTATAGAGATGTCAGATTATATTTCGATAATAGCTGATACTCATAAATATATGTTTCATCAGTTGATAATGTTCGCGATCTAAATAATATAAAGCTGTGGAAATAGTACTAAACATTGTATATTTATTATTTTAATATATGACTGTTAGAGCGATTGAAGCTTTTGTTGTAGAAGCATTTTTTAATGAAAACATAACCCAATATGTTTAGATGATGATCGTAAGTCGGAAGTAATCGACATTGCAATATCATTTGTCATCTCAGCAGCGAACGGTTTATTAATTTAAAAAATTTACTTATATCAAATCTTTTCTTGAAAGGTAATCTATTATTTATATAAAATTGCCGAAGGCCTTTTTCATCATTATCGTGTTCTTGATCTTGCAAAAGTAATAGAAAAGCACTTTCAAACTCATATTGATAACTCCAGTATTTATGTTTTAACGCTTAAATAAATTTATTGATTTTCCAATTGTGTAATTGTTTTCGAAAAGCTGGCTACGGACAATTAACGTAACCATCGACATAAAACATAGTGAAAAAGAAGAAACACGCATAACACACTGAGAGTTGTTGTGGTGAAATTGCCTTTAAATCAAATAAGAATTGCTGATGGAAATTGAGTGAAATATTGCGAATTCATTTAGCGCACAGCACTCGCATGTACAGTCGTCCACGTACACCGTTATCGAAAATCGGCGCGAAAGCCTAGCGGATTCCGCAGCAGCGAAAAAAGTGGCCCACCGGACACCGGTCCTCGAAGGCGCGGGTTTCGGTGTCTGTCGCCCGGGGGCCGTCTCCGCTCGCCCCCTCTAAGCGACGCGACGTCGAGCGGAGGCTCGCTCGGTCGCTATCTCGCCCGCCTCAGTGCCTGACTATACATTCCACCGAATGACTGACACTCGTTTATTGCACCTCGGTACAGATCGATATAACATAATTGGCTTAAATTAAATATTCATTGACAATGAATCAATAACATACTAAAATATGAAATGTCATCACTGAATAAATATCTTCGTTCTGTACATTAGCGAGAAACTATTATCTAGTAAATTGTTATTAAACAATTTGTTAATATTTTCAAAGTGAGCGCATATTTATTAAAATTGTAAAGGTTTATCGTGTTATATTTTTGTGGAAAGTGAATGTGATTTTTTTGTTAGTGACAATGATCAACTTTTAAATGTTTTATATATAACAGTTTTTTTATAGTAACAGAAAAGACAATACTGCTTATATTATGTGCTCAGTGACGTCGAATTTATAATTGGGTATTCAAAGATAATCTTTGCCTTTTATGAGTTCCCACGGCACACTTTCCACGCTACTGCATGGACATTTATAAATAATTAAGTTGTTCCCGAGTGACATCATGACTTTGGATATTCTAACAGGTAATTCTTCCCTGATTTTACCTTTCGCACAATAATATATGATCGTTCATCTTTGGACGTAATCATTTAAAACGAGAACGTGTAGTTCAGTGATAAAAACGATTTGCAAATGTCGTTGAATTTTTATTTACTCTAAAATCAGCTAATTTTTCTGATACTCTTGTGTCCAAAGTGCGGATGGTTTTACACACGTAGAAAATAAATTATGTCAGTAAATTTTAGAGACAAACACAGCCCATTTGAGTTTATTGCCATTATTAAATGGCCAGTTACACTTTCCTAATTATTAATAATTACGTAATATTAGTTCGTTGACAATCTGAATAATTATTTTGTATATACTCTGATATTTCATCCCTAAGAACTCATCCATTAAGAATTAATAGGTCCCAGTTACATTCTATTTTAAAGTTGATTATTGTGAAAACCTATTATTACATTTTTAGTTCCAAAGTTACGTTCTACAAATTCCATGTTATTAAAATTATTTCATTTTATATAATTGGCGTATTGCCAATATTTTTTAATTTTTCTTGTAAATAAGCATTTCAAAATGCTTACTAACTGTCAATTCTCGTAAAATAATTTACATTTGCAAACTCGTTGTATCGTCACAATGTTATACAATTGAATTAAAAGGCAATCATATTATCACAGTCGTAAAATCGTTGGAAATTGCATTGTTTATCAAAGTAATAACAATCAAACATTTTTCTTACACATAGCTGCCTCAAACCCAACCGCACAAAAACGTGCCGTTTTTTGTTATCAAAACTCTTGGCTCCGCTCTCAAGCTGCTCTACAAGAGAAAGTTCTCACTAAGGTATGAATGACATCATGATGGATATTTGTTCCATTGAAAACTCCACGCTTCATTTAACTGTCTAAAAAAATAACAGGTAATAGAAGGAATTGACCATATTGGAACTATCGTCAAATCAGCGTGGCATTTATTATTTAGTCTATTATGTTACCACTGTCTTAAGGCCGTGATAACTCGCTACTTTTGCAGGCGCTTACAGTACCAAGATTAAACAAAACGCTACGCATATTAATTCTTCAAATCATTGCATTACGAATGTTTATATCTTCAAAGCCTTTTTATTTACAACGTTTTATTTTTCGGGAATACCTTAATCAATGAAAACAGTTTAGTTTTTATATAGAATTATTAACTTTTGTCAGTTTTTTTTAGGATTTAATGTTCGCATTGTATATTATCATCAGGGCTAGATCCGCTCATAGCAAGCATTATCAACTAATAAAATGTCAAACTTTAAAAAATTGTCGTTTCTTAACATATTATATTTTTTTCACTGAATTAAATTATATTGTGGCTTAATTTTTGACGACAGATAAAAAGATATTTATTTGTAAAAATTCTTAAAATATTCAATCTTAATTGTGGTTTGATTGTCGGTAAATCCTTTCGAAGTTCTTGAATCATATAGATTGAGGTTTTGTATACTTGATAATTATTAACACTCGCATGTAATAATACGTAAATAATGTGTTATGATTAGTTAATTAGTTGGCAATGCTCGTGATGAGCGAAACCGTTCCCCTTCATTGTAATGTTGCACAAAACAAAATGAATTTACTTAAAATTTTGTTTTTATTATTTGAAAATATTTTATTGATTTAAATATAATACCTTTCTACCAAGGAGAGGCAATCAACATTATAATTGTTGATTGTTGTCCACTTAACACTTTTCGGTAAACCAATTAATCTTGTTTATCGAGTATTTGGTTTACTTTTACTTTTGAAATCCTAAAATGTTTTCGCGTTCATAAGTCAACAGATTAGAGAGGAAGAGACGGTTATCCAATTAGCTTCATGGCCTCGCCAACAGTTTATTTCTTCCCAGTTAGCATGCAACTCGGTAAATGCAAAACTGTCGAACAACGTAATATGACCGTTAAATTAATAATGTGTTTTATTTTAAAGAGAATGCGTTTTAAACGATTTATTACCCAATGAAATTCAAATACAATGTTTTTTGCAAACACAAAGCGTCGTTGAGGTGTGTGAAAATACTTCTCGATGATGTCATCGCATGCAAATTCCCAATGATATGTGATCCGTTTCTTAATAACGTGGTATACATTTTTTTTACACAAGTGTATGCAAAGCAGAATAAGGTAAAAATTACACATAACTGCATACGAATACTATTTTTCAAATCATAGGTATAACCTAATTTGTTTTATTTTTAAGTTCAAGCTTGATTGGGTTTACCCTTCCTATAAAAATGTTGAAATAAACGGTATCTTTTGCATATCAAATGAATCATTGTGAGCAATGTTTAAACGTAAATAATAATTCAACAATGTATTAAAGAATGGCTTAGTGATAACAATTGAGTGCCTAGAAATTTCCTTAGCTTTGTTTGCTATAGATTACGTGTTAATTGATTTAGTCAAGATACACTTTAGATAAACAACTACGCCATTATTTAATTTCAGTAGAACCAAAATCATATTAATGTTTACAAAACTTTTTCTTTTGTAATAGAATAACCGATGGAACAAGTAAAGATGCGGTAGCGTTTAAAATTTAAACTTTTTAATTTTTTTTCCAAAGACGCCCCAGAATATGTCCATATTCGAATACAAGGTTAAACTTGAGTTAAAAATTAGAATTATTTATAGAGCTTTAATAGGGGCAAAGCATCCAACATTTTATCGATGAAAAAATCCATTTATAATAACATATTCGGTAACATGGCACACTGTTAAGTATTGTTAGTGTCTATTTTTATTATAACGAATTTATTACGTAGTTACGGCAATTCATAAATTATCTAGCCGCATATAGCCGATTGAGGGGCACGCACTGAATTTTTTCTCCCCCGTCGGACGTCTATTCCAGTTGCGTATTTCAAACGCGAGGGTGGCGAGAGGAAATCCTCCGCACTTCCCCGCAAGCCTGTACTTGCGCGAGCCATCCTCTTTTGTATTATGAAAACGAGGGTACGAATTCGGGGGCGGGAACGACGCCAGTCCGCCCGAGTCTCGCCGAGTAGGCGGTCGCGACGCCCGTCGCCTTGAAGTCTCCTGTTTCACTCTGTTTACATCCGACATCGGATGAATCACGCGTCACTTCGACACTCGCGACCGCACTTATTTTCGACTGATTTGCTACTTACATAATAGATTCAACCTCGGCTAATTAACGAAATTGCCTGTAACATCGGACTGACACGGTTTTCGTGAGAGCACCATGGAGTGATTGTGCAAGTTTGAGATCGGATTGGGATGAAAGAGTGCCGCGACGGCGGAGGAGGCGCACGAAAGAGATCCGCGTTAATGTTCGTCGGGGGCGCCCCGAGGGCCGTCGTGGGACTCCCTCAGCCAGAGACTTCGCCCGACGAACCCGTCGTGGACGTGGCTCAGGACCAGTCGTACTGGCAACCGACGCCCGCCGGACGAAAATCCAAAGGTCAAACGGCGACCTCGTCTGCTGCCGACTATTTTTAACTTAACTTTTTATCTAAGAAAATCCATAATATACCTTGATATCGTTCGCCACATCCATATGATCGAAAGGCGACATCTATCACATAATGATATTAAAAACGTTTTGTATCAATTCATAATCATATAAAGCCTCAAGCATTACACGTTTAGTATACTTTGATTTGCAACCAAAAACAGAATTGTTCTAAATGCTTTCAACGTCTAGCATCTACAGCTATTTGAATTCATGATTGATTACATTTACAATAATTTATATATATTTAATTTATTTGACATTAGTTTTTAAAATCTTTGATTTTTTACTTGCTTTTTTATGTATAAGTTCTATATGAAAAATGTTTTTCAAAACGACAGATTTAAAACAAGATTCACACGTTTCATTTTATTTCATTGAACATATTGGTGAAATAATCGAACTCATATTTTATATTAAATGATTGCCAGTTTCTATATTTTTTTTCTCTGTCTAATTTATGTCTATATATATTGCAACTTTAATCGATCAGAGATATTTTCAATCACAGTAGTTCATATAATTATTACAATCAATTACTGAATTTGCTGCAGGTAGGCAACGCGTCTAAAAATATTACGTACAGTGGAACCCCGGTCTTTCCTTGCTCATTTTAAATATTTGATAACATGCACGCACAAGAATAATGTTGAATAATTCCGTATTTATTTACCGATTTCCTCGATCTATCTTCTAAATATTTTGATCTCGCCATAAATATTTATATACCGTTTTTTATTGAAAATTTACCGTTCCGTCATATTCAAAAATAATCATTTTTTTTATTTCAAAAACATAGATGAATCTGTTAGAATAAATAGTTAGTGAATTTGAGGATACTTTGATTATGTGCTGAATTGCAAAGAAGCATTTAATGTTAGTGATTAGTACTATTTCCATTTTTTTATAATATAAAGTCAGGACTGACTTCGCTTATTGCAAGCATTATTAACTAACTAAACATAGTGTTTATTTTATTTAATTAAATAAAAAAAATCACTATGAAGTGGTGGTTACATTTTAAAAGTGAAACATCCTGAAGTTGATATTAAGGCTTTTTAGTGTAAATTGTTCATATATTTTTAATAAATAAACCCACTACAGATTGAATTTTATTTATTGCTACATCACTCAAAAAATCTTATTTATTCGTACTGATGAAAAAAGTTTATTTATTCCTGTTTGGAATATAATGTAGAAACTTTCCATGTAAGTTAGTGTAGTATTACGTACGTAATAAATACTTATGAAAATAACAATAATGATGTCCTATTCCTTAATGATGGCAATCTCCCGCATACGTTCGCGTGCCAACTAAATAGTAACTTTTATACAACACGAATGTTTTATATCTATAAAAAAATAAATCAACCATGATATGTGAAGAATTTTTGGAATGCTTACAGCTGGCCATGCATAGCTGAAATAGTATATTATTTACGCTTTGTGTATTTTTTTTATTGTACACTGTCACAGCAACCATTGAAGACTAAATTTAATGTCAACGTTCCTCGTGGCTGCGAGAAAATTTTCCACGTTTTTCTTTTGAATTTATTTGCTGCCCGCTGCATCTGTTTTCCTATGAGTCACTGAATGTTCTGAGAATCCGCACACGTCGAGTACTTGTGTATATTTTATCTTACACCCTTTCTGTCGGGAATAAATTGCGTTTGGTGTAATACTCTGGGGGTGTACGACCTCTACAAAAGGGTTGGGGAAACATTTTATGAGTGTAATAAGCAACATTTTTTTTATTATTTAACTACAAACTCAAACCTTAATAAAATATTCTTATTAGCCTTAAGCTAAATTTAAATTGTTGAAACCTTGTACAATTCCATATGTTTTGTCACTGACGCCCTTGGTTTCGCCTTTTGGCATCTTCAGGCATTCTATCACACGAATATAATAGAATAGACACTCTTGAAGATGCCGAATGGCGAAACCCGGGTCATTAGAGATGAAACATGTGGAATCGTTCAAAGTTTCTACAGTTCAAATTTTATATGAAATTCCAAAAAAAAAATACTAATGAAATTCCATCAAGCAGCTTCAGTCGACATCAATAGTTAAATGTTAAATTAGTTAGAACTATTGGCTACCTGAGTCTTAATAAAGTTTTAATGCATAGCTAAAACATGTACATAACATATTTGATTATTAAGAATCCCATGAAACGACACTAACACGTGTTTCGATTATTTAAGTAAAATTGTTAGACATTTATTTACATTATTTTAGTATAACTTTACTTGAATTAACTGCCAAACGTCTTCGCAGTTATAATAAAAGCAATACTTCTCACAAATAATTTTTAACATGAAATTAGTTCTTAAAAACATGTTAGAACGTATCATTATAAAATAATTGTCGATATATAACGGTAGTGTACACGTATGCATATCTGCCAGTTTTTTTTCATACAAAATATTTCTTTCCACATGAATACCGTTTTTCATACTCACAGAAAATAAATAAATATATACACAACGTTTTGAATCAGATATGGTCTTTAATTCGTATTGATAAAGACAATGTCGATTTTTTTGAAAAATATAGGGTATTTTTTCTTCACTAGAGTTTTTGATTCAATGTAAACGTCTAACCCTAAAGTAAAAAATAAATATTATTTATATCGATATATGTGATAACATTTTAACTGATCACTTTTGAACAAGTTTTGTCATTCGCAGCTGGGATTTGCCTGTCTGCATATTAAGGTATTCTATCACACGGATGCAATAGAATTGACCTATAGAATGCCAAAAGATGCCGAAAGCCGAAATCTTTCATACAAACTTGTGTTAGTGTGCATAGTTTGAAATTTCGTCAGTCGATATCGTAAAATATATGGGAAATTCTCTCGACAATCCATAAATTCAGTGTTCACTACACCTGAACGTCAGCTTATGATATTCGAAAGCTTGCATGTGTCGACTATTAATCATCGAGGTATTTTTTAAAGAAAGCTTTTTAGGGAGGCTCTGTTGGGAATATAACCGCATGTTTTTACAAAAACAGAATAAATTATTTATTGCTAATAACTTAGAGTGCACTGAAATACTGCTCGTTCAACTGAAATTCTTTGGGTTCAATGCGATATTGGGTACTTGTGTATACTATATTTACAATGAGAATTATATTATTTAGACGTATCTTTGTCATTGTAAAACATTTTTTATATTGCAATATATTTATTTTTTTTGCGTGTAAACTATGTTATTAATTTTTCATAAACAATATTTATTATAGAAAGTTAGTATTTATGACAACGCAGTATAATGTTGCAAGGTTAACCAGAAGTTATAGACCGTTGCTACACATAATTGTTGCTAACAGCAATTTAAATGCCAATAATGATTGTAAAAAAGTGATATTTTAGCCTAATGGTTTTGAAAACACATATGGCATAATAATAATCGACTCATATTAAATATCGATAAAACTTGCACGGTAATGGATTTTGTAAGATTGTTCGTTTCCATTTTCAACAAGGTATTCATGTTCACGGTTAATGCATCTGCGGAAAATTCGCTGCAATTATTTACGCCGTGATTTTTTGTATATCAGAACACACGCATTCATGAAATTTTGTTTAAATCTTCCCACGTGGTTATCAGATCAAAACGTTTTCTTGTTATTGTTTTTTTATCTGAATAGACATTATAAAATTACATATTTAACAGCTCTTGGTAATTTTTCAAGATAATTTATTCTCTGTAGGAAGCCCAGTATTATTTGCATTTGTAAAACGTATTTGATATATTATATTATGTGATAGAAGACCTTGGCATAAAAACACCAGCTGTTCTCTACCTGATTCCCTGTCTAAAGCTCTATACAATTTTGAAAAGATACAATTCATTTTTAAAACTTCAAAGACCGAACCATTTTGTATGAAGTAGTAAAGGTCTTTTATAACGAAGGTATTTTTATTGTCCTCTGGTGAAAAAAATGAGTTCTATGACATTTTCTGTTTTTATACAAAAGTCTTCGGTTGTTATTATCTTATTGATAAACGAAAATGATTTTACACAAAAGTAAAACCATGTATTAGCAAATACAAATACAAAAAGAAAATAAGAAACTTTATTCTATTTTACTTGAAAGCAAAGATGTTATCTTTTCAAGTCGTTGTCTTGTTCCTATCGAAATGCAAGCCAATCAATAGCTCTGCAATCATTTAATTATTGTTGTTTTACTGTCAATTTGTGGTGGAAATTGATGACACAAATTTAAATGTCACGTTTGCAAATGTCAAAACATGGATGCAAGTCCACTTAGAACTAAACGATGTTACTTAGTCACTAATATCGAAGCGTTTTGTTCCTTCGCTGTAAATTGCTGCAATGCATATTTGAAAATGTGTTGATTCAGCACGCTGCGCGGTTAATTAAACATTAAGTCCACAGTCGAATCGCTTATTAATAGTTTGTATCGAAATTTGTATGCAGAAATATTTTAGATGATATCGTAACACTTACAAAATTGGTGTCAAAATTCACTTAGTATGGATTTATTATTATTAATATAAAGCTTTTTAGCTTTTATGAATTCGGTTGCAAGTCATCATTCAATAAATGCCAAATAAACAAGATAATATTTTATATATTTTTGTAGCGGTACACAGTTATTATAGAAACAGAATTATAAATATATACATTTCGTCAGTTGGATACAAAACTAGTTTCACTAGCATTTTATTTTGTAGGAAAAGGATTTTTCAGGTTGTAAAATGATGTGGTAATGTAAATTATTTCGAAATGATTTCACAATAATTTCAACATTTAATCTGATTTTCACCTTTAAAAAGGAAATCAATAAGGAAGCTAAATCTATAAATGGCTTTCCACAAATATTATAGAATATTAGTTAACATTCGCTGACGCTTTGTTATTTCACATATTTTGAACAATATCAATAACCTGACGATATTTTCACAGTAAAAATATAAGCAGATATGTTCATTCATTTAGTTGTGAATCACTTTTAAGGTGTTAACTGTCACTTCTTGATGGAAAGGCATTATATTTTAAATAATAAAAACACATTTTTTTAGTACTTATTTCCACAATATATTTTTTGATCAGGACCGGTTTCGCTCATCGCGAGCATTATCAACTGATAGAATACAATTTACAAACAAGTCTATTTATACAAAACAAAAAAATTAATTTGAGTTAATGGTAGCAGGTGTACAAAACCATGGGTACAAGAACTAGGAAACGATTTACATAAAATCATACAATATTGATACAAATAAAGTAAATTAGTATAAAAATTAAATGTTCACAATCACTTATTAAGAATTAAAATTACAATTATGGTAAATCAATAATCCATTAGGAGCTCTAAACAGTTAGTTGTGAATAGTATTTGAATTAGTACTATTGGCACAATATATTTTATTATCAGTACTGGTTTCGGTCATCACAAGTATTATCAACTAATAATTTTGTGAAAATAGTACTAAAAATATATTTCTATAGCGTAAAATATTATGCCTTCCCATCAAGAATTCACAATTTACACCTTAGAAGTGATAAATATTGTATAATATTTGTTCTTATATTACATAACATTGAAAATCACATGTCATCCGACACAAAATTTTGTTTGAACTACCAATTTCTATCCGCAATGTATTGGTTGAAAAAAATGATTATTTATCGTTACTCAAAAGACTTTTTCACGTACCGTAATCAAATTTAACGAAGTTAGTGTTACACAATGACAAACATAATACCTTTTCAATCTCATACAAACATATTTCCAACATGATCTCTACGTTTTCACAAAACATCCTCTGGCGCATAAAAACGTTTTGAATCAACCTGTTGCTACGTTCTTTATTCTATTCCTTTACTATATATAAAACAGTCACGAACCGTGTTCCACAAAACTCCTCAGGTATTATATTATACGTGAAAAATCCATTATAAAAGTCTGTACGAGCGCACATCAATTGGTACGTAACTGTTTCAGAACGTAAGCTGATCACGTTTTTCGTTAAAATTTTTGTTTGCCCTTTGAGTGTAAAAGACTGATTTAGTTTTTCGAAAATGACGTTAACGGAGTACAGGAATCATTTGCGATAGATTTTGAATATTATTGTGAATAAAAAATTGAATTAATTCTTATTTAATGAATTGGCATTTACTTGGTAGAATTTCATTACAACACGGTGAAAAAACAGCAACGTTTTTACCGTGTGAATTATTTTTATTTATGTTTGTGAATTATATAATACATAACACAGAATGTTTTACGATACAATATTGAAAAATTATAAAATATTTCACGAAAAATAATACGGTAAGACAATATGGCGGAATCCATTGTGAATTGCCCGTATGAAATCGGTAGAAACCTTATCTAATGTTAGAAGAGAAATCATTATTGTCGCGCCCTCATTTTCTCCATTACAATATTATATCATTGTTTGTGGTGGCACGTAACTGTATCTCCATGACTTTTCTGACATGTGCTTTATGCAGTGTACACGTCGATGTCGAAGGCTTTTCAGAGAGACTGTCAACGAGAAGGAATAGTATAATAAACGTCGTTGAATATATATTATTATGCGTTCGTATAAAATGAATACGTTTCTAGCTCAGTGAAGTGAGTTGGTATAGATTGTAGAATGTTGTTTAATGTATTAAAACTGTAATTTAAACATTGTTTAAGGATAATTTTATGATTGTTATCGACAAACTTAGTAACCTATTGGAAGTTTTTAAAGTTACTAATAAATTAATCATATTATATAAAATATGTTCATTTTGTCGAACCATATGAATTTCTTTTAAGGTTTCAACAGTCTTTTCTAAGCGGAAAGATATTTTATTTAAATAAATAAAATACATTTTTCAATTTGATGGTGCTGAATTTTCCTTCTTGCTTAAAAGGCAAGGTATTTTAAATAATAGAAATACATTTTTTATCACCATTTCCACAAGTGTATATTTCTGTGATCAGGACCATTTCCGCTAATCACGAGCATTATCAATTGAATCAGTTCATCAGAATGGTCGCGAAACCAGTCCTCATAATGAAAGTATTACATTGGCGAAATGGTAATACAAAATGTATGTATTTGTATTATTCAAAATACAATGTTTAGTATTTTTATACAATTTAAGTTAATGTATGTATACTTTTGAGTCTTGAAACTGATCCTGGTCAGTAGATTGTAAAAATGGATTAAAAGTTGTGTTTTATTGATTTCAACATTATGAATTCATTAATTTTATTATACATCATCATGCTTATGACTATTGAGTTTTGTTTGAGTTCTGTAAAACAGTCTTTAATTGTGTTATTTTATATATTGGAGAATTTGCCTTTCTATCAAAAAGCTACGGTTAACACCTTAAAAGTGAAAAAAATAGAAAACAGATAAAAAAAATATTTGAGATCAACTTAAGGGGAAAATATATTACAACACGCATTTCTAATATCTACTAAGTATATTATAGATTGACCATTCACATTTTATATCCAATTTCAACATGAAATCCTCCATTTGACTTGATTCAAATTTAATGTCGTAATCATAAAATCCCTTATCAACGTTTATAGAGCGCTGTACGTTAATATAATAAAAATTGTGAAATCAAATGTAATTAATGTGTCAAAGCACTAACAAATATAAATTTGTTTTGAAAGGTCGTGCATTTTAGCCGGAGCTTACTGGTATATTATGTAAGTGAATTTAACAGTTATACAGTGTTGCTAGTTTATAAACAGTGTAGCACACAATTCCATTTACCGTCCTTGGCTTCCATATTGAGATAAAGAGATAGTATTAAAATCATATCGGTTTCTGTTTACAGTCTCATTAGTGTAGCCATATAAAGATTAAATAACAATATCTATTTGAAATTTTTTTCAGGCAAACTCGTTTTGACTTTATCAATTACACATCATTCAATTGGCATAGATAAGTGAATTTTAAATAAATTTCCTAACACAAAAATACGTAACACGACATGTATCATATTTTATTTGTACGGCTTATTTTTAGTTTTTTCCGTAAAGTTTTATACGGCCATCATACTGGAATGCCGAATGATGCTGAACGATGAAACATGGGCCGTAAGTGAAAAAATAAATATGTGGAAGTGTACAGAGTTTTAACGATTCAAAGCCAAAAACCATTTCGCTATTTTTTTATTCATTTGATAATCAACTAATTTTTATACGTTTTCGAATGATTTCATCTCTAAAAGGTTAGCCACTATATATAATATAATAGTGTATTTATAATCAAACAATTTGTTACTATAATTACTATCACTATAATAATAAAATATCGATGAATTTTTTCCATTAGGGTTAATAATATACGCTCTGTAATTTATGTATAAAAATATTACGCGTAAATGTAATCAAGTATCGAAAAGATAATATATCAGTACATTCAAAGCTGTTGCTATTATGCAAAGTGATGTAAAGCCTGGGAATAAGTTTGCGTGTTTTATCGTGTAATAAAAAAGTTTTTTCTTTATTTACTTAGAAATTTATCAATCTTGAGAATACGAAACGTAATACGCGAATGGCAATGTTGATTCTCAATGGAGATCTTTAGTTACCTAATGTGAAGCAATTCAAAGGAATGTAATGCATTCTATTGTTTCATCACTTATATCCAATGGTGGTCTTATTTGCTTTGAAATACGCAAAGGGGCAATAATTATTATCGAACAGCAAAATGTGTTATATCGAATCAGTGTTTCTCAGTTTTGCTGAAACCATCTTCCGTTTTTTATTTTGAAATTATTCAAACACCGCTAAATTAGTTTTTAAAATTACAATATCGTGAATTGTTTAAATTTAGAGCTAAGCCATAAAAGCATTATTATTTAAACAATTATACACATTTTTTCACAATTATATATTATTAAGATCAGGAATGGTTTCGCTCATCTCAAAAGAATTAACGTATCTGATTAACTATTATAATAAGTCATCGTAGTGCTGTAATCGCTCGTTTTGATTTCGGCAGCGCCTTTTATTAAAAGAAATGTACGTTTTCTCTCGTTATAAAACACTTTTCTTAATCAAGCTTTAACGCATGCCAAGTCATCAAAAAATACAATTGGGGGACGTTTCCCCTTTCCTTGCGGAGCTATATAGAGGATATCCCAGAATTGAAAATGTCAAAAATTTTGTGTATAATATATAATAATGTTAGTTTTAACAAGTTTACGAAGATTAATGAGGCTATATATTGATACAAAAAATAGTTTTTACATTAAATTGTTGACCCTGCCTTATTTTTAGCCATGAGCTATCACACACAACATTCGGCCGTTGCAACAATTGAAGCGTTAGCAGTGTCATGTTTACTGAAGTAAAATGATCATTGAATACGAAGAGCGTTAAATAACCATTTTAAAATAAGATTCCATAGTATCGATATCTTTGATGGGTAAAATACTGCCATTATTATTAAAACAATCACTACTTGACCGAACGGCATTAAAAATCACAAAATAAATATTATTTCCTTAACATTAAAATGATAGTATAATAACGCGTCTCTAGTACTAACATAATGTTAAAGTTATCATTTTATTTATTTGCAATATCGAAATTATTCGCACTATTTCTTGGACACGCTTAACAAAATTTACTCCATATTTATAATCTATTGTTAGTTGCTTAGCAATATAATGCTGAGTTATTATTTCGGTCCGAATTTCTTTTAAAAAAGTATCGATCGATCGAGAAGTGGGATTTTTACATCATTCTTAACTGTACAATAAGTCGTCATTCTTAAATAATTCTTAATGTCAACATGAGCGCACGAATAGAGGAAAACATCACCATTATAAAGTCATTGAACCAACAATCTCGTTAAATTTAGCACCAAAGAAATTGAATTGAATTTGATAAATTGGTTCCAAAAATTAAAATATCGCGTAAAAAAGTACCAGAAACGTATGAAAAATCAAAATTTGCTCTTTGAAATTCGGGTAAAAGATTTTTTTTTTTTTGATTTTATATACTCTTATATGAATTATTAATGGCCGAGAAAAGTGCTATTCAACGAATTTTATAAATTCATTGTGTTTAAACAAGTTTACGAGCGGACACACATCCCATGATTTTACGCAATTGCATTATATTTCTTTACACACCCTAAAACATAAATTCGCATAATATCTGATTCACTTGTCGACATTTGGCAATTGTATGTATATTTAAAAAAATGGAATGCTTTACAAAATTAAGTGTTAAAAATACATATATTTTTTTTATTTAAAAAAATAATGAAATGTACATGCCTAGCATCATATATCAATTTCTTCTTTAAAACAAATTTGGGGAAAAAATCGCGTAAAAACGAGTGAAGCGCGTAAAAAAATATAACGGTGCCGTCCAAAAAAATCGCGTATAATCGAATTCGCGTAAAAAGAGGACTGGGTGTATTGTTATTCCGAACGGTTTTTCGAAATTTTGCGGTGCATATTGTTTCGTCTCGAACGAACGATGGGACAATGCGGCTCTTCGTTGAGATATGTGCGGCTCCCTTTGAAAATTAAAAATCTAATTTACAGCATACTGCTGTGAGTCTTTATACTTAACAATAAAATTTGTTAAGTCGAAATACAATTCACAGTTGACCAATCACCATCTCACGGAATTGCGGCGAACGGCTTTAACAAATTTTACGCCATATTTCATTTTATTAATCTTATTATCGATTCAAACTCAATCGAATTTGACCAAATATCGTTGAATATTTTTTTTATATGCGAAAATTTTATTTGAATTTGTGCATTACGTAAGAATTTTGTAGCTCTTTATAATAATATACGAAAAACCAGAATATGCAAGAAAGTTTCTAGTAATAAAGTCATTTATTCCAATTGCAATGTGTTTATATTGTCATTCTTGTAACTTAATCAAACACATTATTTAATCAGTTGATAATGTTTGCCTTTACAGTTGGGTACTATAACAAAGAATCCACATATTCGATTACGAATCTAAAAACAGATTCATATTGTATTTCTTTGGAATGTAAAAATGTTTTCATTTGTTTTGAAGGCCAGTAATGTGCTTGTAGATGACGAGACAGGAAATATTCAACAAAAACAGTCAAGAGCAATATTTTTTAGCGAAATATTTATACGATAGATCGAGGAAATGAATAAATCGGGTACGGTACATGTTACATATTATATTTATTTAATATTATTTAACGAATGATTAAAATCCTTATAGGTAAGATGTTGGTTAGTTGTTAGTGTGAAAATTTTTTACAAAAATATTTTTTTTTAACATTAAACAGAAAATATATGTATGCGTCTGACTGTCTGTCGAATAACTCTCCGACTGTGAACTGTAGACACATGCCAACTGCACATATATTTCTGTCTGTCATTTTTAGTCGACGTTTTCATCTTTTAGACAATAACATTATAATTACTTTTAAGATGTTAAATAATACAATATATTACCATTTACCATGTCAACAATTTTATAGTATTAAAGTTACGAAGAGCATCCTTAACTGATACAATGTTTAGTAAAGCAATCTTATTTATATGTATTAAAATAAAAACATTAGTATCGTACTATATAGCCGGATGAGTGTCAACTACATTATCTCAACTTTGTTAGAGCTAAATACTTTGATATTATGCCTTGTCGTAGAGAGATATGTTGATCTCAAGGAAAAGCCAAGTTATAATATGTCGTATACGCATTTACTCATGTACTTATAACGATAAACAAAAATAAACGATTACTTTGAAAAGACGTGAATCGTCACGGTTTCGACTTCGTCACAATTTTTCTTATAATCTATGACATAACGGCATAAAAAAACTTACTATTCTCAAGCTAAAAATTTTTATCTTCGGTTATTACAAATTAAAAATTATAGGTAATATATTTTACAGTTCTTTTGGTACAAAATAATGCGATAAACTATATTTTTATAACAATTAGGTAATGAGAGAAGCCATTCACGGCAAGGCGGAATTAATATTCTTATTTCTCGGTCGTCTTAATGAAACGTAGCTCTAATAGTATTGATGCTTTTTTAGGTGTTTAAATGTTAAAAATATTATTCTTTTGTGTCAAACAATATTTCAGGTGCGGTATTTATTTGTTTATTGATAACTTCCATCGTCTTCGCGGTGTCGGAAGAAGAAAACGTCCGTGTGGTATTAATTATAAGATAACGGTCATCGTGATACGTTTTTTGGTCCCGCGCCACTCAGGTCTTCGTCGTCGTGTCGGCAGTTTCTTCGTCGTGTCGGCAGTTTCTTCGTCGTCGCCGTGGCACAGCAATGTTTTGCGCAATGCGGAATGGTGGATCCAAACAAAATATTTCAATCCGAATCTGAAGCGAAGGCGATAGGAGGGTTTAATGAATTTGTAGCGTGTCTTGTTTTTTTTTGCTCGCTACTTGTAAGTAATCTCACAACCCATGAGACGTAGAGGATGACTACCAATCAACATATTACGTTCTTAAAATTTTAAATATCTACTGAAGGTTTTTGATAGGGTTTCATCTTTTGGCATCTTCGGGCATTTTATGACATGGACAGAATAGAATTGGCAATCAGTAAAAAGTTTACATTGCTCACATAATTGTATAATATGAAGGATTTTTATAATACGAATATATAAAGAGTTGAAAAAATATTTATACTTTAAGGCTAAGGATATATCTCTCATAATATTAATGACAGTTTCAGACATACATCAAAATTCTCCATCTATTTATCATCGGAAAACTGGTCGTTCATTGTAGAAAATTTTCTAGATGAAAATAAGGGAAATTATATACAATTTCTTTCTACAATATATACGATTAAGAAATTTCAGAAATAAGTACAGCCTAGTTTAATTCATTTATTTTATTAAATCAGCAGTTAAACCTACCTTGTTCTCCTTTCCTATATCATTAATGAGAGATTAGCTCATTTTTCAATAACCTGAAACGTTATTTATATATACGTTTCTTACAATAATGACCATCTGATATTAAGTGCCACCATAATCCACCAATTTGAAATAATTTAGTCTCTCAATATCAAATTTCCTAATTAAATTTTAATGATAGATGGTTATTGTGAAAATCATACAAACATCACGAAGTCATTAGGCTTTTTTGGTCACAAAATTATCTTTTTTAAATGTTTATAATTAAAATCAAATGGGTAGTTAATAAAACGTTTTCAGATATATATTTGGATCTCAGCGTTAATATCTTTATTTTTCGGGATTTCGTGAAAGGTAAAATCCGGTTTGTGGGTGAGAAAACTTGTGGAATTGTGCATAGCTTCAAACAATTCATATTTAATACAGGGTTCGGGTTTTCTATCTAGTTATTTGAAACGTTGTTTTTCCATTTGATATATTTTTTTAAATCAACGTGGCTAAATTCTTTATTAGAATTTTGAATTCATGAAACAAAACAAAAATATGGAAATGCTTCAAATAATGTATTTTTTTATAATCATTCATAACATTGATGATTAAAAAAGTCTAAAGAAGTGACGTATGAACTGTCACTTCTTGGTGGCAAATCATTATATTTAATAAATGAAACAAAAACAAATATGATTAGAATCGGTATTAATCATCGTGGGCATTAGTATATTATAATAATAAAAAATAAAAAAAAATAATCAATTACAAAATGATCACAAGTCTCTTGAAAACATATATTAAATACCCGTTACTTAAAATTGACAATGCTTAATTTTCTTTTGTAAAATTCTTACTTGAAAAGATTTGCGTTGTATTTCTGTGCCATTTATTTGTCAGTTATCGCTCGTGTATCTTTTGAAAAACATTTTTAAGAATTGACTATAAATTATGCTACAGGATTTCGTGATTTAAATTCTTTCAAATACTGAAAATAGGCCTATTTATTCGCTGATTAAATTCAATCCATATTATTTGAACATTCATTCTTTACATTGTAGAATATTTTTTTTTTGATTAAGCTATTATTTTTTGAATTTCAGTCATTTCTTATACTCGACAATTTTATTGCTTTTTCAGTCGATATGGCGTTGGAATCGTAAAATTATCATAACGCTCGTTTCTACGAAAAAATGATTTACAGAGTCTCTTATGATAATAAAAATTGACAGTTTTATTAAAAGCATACAAAATTAAAGAAAGTAAATCAAAATTTTGCAAATCGTGTTGAAGCTTTGACGGTATAAATATCTGTTTTTAAATTTGAATTGTTACATCTTTGTACGATTCCATATGTCTTATCACTTCTTATCACTATCTTTGTGATAAGACATATGGAATCGTACAAAGTTGTAACAACTCAAATTTAATATTGTAGTTCCATCAAGCACCTTCAGTCTATATCATAAATTATATCTCTTTTAAGGTGTTAACTGTCACTTCTTGATGGAAAGGCATTATATTTTAAATAATAAAAACACATTTTTTAGTACTTATTTCCACAATATATTTTTTGATCAGGACCGGTTTCGCTCATCGCGAGCATTATCAACTGATGAAACCGGTCCTGATCAAAAAATATATTGTGGAAATAAGTACTAAAAAATGTGTTTTTATTATTTAAAAAATAAATTATATCTGTTTTTACTTTCTTTAAATACCATTACGTAACAATTTGAAGTGTTATTCTTAGATTCTAAGCGGAAAATTAACTTTTTATTCGGATTGTTTTGATTTATACTTAAGAGCCTACGAAAATGTTAACTAAAGAAATATTTAAATTGTTTCTTTATTAATATTCTAGATTTAGAAAGATAGATTTAGAAGATTTGATAAGCTCACCAAATTATCCGCAAGAATACAGTTTGAGCTTTTATTTTGATTTTTGCGAAAGCTTCTTTTGTTTTTAATTTTCTATTTTGGTTTTCGCATTAGGTGATTATTTAATTTGTAATTATGTTTTCCAGTGACGGCCCCAAGTCCCGCGAGACGGCGTCTGAGGGAAGAACAACCGGAACCCTCGACTGCACGTCCTCCTGCCAGAAGACTTATCAAAGTTGACTTCGAACCTCTTGATGTAAGTAGTTTTGTTATCATGAACATTTTTATTTTTATATTTTCACAATAATAATTACTTGAACACGATAAAGTTTTTATTAACAATGGAATGATATTTATTTTTAAAAAATGTGTAGAATGCAAGAATATATTTACTTAGTATAATACATTATTTAGTGAAATTCTTGTAGAATCATTAGAAAATACATTATCCTAATGTTTATTCGATAGTTTATAGTGTATAATACTTCTCAATCACAAATAACATCACAAAGCTTTTAAAATTGGTAAAACAAAAGTGCTGAATTAATACTTTGGTTGGTTTCTTTAGACTGCTTTTATTTGATATCCTTATTTTAATTCCAATGTTGAAATTCAAAGATTTCCAAGCAGTCACTGTTATGGTTCATTGTTTACCGTAATGCGTTTCCTCAATTTATCTATTTTGAAAAGACATCGCAAATTTTTTTCTAATAGAAAGCTAATTCTCACGGAAATTCTCCACACACCTAAGATCCCGCCATAATACTTCCTTGTTTACATAATCCAATTATGATATAATCATTATTCAACTCACATTATGATGCATTTTCGTGACAAAGATATACTGAGAAAAACATCACAAAATATAATATTAATTTAAACATAATATACAGTGGGTGAACATGTGGGATCGCACAAAGTTTCAGCAATTCAAATTTGATAATGCTTTTACATCAAGAAGTGACATTTAACACCGTAAAAGTAAAGCAAAAAGTACCAAGGACTTTTTTGAAAATAAATGTCATGAATTGATTATATTATACCATTTGAATATTTCTCGCATTTCATATTTTTTAGACCCCTTATTAAATGTTTATTAGGGTCTAATAGTAGCATCTCAAACAGTTGTTTCAACAATTTCTGTCATTTTTACTCAATATATTTGAACGGTGACATTTGACTGTTAGTTAATTCATATGGAATAATTCTTCATCTGGAAATTTCTTCAATTTGGAATTGGTTCAATTTTGTATGTAACAAATATTTTTTCATCGTTTTTTATATATTTGTAGAAGTGATCTAAATTTATATTTTTGAACGGTTAATTAAAATTTTATCACCTAACATTCACATATTCTAATATAAAATTAGATGGCTTCATATTATTATCGCTTTCAACAGCGTTCTAATTGATCAGCAGACATTTTTCTTGCGGTGGAAATTCCGCCACGTTATATTTCCAGATTATTGGTTTTCTAATTATTATTATAACAGCATGAACAATTTATTTAGATATAAATTTCACTGTGCTATAGAAGAAGTGGTTAGATCTATGACGAAAAATGATCATGGGGACCGCAAAAAACATTAGCGGTTAAAAGTAAAATTGATTTTATTAAAAAAAGGCCGCTCTTGTGTTAGAATGAAAATGAGATACCAAGAAATATATTATACTAGCGAAGAGTTCAACGGAATACTATTTAGTCTGGGCAAGTTAGTTGAATTTCACTTGGAGACACAACCATCAGGACGCTAATCACGTACTGAGGGGTTACCCTAAAATGAATGCCGAACGAGCAGAGCTGTTTGCTATGGTTCGTCCTTATACAGGCTCAATAGGCCACGCTGATTTAGTGTCAACCAAGGCCAACTTTGAAGCATTCGATAAATTTGCAAGATCATGCGGAGAACGACATAATCTCCATTCGTCTTTAGATTCTACACTTTCATTACACTGATACACAGGATACTTCAAATCACGAAGATTAGGTGGCTGAGAAAGTCACATTTTCTTTTTTTTTTACTTATCTTTTAAGCACAATAGTGTTGGTAAAAATTTAGATTTAATAATTAACTTGTATATAAAACAAATGGTTCATGAACTGATAAAACTATTTACGTACAAAATTTATCTAAATTAAATTATTAGTTTATATATAAAGTGTTTATTACCTTTTAAAATAAAACTTCTACTTATCTGTAATCAGAAATAATAGTAAATTAATACTATTGTACAATTTAATGTAAAGTACTGTTAAAAAATACCATCATTTTCACTTGATAACAACATCAACACCTGTGATATAATATTAATAACAAATCATAAGAAAATGTGAAGAATAATTCCACCACCAAAAAAACGTAGAAGGCAAATCTTTTCCGGTGTTTTTAAAAAATTTTCTGCGAATGTACATTTTTTACGGTAATTAAATGTCACATAATGTTTGGGATGACACGATAATTGAAAATTTCCATCTCGATCGCGTTTTGTGAATTCGCTTTCACTACAATGTGGTGATATGGTGTGGCATACACCTATCTGCAAGACCCGAGATGTGAGTAGTACGGTAGATTTTCTCGAGTAGGGTTAATTGAATTCGCAGTAATCACCTCGACAGTGCCATTAACAAGGAAAACCGCCGAACGAACTAGAGATTCTCCACGTATAGATAATAGATACATACCATAATGTCACTTATAACAAACTCAGATTATCCCACCTATTCGTTTTACAAATTAAATATATTAATGCGACATTTTAAATTTATAAATTTTCTTCGTCGTGAAAAAAATACGATATAATCTGGACCGACTTCTAACGATACACATAACACTGTGAAAAAATTACAATGTATTTTAGAACTGAACTGACTTTAGTTCTGATGATGCCGTATGCCAAAATAGCTATCATTTATATATCTTAAAAATTTTCTGTAACTAAAAGACATGGCTTTTTTTTCCACCGTGCTATAATGGATTTCTACCAAGTAAATGCCTATTTAATCAATCGATACGCATATTTTAATATTCTCCGTTTACGAACGGGTATAAATTTTGAAACTATTAAATATTTTAAAAAATAATATTCAACCACGGGCGACCTATACGAAAGTAAAATTCAAAATAAATGTTGACTGTATACATATAGCTGAATATATGTATATTTATTGTCGTGTGTTGAGTTCATTTTAATGGTTTTTAAATGTTTTTTTATTTACATGAAATTTGACTTACGTCCATAGTTGTAGAACGCAATCTGTTGCAAGTCGAAAACTGACTTAGGATGAATGAATTCAAAAAGTATTGTCGGTGTTTAAACGCACCAAATTCACAATTTTTCAGTTTAAAATTTAGCGTACATCCAAAGCAGTGACAGCGAAGCTTTTTGAGAAGTAGGTCAATTTTAGATCATTTTTTTAAAAATATTATCCCGTGGGTCACTTAGAAAAATGGAGAGGGAGTGACATTTGAAATATATGCATATTTTTATCTGTAATATCGATTGTATCTTTTCCCTCCAGTTATAAAAGCTTAGGTGTTCGCGGGCCGACAATAACCTATCGCGGGCTACATGTTGAAGAATACTGGTATATCGTATGCGGTTTAGATAATAGTGCCCTCAGGGATATGTTTACCAGCAATCCTGTTCAACTCATCCGTCGACATCGTTTGACCGGATAACTACTTTCCCTTCGTGAATGTTACCTTAGTTAACGATTATTGCCAGCTTATGTATGTACTTTCATACTATATTTTTACGCACTTAAGTTATTGTTTCAAATAAATACGTTTTACTGATCACTTATTCGAAGTCAATTTTGCTAACGATTACTTCTACTTTTATATTCGGAGCATATTGAATTAGTTTTTATATTGCACGTAATTAACTTGCGTGCAGAATAACTTTAAGTAATAGTGATTGAAAATCGACTTAATAATTCCGCACCGCTGGTGTTGGGAGTTGTAGACCCACCACAAAGCGATGCGGGCTTAAGAAATTTCGGATACCATATACCATGGTTCCTCAACCTAGGTTCCGCAAAAATTTTAGCGGGCTCTTTCTTGTTTATGATACAGGTTACTGAAACGAAATTCAACAATATTAGCAATGAAATAGAAACAGCCATTACTGCTGATATAACAAACAGCTTAAATGCAGGAGATTAAATCCAAACCATTTTTCCGGATATAAATATGTTTTGCCATAAAAAATAGGCAGAGCATAGTTTTATTTGCGTTATTTTTTTCTTTACAATTTGTTTTACATTTTCCTGGGCTGGACTATTCTCACACAATTTTTCGTAATATGTGAACGAATTTAAATATGGAAAATTAGTATCACCAAAGTTTAAGCCTCTAACTATTAATATTTTAAATCATTATCGAAAATGTATCATTCTTTAAAGAATATTTTATGCTAGAAGATTTGAAGGGCCACGGAATGTACATTTAATTTAATGAATCTATTATTCGCGCTCCCGTCCAATAAAACAAAATGGTTACTAGTGACGATATGTGTATATGAAATTTTATAATAAGTTAGTTTATTCTACATATTACATTGTTTTCACACAAATTACAGTCGTCCTCAAATATTCTCATTTAAATCCTTGCATTACATATTATTTAATCAAATGTTGAATATCTATTCACTGCGCTTTAATAAATTTATTAGTCGTTAAATGTTTGGGGTAGTTTTAATGGAATGGTTGGCGCCAGAATAAAACAGCAGGCTTACTTTAAAATTCACTCATTTTTATGACATCAAGTTATATCCTTTTTAGTATACTCTGGTAAATTTAACTGCTTGCCGTTGAGTTATTATGGTGCATAAAATCGTTAATTGATGAATCTATCTTAATATTTTGGCATTTTGTTTTTTTTTGTGAAATTATTTGTCTCAATGAAATAAATAACAATTTACTGTAGTCTTCGGTTTTTAAATACAAAAAGAAATCGTGAGTCTTTAATCACCAACAATCTCAAAAGTGAAAGGCAATCTGACAAATAACAGCTGGTTTTACAAAGTCCTTAATGTGTAATGTGTAGTAAATTTGAGAAATAGACGGCTTATAAGATTTAGTTTTGTTATCACATTTTAAAACGTTACTATACTTCGGTTGCAAAATGCTCATTTTGTAGGCTGTCACTTCCGCTGAATGTAATTCTTATGTAGCGTAACATGAATATTTAAAATGGTTTAAGATGTAAATTAGTATCTAAATTGCGGCATTAGAATTGAATCAAAAAATGAAATCAAAAAATGAAATCTCAACGTTTCTGCTAAATCCCACACTCACTCACAATAACTACACTATACATTTCCCTAGTATTAAAGCAATCACTTTTTGATTCATTCATTTAAAGGAAATTATTATTTTTAAATAAATAAAATACATTGATTTGATATGCATTTACGGGTTTTAACTCCTTTATGACTCATTGAAAAAATAGCAATGTATTTTAGTTATATAAAATTTATAAGACGTATAGGTGATTTTTTACAGTTGTTATACCACCATGAAATAATTTACAATAATTTAGAATTATCGACCGGTATATATTGCTGTTCTACCAAGAAGTGACCGTCAACGCAATCAAAATGATGACATTTTTATATTGTATAAGTGTAAGTGTGATGTTTATTTTTATTCATCTATTCAATTTTTAGAAATAAAAAAAAATATAGGTTTAATTTAACACGAACTAAAAAATATATTTCATCGTTATTGCAAATTTTACTTTTGCTCCTTAGTGACTTAATACACAAATTCATATTTATGTATTGTTTCCAAATTGACAATACTGAAGTTTAATAAATATTGTTTTTTCGATTACAGCTTTACTATTGCTTGATTTATTTAATATTAAATCACGGTAGATAATTCCTGCAGAGCTTGTGCTTTTAAAATCATAAAATACTTAGTAACAATATATTTTATTCAATATTACACTCACAAATGATTGATTATCAATGCAATATTGCAAGATTTGAGATTAAAAAGGCATAAACGGTTTGTAGTAAAATGTTAAGGTGTCATTAGTATTAGACAACAGTAAAAATTCAAAATAATCATGGTAAAGAAGCAATAAGCCATATAACATGCAATAATGATTAATCGACCGTGTATATTCTTAAAAGTGATCCACAAGTAACTTGAATTCTTTGATAATTTACTCATCAAAAGATTTCTACGTTGTAGAAATCATGTTCAAATTATTTATAATAACTGCCACTTTTGATGATGTATTTTTCTGCTGCTTATATATCAGTCAGAAGTCACGTCATGCTACTGTTTATTATTGAATGTGGTACGAAAACAGAAGTACGTACATCTAAGTGGAATCTGATTACTAAAAAACACAGGAAAGAAAGTCTTGCATATTCGTATTTCTGATGAATTCACGTCTCCCGCTATTATGGAGTAATTTCGATATTTTCCTCCTACGTAAAGCCGTAAACTTTTGATGTTATTAAATTCTCTTCGTAATGTAAAATTTTCTCTCTTTGCTAACGAAAATAAGCTGATTTAAACAGCGTTAAGCACCACCAGGCTTATTTTATTATTATTATAATTCCTTAAAATATAATAATCTTATTAGTTTCAATAAACGTGATACCTCAACCTGCATTTATCTTCATTTTTTAATTAATTTAAGCGCGCCCTTTTTTATTGAAAGTGTCTAAAATTGAATAGTTATAGTTTCACATTAAAACCGATGTTATATTCTACTTTAGATAGCGTTTTTTCATTACTGCAAAAAAACACTGTAACCGAAATGGGACGCGAATTACTCATTACACAAAATATTCCTTTACGCCGTGCGTGCTTTAATACAGTTATGACTAAATAGACGGTGTAGATATCTAAAAAACACTTGATGAACATTTTGTACTTTTTTAGTGACATATTTCTAGCACAACTACGCCTTCTACTTCAAAAGATTAATCATTGTAAATTCTATAGCTTGCAATAATCAAGATAATTACAATTGCTGTTAACTTTTTACAGCTGTTGATAATCCTTTACATTGTAAAATTTACAGCATAACATAATCATTTATCTTAAATGATTACTGTCAATCAAGTATCGCTTCAAATAGAATCCGTAGTAAAACGACACAAAACGACACGACGCATTTTACAGTAACAAACATAATCAAGGTAAAAGATATATTATAAAAATACTCAAGAAATTAATAACAGTGGGCTTTCTTAATAATTTTTTTCTAATGTATTTTCGTGGCGTTAAAGAGATTGTAAGGCTTCAAATGTACAAAGTAACGTTTTATATAATAAGAAATCTATCATAGCCAGATGTTCAATATTTACAGTTATGAGTTATAATCTATACGCTGTAGAAGTCTTTTTTTAATCGAAATGGATTTTTTACAAGTGCAATAAGCTTCGCAAAAAAGTTGATCTATAAAGCAATAATAAACATGTCGACATTATTCAAAGAGGTAACTTTCATTTTTGTAAACAAGTTTTTGTATTCAAAACAGCTGAAAATTGAATTGGTGCGGTCTTTCACAATGCTCCGATGTGAACACAATTTTGAATTGTTATATTCTTACATCTGTCAGAGTTGATAACATCATTATTATGTTATATCTTTAAATTTGATTTATTGTTAACAATCTGATGTATAGACAAAAGAAATTCAATAATCGATCATTATATATATTTTGGAAATTCGCTAAGCGATGATGTGTCCAATCTATCCACAATCGGATTTTGTAGACGGCATATGTCTGTTTTCGACTAGCTTAGTATCACCTCTAAAGTCAAACTTTTTTCTTCGTACCATCGTGAGGAGACTTGTGAATCTCAATAGCCTTACCTGGTGCAAGTCCCAAGAGAGAATAAAGCAATTAAATCTGTTGGCTAAAATTGAAAAAGACTGATAAATATCTAGTTTTACTTTGAACTATTACAATTATGCTCGTTACTCAAATGACATTTCTGTGAACTGTTTTAAGCTGTTTAAAATACTTTACGTTAAAGTATGAGGTTTTCGATAATAAAATTTCATATTTTTAATTCATTAAGAAAATTATCAATTTATTCTCTATCTTCATCGTTGAAACCGAAATATAAAATTGTGAAAATAGTAGTAAACACTAAGAAGTAATAGTCAACTACACAAAAAAATATCTATGTCACTTATAAATACCTTGCTCAAATGCCAATTTTTATCTAAGATTTAAGATAATAGGAGGTGATTACTACTGTCAATATCTTCGACTTCAGCCAAACGATTTGATACGTTATAGTGATAAATAATACGTCATATTATTCATTGCTGAAGATGAGCTTGCGCGAATACATCACTCATTCACATTTTCCAGTATGTGTGTATCTAGAATGATGGCTGTGTTGTTATGGCAATGCGTCGTGATTCGTGATCCGGATTGGATATGGCATAGTGCCAACATGTTCTACTGCTACACGAGTCAAACTAGTGTACGAGTTCACAACCAACCGACCTGAAAAACTCGCAATCCACCGAGCAATTTTCAAGGATTCATGCTTGCCTGTTTTCTCAATTTATGTCGCCAATGCGGTAACTCGAAAGGCTATAATTACTGCAGCATAATACGACAATAATTTAATTGGATGAAAAAACATCACAAATGTTGTTATCAACTTCTGTCAATCAATATAAAAAATAATACATTTTGCAAATATAGGTATATATCTACACTACTATCTCGTCTATCCTCCAGCCGCATCAAATAAGTTTCGATATCGTTCTCGTGCCTTTTAAATACATTTTTAATAAATAATCAAAGTCATTTACCACTTCAATGCTTACATATAATAAGTACGATAAAATATTCGTAGCTTTATATCGTTTTTCAATACGTTTTTTAAAGCGTTTTCTGTGGCACAGATGCATGATATAATTTAGAATGTTGCAAACAAATGTCATCATTTGTTGGCCTTTATTTTTGTTTTTTAGAAGTGTCAGCATTCCAACTGTAACGTATTTTAATCAATCTAATACTCCCTAAACTCTGTATCGCGCTATCGGTTAGTTAAATTGCTAAACTTTTTTTATATTTAATTTTTAAGAGCGTATGAAAGTATATAACCCACCATTTGAATCCCAAAATTTCTCAGTGGAATAGAAAATGTTATTAACACATAAAAAAGCTTTAAATTTTATTTTTACAATACAAAGTATACTGGACCTTAGGTATTGCAAATATTTTATTACAGCCGTGGAAATTTAGGAGAGTTTTGAAAGGTCAAAGGTAGAAGTACCTATTTCAGGAAAAATCTATTTTCAGTTACTTTCATCTTTGTTTCTCAAAGTAATATTTCATATTCAAGTGAGCAATTTATATTTATATTCAGATATAATTCTGTTAAAGCCACATTTCTTAATTGTGTTTAATTAGAATGTTGTGAATTTGCTGTTCATGCTGGATAAAAAAACATTTCTAGCTTACTCGCCATTTCAATCAATTACAGATTTAATACGGTTGGCTAATCCGGCAATTGCGACACAAGCTTTCGCCTGGTAAATTTATAATGTCTCACGATTCTTTTTCACGAACAAAACATTCGAGATTCGTAGCATAATATTTTTCATTGTGTACATCTGTCACTAGTCTTTGTGCAATCAAAAAGAACATCTTTGAATCTGAATGCATTGTTGCAATAGAAATGGCTATTTTTTCATTTGTATTGTTGTGTATGCACATTTTAATTACCTTAACACTTTACCGGTATAATATACGAAGCTTGAATATTTATTTTATTACGACACGAATATAATACTACACTTTAATTTACTTCCTTTGAAAAAATGTGATTTTTTACACTAAAATATTAATAGTCAATAATAATTAATTTGTGATTTCTGATAACGTCATAAATGAAAAAAAAATCAACCTGAACCTTACAAAAATCACGAGGGATGCTGAACCCCGCATAATTCTTCTTTTGTATGTAGACTCTACCTTATTACAGTTTCAGATATGATTGTCCGTATGATATGCTCAGCCAAGTGAGAAAACATTCTAATAACTTGGAAGGTAGATCGGCGAGAAACATGAAAGCTTTGGATGTTGTCTATCCATTCCGAACATGGGTCGAAAATATCCTAACGTGGTAACGATATAATTGAATGTTGGATCCGATGATATCGCTGGCAAATTCCGCCGATAATTAATATAATATTTTAAACACGTTTTGTAACGCCAACTGCATTTTGGCATCCTCGCGTATTCTATCACACTGACAATTGAATCTTGAAGGTGCCGAGAGTGGAAAACCGAGTTATATATTACAAAACATGTCGAAATTTTAATTATAGAAGCATTGTACGACTCCACATGTTTTTCCGCTTACGACTCGGCTTTCGTCTATCAGCATCTTTAGGTATTCTATCGATCGGATGCAGTCAGTTATGTTGCATTTGTGAGATAGAATGCCTGAATATGTCGAAAGACGAAAGCCAGATCTTTAGTGACGAAACACGTGGAATTGTACAAAGTTTCAAAAATTTTAATTTTATATTGAAATTCTATCAAGTCGATGTCGTTAATTGCATTTATTTTCGTTTTGTAGAAGTGTTTTTTGTTTAACCTTTTTTATGTATATTTTTTTTATTTTCTACAAGCTTTAACAGTAAAAAATAGCTTAACCATGTATCGAGCGGGCATGTATATAAAACATGTACAAGTAACTCGGGCAATATTTGTCTTTTACATCCTAAGAAACCAAATTTAGCTCAAGCAATCTACCATATGACACAGGCTTTGCCGGGCGGTGTTTACAAAAACCTTATTTGTCCAAATGTGGTCGTCGAGTCCGTGAATTATTGGAGCAGCGAGGGCAGGTCTGCGGGGGTGGCAGAAGGTAGGGAACGAGGACGGCAGTAGGGCAACCGATGCCTGAGGGTGGCTTTAACCCCGCCTGTGAAATAGGTCAGGCCGGCAAACCTCTCTTCCCCGCACAGCCTTCCGTCCTCGCGATCGATCCCGCGTCCCGCTTTTCGATATGCAAGCACCGCTACCTCCGTGTCTGGAATAAACACATTTTTCACTTACCTTTCTCTGCGAATGGAAAATTATGGAAATTATTTGTGATAAATCACCATACTCTTTGAAGGCATGTACCGCTTTGATGTTCATTTGATATAAATCACCGCTAACAATAAATGCGTGCGATTTCATACGTGTGGCTTTCCTATGAATACGATCTCATGCTATTGAAACTTTTTGACGTGAAAAATAATATTCATCTGTAAGTAATCATTTAAATGACTATTTACAGTGAAGACAATGTTTTTTACTATGGTGAAACGTCGTTTTGAACGCTAAATAATGAGATTAAAATACCTATGGTGCAAATAATAGAAGGTTCTCTTTGGATGTTACAGCATTAGGAAGTTTTAGTTTTGCCAATAAAATATGTGGTTGATTTTACGAGATTACCATATAACGTAGAGACGGCGGTGTCGCTAATCATATTTTTACAAAATTCTTTCGGAGAGTAAAACAACTTTCCGAAATTTCCAAGCTGATTAAGTCGCGCTAAATTAAATTATTTTGTTTTTGTACTTTTCCACTGATTCCACTTCAATTTAGAAACGGGCCAGGAGAACGAACCAACTACGAGTAGTTATATAACCACATCTTTTTATCTCTGCTTTCTCTAATTGAAGATTTTGAATAACTTTAAATTAATACTTCAAAATGAAATTATTTTACGCAATTTCCAAACCTGTCTCACTTGATATTCAAAGCATGAATACTATATCGTGAATAACCTGGAAATTTCAGCTCAGAAATGGATCGATAGGGACAAGTGTATAAGTGTGTAATGGTACTTGAAAATTATAAGATAAATTGGATGTTTTTAAGTGTGATTTTTTAACTAATCTTATTATTCAATAATAATACATAATGTTAAGTTACAGTGAAAAAAATAGCAATGTATATTAGTTCTACAAAATATTTTTTTTAAATATAGTTATCAACTATATTTAAAAAAAATTATTTTGTAGAACAAAAATACATTGCTATTTTTTCACCGTGTTATAATGGATTTTTCTACCAAGTGAGTGCCAACTCAATCAATAATGTTAAGTATTATTTCCACAATTTTACATTATAAAACCTCTCCCTGCTGAGCCGCGTAAAGGATTACCCGTCAAAAAATACTCACCATACAAACACTATAGAATGATTTTGTATTCAATGTAGGCTTGAAGATTTTTAGTATAATTTTAGTGTAAGTATTTAGTAATTAGAATTTTACTATAATTTAATGAGAAAAATCTTCCGTTCACAAGAGCTTACATGCTATTGATACAATTACATCTCAACAGCTGAGTTGTTAGCGGTCATTGGATTGAGATCAGGCTGATTTCGCTCATCGCGAGCATTGCTATTTTAAATTAAATCAAATCTATTTACGCAAAGTTTTGAGTTGATAATTACAGATGTACAAAATAAATGGTTCAGGAGATAAAAAAAATCAACATATTACATTAATTACAAAATGTATCTAAATGATGGAAAAAGTTTACAAATAAAATATTGAAGATCTCCTCAAATTAAATAAACATTAATTTTAGTAAAAAAAAAAGTAAATAATACACAATTTAGAATTGAGATATAATTTAAATATATTTTTTTTATCAAATACGATGACAGATAATGGCAAATTTCATGGCGTATTTTTAAAACGTTTTCTCGGAATTGTAAACGAGCGTCGAGATTTACATAATAAAAATAAAATTCATCCCCTCGAATGGTATAACGACGAGGAGCTAGTTGGTCTGCAAACAAAACGTGCTACGCTACATTACGCTACGCCGGAATGACGACTACATGGCTATGCGATGAGATAGTGTAATCAAATATTTAGCCAATGTCGGTGCAAAAACGGCTCATATATTTCACCGCTCCGTTTAATATCTACGAAAAGGGTTGTAAAAACTCATTTTGAATTCACTCTATCGACCGTGAGTGGAACTTTGCGAAGTAGTCTTTGCCAATCACTGATGACATTGCAACCGAGCATATGTAGCTTAAAACACAATTGATTTCCACATAAAAAGGTTTGTATTGTGCGACATCTGACAAACTGTAATAAATTTAAATATTAATTCTATTCACTTCATCTATGTACGGAAACCTTTACTTGTATTACAATATTAAACTAAAATTATCATCTTTATTGTTTATGATATTATAAAATGTCACACTGATAAATTTTCTACGAATTAATGCTGTCGAACATAATGAAATGAATATAATCGAATACAATCAAGATAATAATCTTTTACGTGACCAAAAGAACATTAATTAATTAACCCTACCTAAACCATTTCAAAGAACTTAATTATTTTCTTATTATTAACTGCTAACCTGTCCCCTGCAGAGCCACAAGAAGAATAGTGCAACACCAAATATTTCAAAAATTATTTTACTAATATTGGTGTATTTAACCAAAATCATAGAGATTATCAAGAAAAACCAGTCTTTATTTTAATTCAAAAATCAACCCATACGAATTTTATACCGTTAGCTCTCTTATATTTTTAAGTGACAACTATTAACACATTACAATCAGCCGTCTCCGTAGTTGTGACGTTAGCATATTCAAAACATTAGCTATACATGAAATCTACTGCGCTATTTGTATATCTAATAAAAGTATTAAAAGCTAAGCTTTAAATTACTGTATTCATAGATTTGGCTAGGCCAAAACATCTGTCAACAATTATGTATATAATTTATGATATCGACTGAAGGTGCTTGCCAATTTGAATTGTTACAACTTTGTACGATTCCACATGTTTTGTCACCAACGACCTGGGTTTCGCCTTTCGGCATCTTCAGGCATTCTATCACACGGATGCAACAGAACTGACTGAAGATGCCGAAAGGTGAAATCCAGGACGTTAGTGACAAAACATGTGGAATCGTGAAAATGTTTAACAATTCAAATTTAATTATATATATGTATATTAGACAGCGCTATTATTATTTTTTTCATATTATTATAATGTATTTTTACCTAGTAAATGTCAATTCAATACACACATTTGAACTAAATAATATATATAGTTGTACCCCTTTTGTAATAATTAATTTTGCTGAAAGCCAGCCCTGTTTTTATATCGCAGTAAACGCTCCCCTCTTCCACACTAGCGGACAATATGTCAAAGTTCAACGAAGCTGTTTGTTTTCGCTTGATCCACCTGGAAAATGTTTGGAAAACCTCTGCACCGCCGACTACGACTCTGTAATCAACAAATTCGCCGACAAAATTACGTTTATTTAACCATACGTACAGTCTCGATTCTCGTCTATACAACTTTTTATAACTTAATTCACACACTTATACAAAACTGTTACCTTTTATAAATCCACAGGAATATTATTATAGACGCAATAATTTCGCACGCAACTTGCACGGTATTGCATTGTGTAATATTTTGAATCATAGTATTCAACTTTATTTATTTTTTTAATCAGTCCAGAATATCAATAACTCCCATCTTTAAATCGCATTTACTTCTATTTAAACGATATTATACCGAATCACTAATGAAATAATGACTACTCCTTTCATGTAATATGATCGACATTTGAAAACAAATCGTTTTGAACGGGTATTGTATTTCAACCATATCTTTTTACAATATCAAAACTTAGTGGTATCTATTATTGTGTACCACATGATTAAATGTTACAAAATTTACGATAGAAAACGAAATACAAACATTAATTGAACACATTTGTAAATAAACAACTGAAATACGTAATTATTACTCACAGCTTATCAAATTGATTCAGGTGGGTTTGAAATAGTTTATCGTCGGTGTTCAATGAGCGTTGTATATCAAGTACGTTTAAAGATAAGACTACGTTTAACATTATTTCGATACCAATATAAAATTTTTAAAAATACACAAAAATTGTTTAGTGCTTAGAATTATAACATAAAAATTTGTTACTTCTGACGACTAATGTCTCAACAGTCGACTGCACTATTTTAATAGTTGATACTTAAAAATATAATTATGTTGACAGTGTAAAAACTTTCGTTAATAAGTAAATGTTCGCATTAAATTATATCCTGATTTGTCCTGATAATGTCCATATCTTTCCCAACTCAATGGATACTGAATTAAATTTTTGAAATATTCAGTGTTGAAAGATCTTTTTCTTAATTTTCGGCTCAAAAACGAATAATTGACGACAAAATATGTAGTGTGTTAATTTCAAAATATCACATTTAAAAACTGAATGTTTCAAATAAAATCTTCATCATCAATTCACTATTTTTATGAAATTATCTAACCCTTATAACGGTTTATATATATATATATATTGCCAAGATAATTTTTCTTATAATGAAGAAGTCGTTGTCAGTGAAGTCCATTTTTCAATATAGTATATGAAATTGCATGTATTCAAAACCCTGGAAATTTTATAAACAGACACAGGTAATGTTCTTTCCGGAATTGTGCCGGCGTATAACCGTGCCGCAGTCGTAGTTTCTCATTTTATGAACGCTGAAAATCTTCATTGTTATTTCGTAGGTTGTTAATTTCAAATTTATGGATACTGGACAAGTCGAAATAAAGTTCGAAAATTTAGTATCGCGTAAAATTTTACGGTGTATATTTTATGTGTGAAAAAGTGTTTCCAGACGACATTAAGCTTTGATATTTTAGTATTCCCAGAAGAGACCGCTTTACAATGCACACTGTAAAGTCTAAGCGGAAAGAAACCCATTTTTGAGAGCGAAGTAGACAGAGATGCGGGAAGATTATATAACTAGCCTTATAAATGTGTCAAGGCCACTAAAGCCTTGTTCCATTATTGCCCTCCTTTCGTTCCTTGAAATGACGTCAGAAATTTCACACAATTGAAGATTTTTCAATGTTCTTTCACTGTTTTTTACAATCCATTCTCAACATACTATGTGATTTTTACAAAGGCTGAAGAATATCATTATATTAACGATATCGTACTAATTCCATGTCTATGTTTTTAACGCGGTGAAAAAATAGCAATTTATTTTAGTTCTACAAAAATTATAACTTATATAGTTGATAACTGTTTCGGCTGACGCCTCGTCAGAACTATGCTTTTATTTTCCTTTCATCGTTTGTTGTTTATAAAACGCGTGCCATTGTAAATTCAATATCAAGAATTACCAAAACCTTAAAATTTTAACAGTCATAATTTTAAATTGGATTATGAGCAGATATACTATTTTGTGATATCTCAAATTTAAATTTAAAATTTCTAAACTTTGAATCTACTCCCATCATCTTGATCGCCTGTTAGTATTTTTATGTTAGCTATGTTTTTTGGTGGAAAAACATTTTACTAAAATAAATAATATACTATTTTATATGTGCTATCCCTTGCATACTATTATATATGTAGGTATCCTCAATACAGTTTGAGCTCGCCATATGTTTTTATAATACTAGTTACAAGAAAAGTTTCTAATACTGTTCCATAAATAATTTCGCCTCCAATATCTCGTATATAAGATGGACTATTAAAATAAACCAAAGATATCAAACGTAACTTTTAAGCTGTCACTTCTTTATGGAAAAGCATTATAGTATTAAAAATGTGTTTTTATTATTTAAGATATCAAATGTCCAGAAACAGCTGCATAATCCAAATGTGTCGCCCTATTTGAAATTTACAGAGTCCATGGGGCTTAATTATTCGATCATATTTTTTTGTAAATCGTAAATTCTCGCTTTTATGAATATGTGTATTAAAAAGGAGATTTTAAAGTCGTGAAATGCACACTAGTAATGCCACTGAGTCAACTTCAAGTCAGACCGAAAGCGTTTTTGAGTAAACACACCCTTTCATTTACATCTTCAAAGCAATTTTATAGTGAAGCATTCATAAAGCTCAACTGAATCAATACGATTCGTGGTGTACCTAACTATTGACAGATGTCAATACCTTATTCTAAGCTTTCATTAATCTGTCAATATGAACGAAAATAGTCACGCAAATACATAAGCGTGCATACTGTGTACTGTCAGATAGTGGTGTCCCACAATATTCATAAATTTTATCACCAGCGGTTTTTTTGTGAAAAATACTGACGTCGGGTGAAAACGACGAAAACCAAGTCGGGTATTTGAGATTTTAGGCTAGAAATGTGTAGAGCTAGGAAAACACGGTGTAGGATTATCAAAGGAACAAACAATTCTAGGTTTCGCTGCCATAACTTATCTATATTATTGTCTCATTTTTAGCTTCAAAATTTTATGAAATTTCGGCGAGATATTTTTCAGAAAATATGACATTGTTTTTAAGCCGGTAAAATATTACTGTCTTTTGATGGTTAACCCCTACTTTTTTTTAGATTAAATCCATTTTTTTCTTTTTTTTCGATATAAAATTATCAGTCAACTTTCCCTGACAGTGCACAAAATCGAGTTATAGAGTCAGTTTATCAATGTATTTAGTTACAGTCATTCTGATATTGCATTAAAGATCGAAAGAAAAGATATTGATTCAGAATTTAGATTAACTTACTACTACGCGAATTTAATCTCAATAAAAAATTGAAAATGGCTGTTGTAAATATAATAAGTAAAAAAACTTTATATGAAACATGATATACCCAAAAACATAACAGAACCGCTTTGAAATTTTTAAACATCTTTCAAACACATAATTAAGATTATTTAAAAATCATAAATTTTAAATGTTGTAATTTAATATCTACAAATAATCAAAAAATAAAAATTGTATTAGATTTCAGAGGCTATAATTTCTACGTAACATTATTTTAAAGTCTTTTTTTTAACTTGTTTCAATGTCTTTTTCTTCAAGACTTTTCGCGACAATCATAAACATGATCGACCGTGAACGATTTTGAAATCAGCCCTTCTGCCGACTCCGGTACACAAAGAAATAATGAAACGTTGTTGCATCTTTGCAACGTTGCTTTTCTATACTCAGTCGGTAACCGGCGAGAGGCCAGACACGCATGCGCGCGCGCCCTTGCAACATTATCGACGGGGTCAACAAAATATGGCGCGCTAAATAATAATTTTTCCCTCCGCGAAAATGTCACGAGACGTGGAGCGTGTCGCCGCCTCTACGCCGACTTGTTTTTCGACAAAGAACAACAATTGCAGTGCGTTACTCGCTCACTTCACGTCAATTTGCACGGTGTCACAGTACTGAAATATATCTCCGGCAGTTGGCCAATCAACTTCAGTCCTTGTTGTATTGTGAATTTATCGAAAAACATCGATGGGTAATATTTTCAAGTAACATATTTCGATTATTTTATAACAAAAATTGTGGTGAGAAATTAATTTTTCATTATTTAAATGCCAACAATTTAGGTTTCATCATGAATTTCTTTTAAAACATGTGTAACTACTGTTATAAAAAGCAAGTTATACACAAATAGGTAATTGTATACCAGAAACAATCAATTTTCACACCTTAAATGAGGTGACAATAAATATTTTGTGTGGATAAAATGAACTGCTGTTGATTAAATGTTATCATATGTTATAACAGATGCTTTAAAGCTTATGTTTGTTTCCAGCTTTCACTAAGCATATTTTATTGAAATTGATTTATTTTTTATTTTTCAGGACGACGACGATGATGATATTGTTGGCGTAGTGGGCTCCCCGGAAAGAAGTGCTCCTCAACCGTTCCCCAGAAGCTTTTCCAAAGGCACTCCAACTATTGCAAATGGTAGCTCACCTAAACCGTGGAAAAGAACAGGTTGGTTTTAAGAAATTCACTATGAATCCTTAGCAAAAAAAAAAAATATTCCCGGCTAGTAGTTTTGTTTTCAAGCAATAAAATATTTTCAATACAATATAAAAACGCTAAAAGTGTAAATAAAATATCAGCACTCAGCACAATGTATAAATCTGCAGTATTGTTTTATAGAGTGATAAATGTTTAGAAGCTATTTTTAAATATTTTTTATTACCAAATATTTCCTTCCCCAATATTTAATGAGTAATCCATGAGTATGAAATCATAATTATCAATGATTTTATGGCAAAAAAAATACTATTAATATTTAGGAAGATTATTAATATAACAGTATATTTAATTTGTTCACTATCACTTCTCGGTGGAAAGTCATTATATTTAAATAAATGAAATAAAATATGTATTGTACCACTTCCACAAATTAAAATATAATTATCTGGACTGGTTTCCCACATTGCGAGCATTATCAAGTGATGTAGTATTTTTTTACTATACTTTTATATAAATTTTATAATTAAGAAAATTTCATATTAAAAAAAAAAAAATATTTGATTATTTAACAAATTTGAATTTGGAGAAAATTTCAATATTTTGATTTGTAATATTTTCTGTCTTCTTATTTGAAAGTTTGCTTGCAATTATCGAAACCAATCCTGATTAGTATATGATAAGAATTGGAAACTGTACTACACTAATTGTATTTTTATTTATTAAATGGTAAGGGTATTTTTTTCCTTATTAAATTACAAATTTCCTGACAACTAATGAACATCTTTCAATTAGTCTTCAGAAAATAAATATATTTGTTTATAAATTCAAGTATTATATTTCTATTTATTAAAAAAACTGTTATCTTTTAATATTTGTAATTTAAAATTAAAATGTTGTCCTTTGTTACTTATAAAATTTTGTAAACAATTCAGATATATTCGAAATTGGTGTAATATTAATTAATATGGTTAAATTTGAAGATTTGTGATATGTTTCGGTTAAATGAGAGCTAATGAGTGTTGCCTTGATGAAACAGATAGTCCTCCTAGAGCTCCGCCTCGTACGAGGGTCACACATGACGAGTATCATCATTTCTGCGACAGCGCTCTCGAATGTAGGCAACACTGAAGTTTTCTCTTGCATCTGCTTGATTTTCATGGCATGATTCTCCCTCAGAAGCAAAATTGCAACTCACAGTTTTGCACTAGTGTGTTTATTTTCATGCAGCTTATCCGAATGCTTTTTTTTTATTTTTTAGCTATCGTTTAATCAACCTATGTTTCACATTTTTTTATAATTAATTATACTTACCTTCATTATCATCAATAAACCTATTTTATAAGTATTGTGACAATAATTTTGAACTTATTGCATGACTTCACTATTTGAAATTACTCTCTCATTCAAAGTAAACAATAATATCATGTTTTCTTTCTTTCTGCAATTTATAAACAATATTTTTATTAATTTATCTATCAATATATTTTCAAATGCATGCTTATTCAAATTAACAGATTAAAACCATTTAACTGTTTGATGTTTATTTTTATTCACTTATTTATACATTTTATTTAATGTGATAATCTTTTCTGTTCTCTAGCATACGACTTGGCTACCCAGTGCCCTTCTAGACGAGCTTCAATGAGGAGACATACGATAGTGGCTTGCAGCAACCCGACAGATTCCCTCAACGTCTCTGGGTCACAATCGGTACCTCAATCAAGGTAAATTTGCATCTTATATCTTCCATATTTGCATTGCAGTTACACCCTAATTCCACATTTTTCAACTGACCCTTAAAAAACAATGAATATTTTTTTAAATAATAAAAACACATTTTTTAGTACTTATTTCCACAATATTTTTTTTGATTCAGGACTTTTCCGGTCCTGATCAAAAAATAAAGTGTGGAAAAAAATACTAAAAAATGTGTTTTTATTATTTATAATGTCATGCCTTTCCATCAAAGAGTGACAGTTAACACTTTAAAAGTGAACAATGAATATAATGCAGGAATCAAATGCTAAAAAGTGTAGTAATAAGAGACCAAATTCCGTAACAGATCTCAGGTTTAAATACCGGTAGGAGCAGTGTTTTTTTAAATCAACTAATCAACTCTGTTAGAAGGCATGAATATATGTAAATTCTTCCCATTCGATCCTTAACCCTCTGATTTCTAATGTCTCAACTGTTAAGACGAAGTGATTGCGGCATGTTGATAGATGCCACTTAAAAATATAAAAGAGTTTACAGTGTCAAAACTTTTGCTGTAGAGCTAATTTTTGTATAGAAATATATCTCAATTGTCCTGATAATCTCTATAAGCTTGGTTACAACAACATTACTGAATTAATTTTTATTTTACTGAACACAGATTTAAAATGTCTCAAAATTGACAGTAGTGAAGTAGTATATTTGGGTTGTATTCCGTTTAGCTTCCATAGTTATATTTTATTTTTTTGTTCCAGACCGGACTCCAGACAATCGGGAATATCTGCGGCTAGTAGTGAAATGGAAGGAGGAGTACTCGGAATGATGACCGGTACGCTGGGCGGGACCCCTAATGATATATCTTGGTCGAGAAATTCACTTCAAGACGAACTAATCCAGTCGGTTAGTGCTCCTTCCAAAGTAAGTGTTGTTGAAAGGCTTCATTTAAATTAGTTGCCGAGTCAAAGTGGGTGAGAATAAAAAAGTTTCTCATTGTAATGAAGGCCCATTCTGCTAATGTTTCAGTATATATTTGATATAAAGAATTGAAAGTAGATCTGAGCATCATCATTAAGGCGCTATATATATCATTACTGTAGGATAAAGTGTATTAATTGCTTAAGTAACTCATGAAATAGAAATCCAAAACTAATACTTTATTAATTTACATAGTCCTACCTCACTATCTGCTCGCATGTAATCTATTAACCAGAGAATTGTGCTCATGCTAAATTTCATAATAATTTTCATGCAATGCAAAAAAAAACTGTTAACTATTAATATTAAGGATCAATTGTAAACAATAAAAATGAGTTCTAACATCTAATTAAGACAATCATCAAATGTACAAGCATGCCTGCAAATAGATTCCATCCATAAAAAGCTTTGCGTACAATATTAATTTTTCCAAAGAAAGCATTACAGAACTCATTCATTAAAAGTATGCATGTTTCGCTTTCTTCTCTTAATCATTATTTATTTGGAAAGAAATTAAAATGAACTTTTTTCTTTATAGAAACAATGGCAAGACGCGATGTCTTTGGATGAACGATTATCACTGACTTTGGAAGAAATCGTTCATATACGGTCAGTTCTAACAAAAGCTGAGCTGGAAGCTTTACCCGTTGAAGGAAGAGTGAAAGAAGACGTCGAAAAGAGAAAAGTGAGATGTCTTTCTCAATAAAAGTTATTCGTAATGAATATATTACATTTTGAAACAAATAATAATTTTTAATATATTTTCAATTTACAGGTCTGTTTCTTATGCCTAAAAACTAGGTTTGGATTGTTTGGCCCATGGGGACAGCGATGCAAATTGTGTAAGAAGAGCGTTTGCACAAAATGTTATTCAAAGGTGAGCAATTAATTTGGAAACAAAAATTTCAAATTCATTGATTAAGATATTATATAAACAATTAGCTTACAGAAATTCATCACTGGAAATATTTCAACGCAACAATCCAAGGACACATTTAATATTACATATTGATTTATTTTTACATGACTAATAAAATATTTGTCTGATAGATGCGGATACCCACTGAGCATTTCTCAAATGTGCCAGTCGTCTTGCTCAGTCCTTCTTTGATGCCTTCACCGGAAGATGAAATGAACGATTCATTCCCTCGGTCATTGATGGCTCGTCTGATTTCACCAGAACAACACCATGTAAGCTGAAATATTTTTTTTTTGAAAAATAATACTTAACATTGTCCGGGCTTAATATTGAAATCAACTATGTAAAAATCACGGATATTCTTGGATAAAAAAGTGATATTGATTAAAACCATATTCTTTTAGGACCGTTCTGACAACTCAGTGGGCAGCGCGCCCAGCAGCCCTTCAATGCAGAGAAGCAATCCGTCGTCTTCGATGGTCCGATCCCTGGAGGGGACTTTGAATACGTCACCCGCTACTCAGCTTCCTCATTCCTACGTGCAGAGCGCTCCGGGATCGAGAGGCGGATCATCGATGGGATACGTACCTGAACCCGCTCACCCGTTGCCCGCAACAGGTAGCATCATGACCAGAAGTATGGAAGGACCCCAGAGTTTGCCAGTCACCAGCGGTAGTCCTCATCACACTTTAGATAGAAGGTAATACTTAATCCAGTGCATACATTTTTTAACACAATAGTTGACATTTTAAACAATAATAAAATAACTTGTTAAAATTCATTCATATATGAGTATTTTTTTTTTTATTTTCAGAAACAGATTTTATCGCGGAGCTACGCTGGCAGGAGGAGTCCGGGCTTCCGACAGGCTTCGAGGAGTTCAGATGATAGTCTGTCACGACTGCAAAGCCATGGTGCTTCAAATCATTAAGTCTTCGAGAACGAGTAGATCTGCTACGAGAAATCACACCATCAGAAATCTGACTCTGAATTTATCACCTGTGTATCACTAGGCAAACATAACAATCATTTCATTGGTGTAATTCTTAATTATCATTTGCGAAATCACACGGGTACTGTCCAAATATGTCGGGACATCGCCCGAGAACATTGTACCGAACAAATTTTCCAGGAGGATTTCAAATTTTACTTGAAATGTGAACAAATAAATTTTGTAGTTGATTTCTTAACAGGGTTATTATGTTTGAAAGAGTCCCTCGGATGATTATTTTTATTTTGAGTAATTTTTTAATTCAATTTCTTCATTTTATATTTTTATAAAAAAGAGAACAAGAAAAGTCTTCTCATTTTAGTTTGATGATGAGCTGATCAACTGTCGACATCTAAAATGTTAGATATCCTTATTCAGAGAGAGAAGTGATGAGTTTAAGTAAAATAAAAGATTTATGAGTTTTTGATCACACTGCAATTTACTACTGCACTGTTACAAAACATTAAAAAACACTCACTTGCTGACAAGAGTAAAGCACATCTTATCACCACTCTAAAAATAAAATTTCAGGCCTAATGACTTAAATGTTTTGAAAAATAAGTTATATTTCACAACCCCTTTGGAATGCATAATTTGGTTTTGTATCATTGTACCGAATTTTTATAATTTGTTTAGGACTTTTTATCATCAGAGCAATCTGAAGGTGCATTATTTCAACAAGAAACAAACCTTAGTGACCCTTTCCGGCGCTTACCAAAGATATATAAAATAAGATTATTTGATAAGTGATTACCTATACTCTGTATAAAGGAAGCATTACATGTTTAAGTTATTCTGTCATTTTTTATTCAAATAATCTGAAATATTTTTAATTATTTCTGTACTCGTTTTGTAACATACATTATGATGCTTAGATTCAATACCTTTTCGATCAGATTTTTCTGGTCATAGTTATTTTGCATCCCTGAAAGAAAAGTGTCTCAACGGAAAATTATTAATGGTCAAGCTTGCAGTCATGCCATATACCGCCGACCATTGTGTCATATGAGTTTTTAAGAAGTGAGTTGACGGTTTTGTAGAAGATGGAAATTGATATTTTCAATCTAATAGTATATTCATTTCAAAGACACTCTTCTTTCTTTGGGGTGTGATTTCACTGAAGTCACTTGCTAGCCTCGGTTGCGAGAATTGGAGAAGTATTCATACATGTGTTTCTACAGTAGAATCTATGCATGTGGAAATAATTAAATGGAAGTCGATACACTTTTCATAACTTCCAATGACAGCGGCGATATCTAACAAATCAAAACATATTTTTTTTTAATTAACAATTAATTTCCTCATATTAAAGATCAGCAAATTTAATATTGTTTTCTAAATAAGTTAGTGGGAAGAGATTTTAAGATATGAAATAAATTAGAAGCATGCTAAATACAAAGTTTCTTTCATCATAATTCTTTTTCACAAAATGGGTGGTTTTTAATAAGCCATATATGAATGACTAATGGCCTTTTCGATTTTAATATTTTTCCTAAATTCTTGAATGTCATGACTAAGAAATAGTTATGTATTTATTTCAAATTGAAACACTGTCATGATGGAGTTATTTCTAGTATACATTTAATTGGTTGCTTAAATATCAATCGGTATAATCGTCAAAATACTGCTCTTTTCAATCACTCAAATCTGATTTTTGTTGAATCGATTTCACCCTGCAGACTTTGATACCTAATAATTATGAACAAATTAAAAAGAATTGTTTGACAGTTATTTATGGTTCATATTTATTACTTTAATAAATATGTTAGTGAAAATAATATTAATCATCATTAAAGATAAATTTGAAAGGTATTGAAAATCTTTACCACTAAAAATCGTTCATAGGGTTAAGGAACGTGATAACCAAGTTCAGTCAAAAAGCACTCAGGAAACTTATCTTGGCACAAATATGTAAATTATTTTAAAAATATATTGTAAAATAATTCCCAACTAAACCATTAAAATAGGTTATTATTTTTTTCGAGTAATATTTATAAGTCAGTGCATATTGATAACTTTCCATCAAAATACGGCAACCTTGTTTTTTGATTTTGATTTCAATATTTCACGCAAAAAAATCTTTAGATGCATTTGCATATATTTTTTTTGATGGGACCTTATCAATGTTTAATACTTACAATATGTTAAGCTTCAATTGAGCGGCATATTTTTATAAATAATGTAAATTAAAATATTATTGGCAATATGCTTTAACATTTAAGTCATCTTTATATTATAAGAATTGATGCTCTGCAAAATATTTTATATAATCGTTTCTTGTGTAGCTTTTAACCCTCTTCTGCATTTTTATACTAGGTAATTTACTTGCATTTCACTACAAGTTTATTTACCACCCTCCTTTGGCACGCCCTGATCTGCGTTTCCCAATCTTTATTCTTTAAAATGTATCACAGAATGTCAAGTGATAATACAACTGTATGACAAAAATTTATAATTTATATTAATCTACAAGTTTATTTTCATACTCATAGTGTACATTGTATCAATGATTCTTTTACTTTTCCCAAAACCTTAAGTAGACCCATATTGGATAAGAAAATCTCTGATTTCCACCATAACAAAAGGAAAAAGTCAACAAAAATCTATTGGCTACTGTGATTTATAACTCAGTTCAATAAAATAAACTCCAACTGGCGACAAAAATATCAGTTGCAGTTTTTGTATTGCCATATAGCCAGTTTGGTGGAATTTTAGTTGAAATTAACTTATGGTTTATCTGTATAATCTTTTCTGATTCTTTATTCTTTTTATGAAAAATTTTGATAGATATTAAAAAGCCTTATTTATCTTTATCATTATTTATATTCTATTTAAATTGAACAGTAAAAAACCGTTGAACGTTTTTGTTGGATGTAAAATCCAGATTTTTGTAAATTTGAAAATATGTATTATTTGTCAAATTTTACTGAATAAAATCATAAATTTAAATGTATTAGCGCTACTCTGACCTGCCTATTGATAAATGCATTCAATGTCTACGGATGTTCTTTCGCTAATTTTATTTTATACAGTAAACAAATCATCCTCTGAAATTCAGTTTTGATTAAAAAAAACAGCATTTGCAAAAACTTTTCAATTTTAAGTACTCTTCACATGGAATGTTGTAAATATTTAATCAAAATCTATATACCACGCTGTTGTTATTTATAATTCTAAAAATTACATATGCTAATCGTCAATATTTTTTCCATACTCTTAAGACTATTAAAGTTTCAAATGTTTAATAAATACATTATATTAAATTAACTCAGGGTAATGAGTCATAACACCTCCCTGCATACGAAAACATTCCCGATCATCGCAGGTCATCATATTAAGACTTAATTTTGAAAACAAAAAGAAATATTAGAAAATAGCTTATAACATACATGACTTGTTTTAATGTAAATAACACCTAAATTATGTATCAACAATAAAGAAATACTATTGAAAGTTTTTTCTGCGTTTGATTTCACCCATCATTATCCTGATATTTTGAATCCCTTGAAGCGCTTTCTGTGCCAGGTAGGAATGCAGCGACGACATCCTTTTTCCATAATACAGGAAAACTTTATAGATCTACAGCTGGCTAAATAATTCTGTTTTAATGTAGATAAAGCACAATATTACCCTACTAATATATTTCAAATTGTTACCACTAAGCTAGTGGTCAACAACTTTTCAGGCCTCACTGAAATCTATATCCACAACATGAAATTGCAGACATCATTAAGACGTTTTAATTTTTGAAATGTAAATAATATTTGGTAAAAGCTACAATTTTATTTCTAAATAGTATCTACACTTATTTCATTACAACAAAATATATTAATCCAACGTTCATTGTTGCCTGTAAAAAAGAAATTACGTTTTCTCGGTTCCAAGTAGGTTGCAGCAATTATAGTGATTGGTGACCACTGAACAATGAATCAAGGAATTCTCAATTCATGAAATATAGATTTTAAAAAAAAATCTTCATTAAATCTATATTTATACACATTAGTGTTGCACATTGTCATCTTATGATACAAAACTTGTTTAGGAGATAGTTTGTACCAAACAGTTTGAGTTAAAGGGTAACTCCTTATGCAGCAGGCCCACAATTAGTACCTATATTTAATATAGGTATGTATGCGCTAAGTGAGTATTCATCGTCCATTGTGTTAATGAAACTCAAAAGTGGCAGGGTATGAAAAATTTTAACAGTAAGTCACAACTGCAAAAAGATTAAAATTCAATCCAAACGATTGTTGTTTCTTAATTTGCGTAGAAACAAATACTAATTGGTAAATGCAATCTAAGATGTGAAAAATTTTTGTCAATTTTCGAATGTGTAATAAATTGATAAGCATAGACAAGTAAAATCATAAAATTTTATCTCTAAAATGTTATATTAAATAATATAAATTGGTAGTACTGCTTTATCTTGAAATATCAAAATATTCATTTCAACAAAAAATTTGCTTGGTAGGTCAATAAATGTTTAGTTTGGCGGCAAATTAGGTATCCATTTTTTTAAGTTCCTTAGGAAAAATAGTCATTCACTAATCCATTGCTTAAAGCTTGTTGAAAAAAGTACAAAAGTTTAGTCACAGTATTTGTCCAAATTTATAGGAAAACTAATTATAGCTCCTTAGTCATTGCAGTATGCATGTATTAGGTGTAGTAAAAAGTCCTGACGTTTTTTTTAAATGAAACTCAAAGTGTTTTTATGATTTTTTTTTAAATTTTTATTTATAAAAAGTAATCTCCCTGTCTATCTGTAACCTTCTGCTACCTTTTAGACAAGTCTAAAATCCATTTAGTAATAAACTCTACTGATTTGGAATTTAAATCGTCGGAAATAGCGTTTTTCACTTCATTTTTTGTTTGAAATATTTTATCCCTAAATTTTTTTTATATTAAGCGGAATAAATGGTAATCTGATTGTGCTAGATCTGGTAAATAATGTGGATGCAATAAAGTTGTCCAACCCAACTCCTGGATTTTTTCCCAGGTCATATTTGCCACATGCGGTCGCGCGTTATCGTTTTGCATGGATAAGGTTGCATCTATTCATCCTGCCCAGCCTCTTTCTTGTCAAAGCTGCACTTAATTTGTTTAATTGATCACAGTATACTTGTGCCGTCATAGTTTCACCATATTTTAATACTTCATAATGAATTATTCCTTTGAAATCCCTCCAAACACAAAGTAAGAGTTTTTTTGGGTGTAAACCAGTTCGAGGGTTCGGAATCGATTGTTGTTCACGATTTAGATATTGTTTTTTCTTCAATATATTCGTATATAACACCCACTTTTAATCTCCGATAATCAGGTTTAGAAAAAATGGTCGTAAAGTGTGTTTTTTTTGCAGCAATTGGCACGCGCTTAGTCGCTGCGCCTTGTTCCGATCGCTCAACGCGTGTGGCACCCAAATTCCTACTTTTCGAATTTTTCCCAGGTTTTCAGGTACTTCTGTGTTATGGACCATTTAGTACCGACTATATTGGACAATTCCTTTTTTGTTAGCATAGGATTTTTTTCGATTTCAGCTTTCAGGGCGACATCACTGTATGAGGTCGTCCACTTCGAGGGTAATTTTCAATGCTTAAATTGCCAGATGTAAATTTTGTAAGCCATCTCTGACATTTTCGAACCTTTAACACGTCTCCATAAACGTCGCAAATGTTTTTGTGGCGACGACTGCACTATTCTGGGCGTTATATTGAAAAAGCATGCAACCGCGCAGATATTCTTATGAAGGGCAAAGGTCGGTCATTCTGTTTGGGCGAATGAACATTTTTTTTTCTATACGGAACGTAACTTGAGATGTCACACAACACGAAAAAAAACATTATGACATCTTATTTAACCAAAGGCCGGAAGCCGACCTATTTTAAGACACGCATTTGAAAAAAACGTCAGGACTTAACTATACCTAATATTTGAAAATACTGATTCAAAAAAAAAAAACTTTCTGTTTTACATTTTGCATTTGCTATTTTTAAATTATCTTCCAATATGGTTTACTTAACTTAGATACAATTTTTTTGTAAGTTAGTAGTACCTGAATGGCTTGAAAGGAGTCTAATGTATTTTATGTATAGTGATAACGATTATTTCAATATATTCTAATAAATAACTGTACATCTTTATTTGTACTGAATATGAAACAAACACCTTGCCTCTAAATGATGTCAGGAAATAAAGAAGATTAGAATCCACTAGAAAAAATAAGCTTCTATGATGCATGTATTATTTTTTTAATAAATTATACCATTTGAATATTAATGATTAAAAAAATACAGTGTCTGAGATTTTATGAAATAAAAAAGATATGCGAGTGTGGTATTGAAAAATAGTTAAAAGAACTTCAATTCTTTATTATCTCACAACATTGAGTAAAATTGCACAACTAAGAACAATATCGCTAATCAATAAATGGTAGGCTATTTAAAAACGAGAGATTTTTAAATAATTTATTTTTTACAACTTTACAATAGAATGGTTGACTCCCTTCCAATCTCATTCGATATCATGATACAACAATACTATGGTGTGCCCAAATAAATGTCACATCGGAAATATATACGAATTAAAAATGGTAATTATCACTTCACTGTGTACTAAGTTTGAATGCATACATTGCAAATTGATTTATTATATGAGATGGTATTGTATCATATTACAGATTTCATTTAAATAATATTTGACCTAACAGTTTCAGTTTAACCTACAACTAAAGTGCCTGAAATGAATTCGTACGGTGGTACTTCAAGATTGAGGGGAGCGGGTCCTTTACGTATTCTACCGGAGGCGTCATAATGGCTTCCATGGCAAGGGCAGTAATACCCTCCGAAATCACCAGCGTTGGCAACCGGCACGCATCCCAAATGGGTGCAGACACCGATAACGACCAGCCATTCGGGATCCTTTGCTCTGACTTGATCTGTTTCAGGATCACGGAGTGTTGACACATTCACAGATTGCTCAGTGGAGATTTCAGCACCAGTTCTAAAACACAATGAGTTACATGATGAGATATAGCTGATACAGTAGATAAAATTTAATAGAAAAATTTTCAACCTAATCCATAAAATGGTGCATTACGATGACATTGTGTCAAGGTTTTCCTTTGCAATTGACATCTTGCGATATGAACAATGTGAAGAACAGATTTTATGAAATCCAGAATCATGGCACTGGCCATGCAAAACTAATTGATAAATAGTAAATTTGATAGAAGACAAATGATGCTATACATTCACAGATGATTTCATATCCATTGATTTCTCACAATACATATGCAGATACATTACCCAGATTACAATCCTAAAAACCTAGCTGAAACTAAAACTGTGCATAGATTAAAATAAAGGGAATTAAGGCACTCAGTTTTAAATTCTGCAATTATAG